>CAADRB010000098.1:0-51214 GCA_900708905.1 Hymenolepis diminuta
GAGAAGGGGGGGGGGGGAGGAGAAGGGAGGTCTTTTGCTATCTTAATTTCTTGCGGTAAAATAATGAAGCAACAATTTTTAGTATTTCGCTTAATATAAACGCTACTTATTATGCCATAAGTAGAAAGACAAAATTATTTTTGTCCCACTGCGGCATTTTACATGAACGAAGTTAATAAAACTTTTTAACATACCATTGCTCTTTGATAACATTAAACATTCCCTTTCTAATAAAACAAATTCGCCTTTTCCAGCAGGCCTAATTTTGATTTTGATGCGAATTGTGGTATTGAATCTTGACTTTAAATCAAGATTTGCCACGTTGGATTCATCAAAGCCTTTTTATGAGGGTTCGAAAATAAACCGAGGACTTTGAATTTTTCGAATAAAATTTAATGTATGTCTTCTGGTTATGGCCATTTCACGATCAAATAAGTGTAAGGCAATTTCAAACCTGACCAATTACGCTAAATTTCGCCTTAATCTGCAAGGAAATAGTAGGAGACATCTAAAGTAAACTACGGAAAACAGCTGTTGAATCATAACAAATAAACAAATGTAGGAATCACGAAATCCAGTAAATTTTCTCTATTTGATTTCCAGTGGATAAGATATATAATGCAATCAGGTGCATATCCTACAAAGTTATCGTGAGAATGTGAATAGTCGATTTATCTCCAAAATTGAATATCATTGTGATCATATGTCCTGATTTCCAGCCGAGGGATAGTTTGAGCAAATTCAATTATCTTATATTAATTTTATTAAGAAAATAGCCTTTTAAATTATTAGAATATCCTCTTTTAAAGATGCAGACGATAAAGTAAACATGAGTTAAAAATATATGGTTCAATTCCTTAAAATATCAAATAATGTGCACGTGTTGCTAAAAATGAATTTCAGCATTAAAGCCTAAAAGAGGGTTTAATATTCATGACTTGTTTCGCTGTAAGGCATAATTAAAATGAATACCATTCTTATCACAGTGATAGAGAGAGGATCTGTATTTGATACTAACGTATCGAATCAGTCATTGCGGTCCACTTCCCAGATTCAATAACGCATTATAAACTAAGTTTTAATTAATAAATACCCCAACATTTAATTGCGCTAGCGCGAAGTTCTATGCGACTTCACTAAGCCTATTTAGTGACTTTATTTGTCACATTCATAATGTCTTCATTAAATCTACTTATGAATTTGGAATTCAAATAGGTTATATGACGCCCGTGTGTTACATTCAATATCATTGATAAAAATTTCACGGATTAGTGTATCTAAACGAGGAAATTACTCAGTTTTAAAGGATTGACAAGTGATGCAAATAATAATCAATAAAAAAGTTTTTACCATATACACTTTGGGAATCTTATCTTAGTTCTAGTGATAACCGTCAATGAAGTAACTTCCTTTACTCTCGCTGAGTTTTCATTTTAGAATTTATTGAATACGGTCATGGTGAGCTTCAGATGTAGTCATTTTGTGACGTTTCTCTGGTAATGCTATGAAAACTGTATATTCTCTTAAAAAATTCAAATTTTAATATTTCTTTTATCGCCTACTCAATTGCAGCTTTTTGCATCTTTAAGTTAAAGCAATTTCCTTAGATCTGATTATGCAAAAAGTGGACAATAGTACATGCTCTTTTAGGCTGCGTACTTTTTACTGGAATTGTGAGTTTAGTCTTATTCTATTCAAAACCGGCATAAAATTTTTTTAAAACTAAATGTCAATTCACTAATATAAAAATCATTGATTATGTCAAAAAAAAATTATGACATAATATTTTTCCACATTCAATGATCCACCCAAAGGCAAATATTTTACTGAAGTTTTCATTCGCCCTACTTGCGTTTTTTGGATGTTGACATAAGCCTATTATGAACGGAAAATCGTTCTCAAATGTGAAGACTAAATTGTTTTGGTGTAGCATATTACTATTACACAATTTGGTAGATATTATCGGAAAAAGTTCAGATTCTTTTCGATTGGGCACAATGCTTATTGTTTAACGAATCCAAATGATCAATATTCAATAATTAAAATTTAGATGCATCCGATTAAGGCCTCAGATCCCAAAAAAAGTAACGACCAAAGGAACAGAGGGTTTAATTTTCAACAGAATCTAGTCAGTCTTTATAAATAAAAACCTTCCAAATTGCAAACATGTGAGACAAGATCTTTGGAGAGTGGAATGGGGTGCACATTTATGAGATAGCATATAAAGTAACCAGTCATTTATGTAAATAGATAGAGCTACACGTCGATGCACATATCGTACCGAAAAAAATGCTATGTGGTATTTTTAAACTAGTAATGGTTATTTGAATACTTTTGAAATGGAAATTATTTGTAATATTTGTACAAATTTATGCCTCACTATATGAAAATTTATTTTTACGTAACGACAGCGACGGTATGTGAAATCACAAGCCACACCGGTTATGTCTCTCAAATAGAAGGATGCCATAGATCGAATTTTTCATCGGATAGGTTCTATGATGATAACCTTCTACCCAATACGAGTGTTAGTAAGCGTTTTCCTAAATGTGCTTGGGAGTTAGTTATTTATCGAATTTATTTACCTTCAGATCCCAAGTAAATTATTGCTCAGTTTTGAGAAAATTACAATCTTCTTTAAGTGAAATCGGCTGATGGTCTCATATTATTCTTGGTCTTATTTGCTACCAATGGTACACCCACAATTCACTACATCTAAATTGCATTCTGCCACCCACTCAATTTCGTCATATTTATTTACCATAAGTAACTCATCTATTATATAAATCTACTCATTACATTTCTTTAAAAGAAATTCCTTACGCAATGTGCTTTAATGGTCCATATTTCCTGCCGATCCAGTAGTTAGCCATGCAATGTTAAGCCACTAGAAGAAGTCTCACTATTCAGCCACAAAGTTCACTTTGTTCGTTTCTAAAACAAGAATTTACGTAAAACACATTTAAACATATCAATAAAATTGGAGTACTTTATTATCTTTGGTTTGCATTCTTCACCGAGTTTTTACTGTAATTAATTGTTTCCAAGTCTATCAAAGAAAAAATACTTCTCAAGTTCAGTAAAAAATTATTCATAACGCTTAAATTAGGTAGAGGGAAAGTATCCTTGAGCAGCTCCTTTGAGAAATTTTAAATCTACCACAACCCCTTTGATCGGGTTGAAACGCTGCCGTAGGTTACCATCTTTAGTGGAATTACACCGATAGATAGGATCGATAACTGATTACCATTGATTTCAGTGTAATTTGTGGTTGAATTAGTTTGGTTGAACCAGGGTTGAACTCATGAATAGCGAGAATGGTGGTTTCTTCTGATTGCTTGCGATTTAATTTGAAATTGCTTTAATAGTTATTCCCCTTGTTAGTCTTCTGAAATAAGTTAAGTTATTTTAAAGGCCCATACATCATTATTGTACAACCATCCCAAGAATTAAATCGAATATCGTGCATTATCACTTATGCAATATCTGAATGCAGTATTTCAGTAAAAATAAGATCTGTGGTAACCAATACTGAAATTAGCCAAGCTCTCCGAGAACCTTCTGGTCTTTCCAATAGCATATCCCACTACTTTTCTGTCAACTTTCATGCGATTATTTATCTACCTTAGCCATTTACCTTGCTCATCACCTACCGAACTGTTTCTGTTAATTATGGAAGAATAAAAACGGATTTTTATTAAGTGTCACTTACCAGTTTATGATGGTCCCTGAATGAGTGATCTTTTATCCCTTCGATTTTTAATTCGCCTTCTTAAATGTTAGGCATAGAGCAGGTTCATCCGGTCTATATAGACTCTTTGTTAAAGCCAATGTAAATAGAACTTCTGAAAAAGTCTCAAAATCACATCCGCTAAAACGATGTATTCAAATTCCCTTCTAACTTAAGTAGTTTCATGTAGCCAAATAGTGCTAGAGTGAGCTATATTTCATCCAGGACTATCTATTTGCAGTTTAATACTTAGGATTTTCGTGTAAAATTAGAAAGTGTTAATCAGGTGTTATCGTAAGCATTAACGTTCATTCTTGTCATCTTTAAAGCATTAAGCGTGTGAATTTCCAAATCTAACCACAACATGTGATATCTAATGATCCGATGTATCTGTATGATATTCTAACCTTGTCAGGTTTTTTCTTAATGACAAACATCTCATGACGCGTTCATCAATGATGAAAAAAATACAATGCGCCCGATATTATTTTCATTAAATACTATGTCTTTTCACCGTACAGACTGGACTTGCCCTTATTTATTTAACAAAATAAACCCTATTCAATTTCTTACTAAGTGTATCTAAATGGTGATCGTAACAAAGAAAGAATTTCGTTATTAATCATATGTTTACGGAGTTGGTTGGGGGAGATATTGGAAATGGGATTTCAGTCTTGATACCAAGAATATACGCAGATTCAGATGCGACTGCCTTCTCATTGTACTAAAAGTTTATAATCTGGGAGCTTGTTGGGGTATTCAATTAGAGCTTGGTTTTCAGGAAAATTAGGCGAAAATAGTAGAAATTGTTGGTTCTTCTGCAGCGAGGAATACAAGTAACTTACGCATTACTTTCCTTTTTCAGTTCAAGTTTATTTGATTGCATCGCGAATATCAATTCTCCTCGGAAATGAAGGATAATTCCAAAAGTACGCGAAGCCATAGACTGTGCTGAAACGAAATCCAAAAATTTAACTTTGGAAAACTATTCGATGTCTTGACTTTATATCCTTTTTCTATTCCATTACCTTCCTTTAATCCGTTTTTGACTGTCTTGCTATTCTTAATGCTTAAATGCTTTCGCAAAATGAAGATTGTAAAAATTCTGTACTGTCATAGGTAATACATATTTTTCATCCCCAAAACTTTTCAGGATTAAAGAAAACCCATTTCGAGAGTCTATAAGACTGCATACATGGTTTTTCTAGGTTTTTAAAGAGCACATTAGAAGCATATTTTTAATCACCTTATTTACTGTTTCCACGTTTTCAGATGTATAAATTCTTCTACGATCAGAAAAAGCTGAATTAGCTTAAGAGCCATAGGATAACGAAAATTCAGCTGAGAACCTATATCTACAACTCCTGCACAGACATCTTTAATGCCGAGGTTTAACTGAACGGAACACTCCCAAATGCATAAGCCAGGAAGGCCTTATGGTAAAGTGGCATATGCAAACATTGTGGGTTTCAGATCCGAAATCTCTTAACAGCGCTCTCAGTAAATGTAATATTGAGCTTCCCAAATTGCTTTGTTTGAGTCAACGAGTTCGACTGATTTCAGTGAGAATGAATAGACCTTACATGTTAATATAATGCTAATTTAGGGCATTATTTTACTCCAATTTACTGAAATTACTTGTGCCAAAGCAAAAATTTTACTCTTACTTGTAATTCTGAATGAAAAGGACTGTAAGTAATCCAATAAGGAGTGAAAGGATAATGACAGAAGATTTCACTTTGATGAAAATCTGCATTCACTCACTGATTAGGGAGTATTTTTCATTACGTTATGTTTTAATTTTCAAATGGTTAAAATTTAGCCTTATAGTTCTAAATTTCTTTTTTCATATTTGTCTCTTTTAAAATTTTCGATTTGATTTAGTAATGCATTTCATAAATTTGACATAAAAGAGCTTTCACTCATTTTCGGAATTGCTTTAAATGCAGTCAAATACAAATGGCTGAAGTATTGATTTGGCTTGATTTGTGGTGATTGACCATAGCAACGCTTTGAAAAAGTAACTCAAGGCATTGAAATTTCATCCTCCCGGTCAGGATCTAGTGTGGTCAAATGATACAAGTACTGATTGAACATCACTAAAAAACTTATTGATTACTAAGCAGTATTATAATTACTCTTAATTAAATTGATAAATTTCAAAGCGAAAAATTTTTTATGGTATCATAGAAAATGAATAAAATACAAGTCTATCATGAAAATAAATGTCCTTGCAACTTCAGTTATTCCATTTGTGACGAAGGTAAATTGATTATTTCGACATTAACACGGTGCAATTCTACTTGGTTTTGGTTATATGCTTGGCGATAGTGCCAAGGTAAGGACAATATTCGGGTGCCTTGGCAAATGAGGAAGGTTTTATAAACAATTTATAGGTTTTGCTATTATATTATCAGTTTATATACAACTTGGCTCTTACATTATTTCTCTTAACCTTCTTCAAATTAATTTATACTCCAATTACTAGCTATTTCGCAAACAAGTTTTAATTCTTGTGATAGCAGAAACATCCGCATACCACCGTTTAGTGGCGTCTATTCCATCTAAATGAGTAGAAATCAGTTATTTAGAAGACTAACCGCTTGCCTTAGCTCTGTAGCTCTAAAGAAAGGATGCCACACTCGATCTTTTAAATCAGTAATTCACGGATTTCAGAACTCGTTTTCGAAGTAATATTTTAGGGGAATTCATAACAATTTACATTTAATACGACTGTTGCTTAATGACTTTCCCAAATTGACCCAATCCAATAGGATGCTCTCAAATACTTCAGACGAAACTCCTGCAATATAGAAGTCTTCTATTTCATAGTAGCCGAATTTTGCTGTAAATATCTGGAAAAACAAAAAAAAATTAATTTACTAAAATAGTTTTTGGCATAGATATGGACTCTTACTTAAATTTAGTACTGGAATAATTTATTAAAATTTTCCCAAGGAAAGAAATATCCTCCTTTTATGTGATATTGGAAAATTTTAAAATACTCATTAAATTCTTTATTTAATATTGAAAAAATGAAAATGCGTCATGATTTTTAGGATTTTACTACTGACACAACTGCGAGAAATCATTTTCTGCTACCCTAGACTAAAATATTTGCAACAACTAAATTCCAACTTTGTCAATATATGCCGATGTATTTGGTATAATTTTAAAAATGCATTTAGACTCAAGCTTAGACATTAACTAAAAATTAATTTTAGACAACTTCAACTTTATAGATGGAGTTATCACTGAATCAAACAGTTGCAAAATTATTGTAATCAAGGGGACGAATAAAATATGGAAAGGTCAGAACTTAATAGACGTCCTACTTCCTTTGAAATCTGTAAAATTTTTGCTTTATAAACTGAAAATGTATGAATTGACGCTAAGATTTCTGAATGGCTTGATATTCACGATATTCTAAACCTACAACTGATAGATTTGTCATGTCCACTTGATTTGTTTACTTTATTTTACTGTCAGGAATATAAAAATGAGAGTAGCAAATAGATTTAACCCCGTTACGTAAGATTGTTCGAATGTAATTGTAATACACTTTAATTTCTACACCTTGAGTTTCTACTAATTCAATCATGGAATGCTGCTATAAATGTTAAAATTAATGGCATCCCTGTATGAATAGGGAGCTGTTATCCGCTTAAAGGCCCTTTATTTGCGTCTTTGAGCATGTTTATAATAAATTAGATTTTATTTCTATCGGATTTTTCTTTGAAAGGAAGGTGGAACAATGCTTTGCCGTACCCTAGAAGTGCACTATCAATTTCATCTCATAGATACATCACTTCAATCGGATGACGAAATCAATCGTTATTCATCGATTAGATAGTTGTCTAAGGAATCATATTCCGTTACAAGGGATTATGAGAAGTAATGATTGGTTTAATCTTCTTTGACCAATCATAATCTGGACAAATTCAATTCTATATGTACTAACAATTTCCAGATTCAATCAATAAATGTTCGATTACTAGACTAGCCTTGGTTGATTAAACCACGGTCTATTCTCTCCCTCTGGGGACTGAGCAACACAACATACTTGAGTAAAGAGGACATGACTGTGCTTAACAACAGTTATCTTGTCTTTGGGCAATTACTTCGTATATGTTAGCAAACGTTCTACTTAAATACCCTTTTACTTCTTCATCTACACAAAAATACCTAGAGCCGTACTTCAATCGTCCTAATTGGTATCTTATAAACTGCATTTTTTGCTTTTAACGTGAACAAAATATGGAAATTAAAAATGAAAATATCATACACATTAAGTCTCTTTTAGAGACATTCCAAATTCAAGTGGCACTATTTACACCCCGTTTGCTCGCTCTCTCACAATTTTCGTATGCGTTTCGTACCCATGACCGAATAGCAGATGACCTTGAAATCAAAGTGGGGTGATCTTCATATTTTCTGTTGTATTTGGCGTAACATTTCTATAGTCAGTCACACATCGTGTTTTCACATTAACCGCTAATTGTAAAATCATTTAAATCGATAGAAGTTTAAGCAGGCAGAAATAAAATTACGACAATAATAAATACCGAAGATATCTTTTAAAGAAAATTTTGTTCTCAATTCTAGGAGGTTGATTGCCAATATAAGTGCCTTTTCGTTCACCGATTGAAAATCGCTTATTCAGCTCTCGACCTTTAACTTTCTAAGTTTTGATATGTTAAAAATATATAAGCTGCATAATATCATGTAGGCACGTTCTGATTTCTTTACCTTTGAGCGAAAATAATAAATTAAAACGACAATACTGACCATCATAATTAAATGACAGGTCAACAGGCATTGATTTGGTTATGCGGAAGTTGACTATGATATTGGAAGTTTCTGGAGAAGAGAAGTGGATGATCAAAAATAGCAAAGGAAGTTATGGTAGTTAAAAGGCAGATAGGAAGCCAGGTTTTTGAAATATGATTAGTGAGGATAGTGCGCCGTTGGTACAGTGGCCAACGTCTGCCAAGTCAGAGGACGCGAGGTCAATGCATATCGGTGGATATCCAGTAATGCGGGTGACTAAATGCTCTGGTTAATTCTTATCAACAAGGGAGGTGAGTAAATGCAAGTTTTTTGTAAGAGTGGCTCCGGGATACTTTCTCTCTACCGTAGTCATGCGTTGTGAGCATTTGTCCCAGTGGACTTGGAAAGTTATTAAGGAATAGAGGAGAGAAGAGTTTTTGGTGATGACTCAGATCGCCAACTTAGTTTGATGGTCATAATGGGTTCACAGGAATAAGGGTCATAGTCACATCGCGGTCCCAGCACGGACGATTGGTAAGAGACATTTTCAGTTATTTACAAGCCATATGTACATATTTCAGGGAAATATAAGTTAGTACAAAATTGGCCGAATATTTTGAATATTTGAATGAAGATATTTATGTATAATTTTAAATCTCCAGCAAAAGGTTCAACTATTCACTTTTATGAGTATGTCAAATTTCACAGGCTAGAGCCGATTATAAACTCTGAATACCAGAATTCAATTAAAATTATTTTTTAAATTCATTACAAAATCAAGAAGATAAATATCATTAGCTTAATTAATTATCTACTTTTTATTGAATAAGTAGCATTATTTATGATCTCCCAGAAATTCAAATTTTCTCAAGTTGACTAGACAAAAAGTTAGATTATCTTAGGCACATACATCTTAATGATATGTATAACAGATAAAGCATTAAGGTTTTTATTATCACCCCCTTTGGAAGTGCAAAGTTCCACACAATTCTAAAGCATCTAAATAAGTAGAACATAAAGCCAGCTAAATAAGTTATGAATGGGGAGAAGGTAGGTAATGAAGTGGGAACATCACGAGTCTTACTTTGTTTGAAGTACGGAAAGATTGAACCGTCTGTGTACTCATTACCAACATAATTCACTTTACAATATTGCTTGAATTGACTCAAAAATTCGTGGGTGAGATTACGTTCGATATTTGTTGAGTTTGTTGAACGGTTGAGTTAATTCCTGATAAGTCACTCAAACTTTAATAGAGACCGCTTTGAAGCTTCATATGGTGCTTTAAATGTAGTTTCTTTTAGGTGACGTATAAAATATTAACTATGGCCATCAGTAAAGGGTAAAAGCTTTTTTCTTATTTTGTTATGGCGCTGTAATGATGACCGTTCTAAGTAAGGGATGCATTAACATTATACTTATTGCAATAAAGCAGGTTTTTGTTTAATTCTGCCTAATCTTACTGAAGACAAAGTTGCATAAACGTGATGGAGTTAGACTAAGAGAGTAACATTCCTTCACCCTCCACGAATGATCGTCCTATAAACTAACCGGATAAAACACAGTAGTAAGACGATTTAAGAAGTGGAAGAAAAAAGAGCAAGTGTCAGCGCTGCGTGAGCAGAACCCAGGTTGTCATAAACGAGGCGAAAGAGGTACGATGACGGGGTTCTTAATTGGTTGACGAGCAACCAACAAAATTAGAAAAAGTAGAATGCTACAAATTTTCCAACAAAATTTACTAATTTTTCTGGCGGAGAAACACAAAACCTGCTATTCTTACACCGACCATTGCGATTGGTCATTTAAATTACTGAGTGACTACTGATATCGAGACTTCAGAGATTGCAAACGTGCCTGTTACTATTACTACACCTGCAAATCATTATTAGTAATTTGGTGGTGACTTTAACATTCTACGTAAAATTGTTTTAAATTTCGGATTTCCACAAATAGCAAATAGTAGAAACCAAAGTGGCGAAATACGTTTATTTATAAAAAGATGGCTATACAATCGGACAAGAAGATGGATGTGATTATTTAGGGATAAAGTTGGGAGATTTAGTTCAGTAACTGTAGAATTTTTATTTCTGCGTCTCCAGCTCGGAAGAGTTTGTGCTGCCATTTTTGCTGCTCTCTCAAAAGTTACCTTTAAGAGACTACATTGAACATGAAGGAAAATATTCTGATACGCGAAATTTTAGCTATCCGCTAATTGTAAGACACGGAAACACCTTTTTAATTGTTTCATGTGTAGAAGAGTGATTCCTCTAATAAGGCTAAAGCATTGCTTTCTTTTCTGCGAGCACTCATGATTGCGAGAGTGCAATCCTAAGATTAGGCTTCTTGCAGTGTTTAGAAAAATCTTAATTTTGCTGTTGCCAGATATCCATAGTACTATTTCGGGAAGGCCGTAGAAGAGCATTGGTGTGATAAGCCCTGTTTTTACTTTGATTGATAGTTGTTGACCCATTCAGCAACCTATTTTGTACCAGGCAAGTAATAAATTTGAGGCATGGATGAGGGTTACGGATAAATAATAATTTCAGAACATTTTGAGTAAAAATATCTGTTTATATCTTAGTTTTCGAAAAAATTTATTATAGAAACCGCTCTCTGATGACAGTACTCAAACACTTCCTAAACCTTTAACTTTTCTCTGACATGCAGGTTAAAGCTCTGATTAAATACGATAGGTAACGGTTGAATTCTACTTCAGTATGCATGCAATTTTCATTATTACACTAGATTAAATTGAGAAAGAGAGGGAAAGAGAAAAATAGAATTATAAGATTTCAAAATTATAAGCTGAAATTTTAAGGTCAGCGGATTACTCTGTGAAATTCCGCGTCTAAGTTTCAGTAAAGAAGACTTCGCCTTTTGGGTGTTATGAAAAATCTTTTCAGTTCTTTTGTTCTATAACTTCTTTTAAGTCATCAGATACCAAAGAAGATCAGAAAGGAGACTTACGAAATTTCATGGAAGGAAAATTTAAGCACAATTAATCAAGACACTACGAAAGTATTTGACTTGAGCGAACTTTCATGGCTAAAACAGATAACAGTGTTGATTTCTCTCTCCAAAAGCTTAAACCCTCAAGTTAAAGGAATTCCATAAAGTATGACCCTACTAACCGTATGCAAATGTTTATGGAAAATAAAGTAATTCTTTTGCGTTATCGACAGGATCAAGGTTCCAAATCACCACTGATCAACAAAGACTTCCAGTGCACAGTTTCCGATTGTTTTAAGCCTTATAAAAGACGAGGGTGGGTGAAACGTCACATATCAGAATGTAATTCTCAAATTTGACATCTACTTCACTGCAAATCTCTCATGAATATTATAAAAAGTTGTAGCATATCTATACTTCTGAGCTGAGAAAAGGGGTAAAATTCCCGCTCCCGTTGCCCAAATCTTACCTTTTTCCAAAACTATTTGACTACAGGTATACAATTCGCTAGCTCAAATTGTTTAATGAATAACTTTTTTGATAGGCGTACAAATTATCAAATTTTGTATGCGTTAATAACACTGTTGTTTGGTATTTAACGAAACTTGAAAAACCTACAGAATCCTTTTAGATGAACCTTTTCTTCGCGCGATTGTCATGTGGACAACAGTTGACACGTCATACTCATCAATAATTGCTTTAGACACTGAAAAACCCCTCAAGACAAGACTGACAAACAAAGCTGCATTATATCGGAGGGATATTTTGGCCACCAGTCATAAATTTCTGTTCACACAAACCTTTTCATTATAGTTTTACTTAGATCTAATTTGAGAGTGAATTCATCGTCACTAATATTCACCTTCACGGTTTGAACAGTAAATAATCAATTCAATAAATTAATTAGCATTCATTCCAATCGGATGAAATATTTACAAAGAAAGTGATGTATCCATAAGCACTCTAGGATACTGTAGAATACGGATTTCTCATTAAAGTGGATCAAAGATATCATTCACCTATTCCAGTTAACACTTAATGGGTTTGGAAAATTTTAGATCATTTGCGCCAAATATTGACATTAAGTTATTTACCTTGAAATGCACTTCTTTTGTCTCCTTAAATTACTTTCTGCAAATAGAATATAACAAGGATAGTCATAGTTTAGGAAATTTTCTGGGATTATTTAGCAGCATTTTAGGACCAAGCTTCATTTCATGCTGTTTTTATTAAATACTGCTACTTTTAAATAATTCTCACTTTCTAAATAAATTTTAACAATTGGAAATTGATAGTTTAGGTGTACTCAGGCCTCTAACTTCTACAGGCAACATAGAAATGCGTTGTTATTAATGTAATGTCGTGTCAGAAGTGCAAAAAGGTGAAAAATAGGAGACATCAGGGGGAAATGGAAAAGTAACTAGCTCTTCACACAAAAAAAGCACTCTCTCACTTAAAGCACGCGTTGCATTAAAAGATGCCGTTAGATAAACTGACACAGAGTTAATGTGGCCTGTCCACACCTATACTGGCGACTACTAAATGCATTAGAACACGGGTTCAATTCTCTAACCGCTACACCACCCCCTTTCCTTCCCCCTTCTTCCCCGCGCCAAGACAATTTCAATTTTCCGCTCGTGTGTGCGAAGACATTGTGTGTATGATTGTCATGGTGATGTTTACGCGCGCAAGCACAGCACGACTCCTAATGGACGCCTGCTGTTGCTGATAAAATTTACCTTAACTAAAAGGGGTATGTTTGTGTAAGGGGTATAAGAAAGGGGGGGGTGGGGACTGGGGGATGGAAGGAGAGTATTTGTTGAGTATGTGTTGAGAAGTGTGAAGATGGTAGTGGTAAACTGAATTGTGCGCGCAAGCCTTAAGTGAAATTTACACCTACGTACGCACGCAGTCAGTAATTGAGAGGGCAAAATTAACTCCATGTTTCCATAATTTAAGGCGACTGATAAGCTCATTCAACTAGGGAGCATGATACGAACTTCCGCTTTGATTGTACCATAAAGCTAGATAGCCCATTATGGAGGGAAGAAGAGATAGGACCTAGAACATAACCGATGACGGTCATTTTATTAAGAAACTGCAGGTTTACATATGAAATGAAGGTATAATATTGATATATTTACTCCACAGTCTGTAACATAGCATTGTAAGTACTTCATTCTCAGGTTAAATAATAGCGGAAAGTTTGTCACCGATTTATGCTCTGGTGGAGCAGTGATCAACGTATAAGAAATCGAGTGAAATATATATTCAGTGAAATGGGTGGTTAACCGCATTAGTTGATTCTCTTCAACAAAATGAATAGTGTACAATGCGATTTTCTTATAGGAGAGGCTCCAGAATACCTTCTCTTTACCCAAGTCGAGTGTTGTGAATGTATTTAGAAGGTTCTAGTGCCCAAGTAACAAATTTCATTTCCAGAATATTTATTAATTCTGCTCGTCATTGGCATTTTTCGATAATGTCCGATATCAATATACATTTGAGGTTTCGTAAAACGTAGTTTACAAGCCAAATTTAATTCGCCGTATTACAGTAGGCCTTTATACGAACTGTTACAAGTTTGCTTTAGTGCAGGTTGTAGTGTCAATCTAATCTTTGCACGGAGAGAGAATAGGTAGCTATAATTCACACAATTTACAGTTATAATTTTAACTGAGTTATTCACTGATTTTTTATCATGTGATCAAAGTATGTCTCTAGTTAGACGTTTTTGTTTACTCGAGCATTATTTGTTTGCATTAATAATGATTGAACAATACTAGCTGAATCGAAAGGAAAAAAGCTTTTATTGTACTCATAATGAGTTTTCAAGAGATTAATTAACGTTACACGTAATAATTCAATTGCTTTATTTATATTTCATTGTCGAAATATCGCTATAACAGGCTTATAGAAAGCCTGACAATTTGGTAATATGGCAAACTTTTAGTTACTTCAGTTCTGTTTAATTAAGAGCACGTAAGATCATGCAGCTTCCCCAATCTTTGGTATAAAAAAATAATTAAACATAATTAAATAACCGATTAATAAAGCTATAGATATCGTGAACAGTAATTTATTCAGTCATCTAGGTGAAACACCATGAAGTTCGAATTTTTGAACATGAACTATCGATTGAATAAATATTATATAACCCGAATCCCAAAAAATTAGATGAAGTAAAACTGTTTGACATTTTGATCTTATTTTTAACACCTTTTCAATCCCTTATATTTAGTATTTATAGGACGTACTTTTAACTGATTCCAGACGCTTTCACATATTGAAAAAATGTATTTTTTTGCCTTAATCTTGGTTTCAACACTATTAATAGTAATTTAGCCATAGGCCCAATTGATATTTTGTAATGGATAGGCGGAATCGCGTTATCACCAAGACAATTTATTAGTTTAAAAAGACCGCTTTTGTACAAATGAAGTCATCTACTTTTAATAGGCATTTGAACGTCAACTCACCTCCAAACTGTCAAGAGTGGGTCCATATATTTCAAGAAAGATTGGCGACCACTTGCGGAATGTGAATGCTATTCATCCCAAGAAAATGTACAGATTCTAAGACCTTGAGACATATCTGTTGGCGCTCTGTCTCACGATCTCTACTAAGTAGATAAATGACTATTTTGACAAACTACTCACACAACTAAATATTAATCTTTTTCCGATTAACACTAAATGTGACTGCATTTCTATCGTCTTCAACTTTGAATCTTATTTCTCTAATAAATATTTGTACTAGAAATTAAAAAGTTATCCAGGTAACTAGTAACAATATTTGATTTTCGAAATGTGAGCTACCCATTAGGTAAATATTCTACAACCCTAATCCAAAAGTCAAATTATGTGAGAATTATTGATACCGTGACCTTACTCTGAACATCTTTTTGATTTTTCCCCTTATTATTTACTAGACTTACTTTTTACGGATTTAATTAGCTTTCCCACAATGAAAAATTATATATTTTAATGAAAGCTCTGCATCTACTTGTCCAAATCGTATTCTACTACGGGGAGTAAGAGAGCACTTTTTCGATCACTAGATGGGGGTCGGCCGATAGCTATTTTTTCAGGTTTACTAGCCTCGTCAACTGCTCTTGAACAATCTATCTTTAAGTTACGAAATATAAGGCACGCATTCATATTACCGGATCCTTAATTATTGGATAGTAGCGGCTTCTATATGGTCTATTCATTGATTGACTTACAGTATTTATCCAGTCCGTGGGGGCTGGTCCATATGACTTCTCTATTGTCAAATCAATTAATTAATGCTAAAGGATTGTAAAATTAATTTGTTCTGTAGATCACATGGCGACGCAAACAAAAGCCACTCAAAAGCACGATTATCTGCGCATTTGAATGTGAGGGATGAGAATTCCTCCAACAGTAACATTTACACACACAAACCCAAAGCAAACGCAGTTACGATTAAGCTGCCTGCCCGCCTGCGCAGAATCTGTCAGCATTCAACAGATTCAATATTCAACCCCTAGTGTCGTGCCCCCTTAATAGTAGAAGTAGTGTTTGCGTGTCTGTGCAGAGGTCCCAACCCCCTCCCCCTCAAAACCCCGCTCACGAGCAAAGCAGCCATTGTGCGCGTGTGCCTATTTAACAATGCATCATGAAGAGTAGAAGGGAGGGGGAGGGGTCGCTATATGTGGAACAGAGTGGAGATAAGCACTCACGCAAAATAATGCGCAGTTTCGTTGAATTGAAGTCCGGCATTCTCCTAATTGTCCACCGATATCCCCTACCCCTACCCCTATCGCACTCCGTGCAAATTGTGGATACGTTAAATGCACGCATACAGAGGTATGAGATTATGCGTTAAGTCACAGTTAAACACCACCAAATGAAACCTCAATGGCCCTTATTGTGTGTTTGTTTAAAGGCATTCATTAGTAAAAGAGAGTGATAAATAGTTTTGCCATGCATTGCATGAAAAAGGAAAACAATACAGCGAGTTAAATATTACCTCTCTTTAGAAAATGAGTACTTCCATCAATGAATGAAAATTACAAGGTGGTATATGGGCAAAATACTATTGAAATATTATCTACTGAAAGCGGATATCTCCACATCTTCACAATAAATTTGCAATATTGTAAAAAACAGATATGACGCCAGTGGCAGTATAGCAGATGAAAATGAAGCCAAGATGAAGATACCACACACAATTTTTGCAGTGAGCCACTGCAAATTGTCCTACTAATATACTTATAGTTACTAGAGACATATGCATGGGTGTAACGTTGTGGAGCACTTTAAATAGAAGTGGAGAGTGAAAAGGGTAGATTTATATGAAATCAATTGGAATGAAACTGAGATCAAACTCCCATCTAAATATATATAAGTAGCAGAAAGAGTTCAACTCGATTTGTAAGAAGTGAGAACTCAAGGGTAAATTGAAAATGAATGGCAAATAACTCAAATGAATTTGCAAAAATTTCAGTAATCTGTCCCTTCAGTATTCATGTAAACTTTTCCCTATTTCCAATAGCAACAATATTAATCGAATGACAAATATGCGGATAATCTACCGCATAAATAATTGCGCTTTCAAGCTCGAGAATTCAACGTGGAAGTCCTCGAGGTAATTCAAATTTAAAAAGCTTATTTATTATAAAGGGAGTTCGATCAAAAACAGTGGAATGCAAAGTTACCAACCGTAAGCGAATGTTCACAGGGAGAAAGCAATATCTTTCCATCGTTAGTGGAATACTATTCCTCAGACACAACGCTAAATGAGAATTTTCTGCATCCAGTTTCCAGTTACCCTATAAAAGACCCTCTACATAAAAGACCAAAAGTGGTTAAAATTTAACATCAGATTCTCTCTCTTTGAAATTGCAACAACACATATTCTTCCGAGGTGGATAGGAAGAAGCAAAAATCCATTCTCAAAGTATTGCCTCATACTAGATTTATAAATAAACAGAATTATTATTACTTTCGTCTAGAAGGTAAATCTCTGTCTGTGACAACTAATTTCTCTATCGCCATCTTATAAAGTTGTATTTGCTCACTCTTTCATTTTAACTAACGAATTTTAATTATTATGCAATATAAGATGCGTAAATTAAATCTAATTTAATGTGTTACCCCTAGAATTAAAAACATTTAAATAAGCTTATTAGTAAAAGATAGTATAAGTGAAACAGGGTCGTGGATTTTGGTTTAGAGAATGAAACTTGCTCACGAGTATTTTATGCATAATGTTACTTTGGCTTGAAATGTCATTAGTTTTACCTATGCTGTTCTTTTGGGAATGTAGTTTTTATGATTAAGATAGCGAGTGTACGTAAAAGCCTGTCTTCTCATGAGTCCTCATACAAATCTCCAAATAAGTGCAATACCATTTTAGCATTTTGCAAGGAAAAACGAACTGGAAAGAAAGCAAATACTGTATCTCAAAATAAGAGCCTCCGTTTTTTAGGAATGCAAGCCAAAATTAATCATATCTCACAATGAAGGTAATTTTTACCTCTTTCCTTTACCATTTCTCATCAAATAAAATGCCTAACAAAAACTTTGTAGCTCTCTGGCTAATACCATCAAGTAGTGGCATTGGTAACAAAGTGGATATGAGAGTATTTAAGTTTTGACACATTGATGGATCATTTTTGGAAATAAGAATAGTAATACCTTATTTTATTAGTTCTCAGATAAATTTCAGGGAGAAAAGCCGTAGAGAACGGGCATATTTCAATAGGCATTGCTTTATTCGTTCTTCAATATAATTATTCTTCTCTTTTAAGTCCAGCCTTTTACTAATACAGTTCCAATTTCTGATTTTGCTTAGTTGAAAACTGGTATTTTGAACGGTACTTCATTTAAAATTAAATAAGCTGGATTTGGAAGGATTACTTCCTAATACATAATTCTCAAAGTTATTTTCAAACAGCATGTTCTTACAAAAAATTTTAAAACATTAATTTTATAATTGAATGTCTGCGTAAACCAAGTCTAATCATAGGATTTTACTCTATGTTCCTAAAGCACGGCTGCAGGATACCGGTTTTCAATTATTACCAGCCTCTGCCTCTCACCTGCTTATTTGCCTATATTATACACATACCAGTTCTATAATAACCTCTTCTCATGGTATCTTCCCATTCCTCGTACTCCTTTCTCCATCTCCATCGAGTTTTCATCGCTGTTCAAAAATGTACTTTGGCTCACTCTCAACTCTTCGCATTCCCGTTAGATTGTTGCTAGCAATTGTTATTTGTTAACAATTTAGAAATTGCAAGGAGATAGCCCAGCAGATATGGATATTAGCCATATTAAAATAAAAAATATCATGGTTCATGTGCCTCTCGAATCCAAATCCCACATTTAAGAGAGATTTTGTGTGTTAATCAAGTTTTAATTTTCCATGCATTGAAAGAATTTAATTTTATATAGCGTATCATGCGTTCCTTAATGGCTAATGAATAGGTTATAACCACTCTATCTGTCCATATTCTGCAGCCTAACCTTAAATGACCACAGCGCTCTTCTAACCCCATAATTATATATCCCGCGTTTAACCAACGCAAATTTTGGCCACATCGGAGAAGTAGAATTCAATGGAATTGCGCGCGCATCGCCAATGTGTAGTAAGCCATAATTATCACCTCAATAGGCTGGATAAGCCGCTTATTAAGCTCACATAAATGAAGACTACGTCCGTGCTAATTGGGCATTTGAAATTTGAGTAGAAATGGGGCGATTAACTAGGAATTGAGCGTGGGGATATTATTACCTGATTAAAAATTAGGGAAATGCCGTCATATGTTCGCGTATTTTTAAAACAGGCATAAATTGTACTGTTTAGATAAGAGGATACATAGAAATATAATTTGGCAAAAGGGTTGACAGATATGATCCAAGGGATACGACATTTTTACGTGTGACAATCAATTAAAAAGTGTGTGTTAATAATATTACCGATCTTTCAAAAGCTCCTTCAAATAGACTCGCATTGAATTTATCATCAACGTTGAGAATGAAATTCTGATATTTTATATTTTAATCATTCACTAAACCATTGGGAAATTGGAAACTTGGAGATCTTATTGACAGTTTCGCCTCTGGAACAGTAATTCCAACTTGAAAGACTTTGTTCAAATATCTTTGCGGTAAGGTTTAACAATTGTAGAGATTGGGATTTGCTTTGCTAGTTTTTTAACATTTAAGACTAGTCAAACCAAGGATTTACTTGGTGTTTTGATTATTTTTTCTTTGGTTTTATTGCTATTTTTGTTGGTACCTTATGTCTCAAGAACGGTTTAAATATGAGAGAACCAGGTATATATTCAATTTGTGCAATATTTTATATTAATCTTACCATTCAGTCAAACAAAATAATTTGAAAGAGCGACATGAATCTCATGAGCTGCTGGTCATTGCTAATGTATGCTAACAGTCTAGTAGCTAGGATGTAGGGCGTAATAACATCTCTCGATCTTTAAAAAGTACGATCTTTTACAACCAACTGAATAAGAAAGCGTTCATTGAAAGAGGTGATAATGAAAGGATAAAGCCATGTCTTTTGTAAGTTCTTATCACTCAACTTGTACTAAAAATGAATTTACCAGTAATATGTATGGACGTAGCAGGGGCTTCCATTTAAGTCAAACAACCGATAGAGAAAATATTCATTCTATCTGAAGCAGATAATTTTGGGCATGACTTGAAAGTAATTTGCTCTTCTGAAATCAAACAATGTGATGGGAATACGCATAATCTGAGGCTTTGTTAAAATCAGAATTGTGCTTAACTTTTCGTCTACAGTTACTTAAGCCATTCAACATTCCCCAACAGAATCTGTGGTAATGAGCTCTTAGCATCAGCCTGTGCATGTGCTACTGTAATGACTACCCATAATCATTGCACTCGAACAATTAGCATCTGAACTTCATAGCGTGCCGAAAAATTGACTTACTATTTAAACATTTAAGTGTATGAGAACCGATATAAATAGTTACTTTTTATTCGCTCTTTAACGCAAATAAAATAATAACGGCTAACAGCAGTATTTTAATTATGTTTTCGAGGCGAAGTTAGCTTAAGGGTTTGATATTCCAATTATTAGGCATGGGAAAACTAAAGCTGCAAATATACAGAACCACTGACGTAAATATCGTCAATATATGCCCATGCTACCATGGCAATGAAACAAGGCTCATTAATCATTAATCATATGCGCATTATTTACTAACTATCTTACGAATACTTCTCTCAGATTGTTATAGCCGATAAGATATAATGCAAATAAACCTCTAAATAGGTATTAATTAATATCTAAGTTGAGTGATATCAGACCCACTCATTAAACACACACACATAAATGGAGACTGTTACATACACTTTGTATTTACCCAAGACGCGGACTGTTAGTTGCAGGATGGTTGCAGAATTCATTCTCTTCCTAGCAGATATGAAAAATTGCCATCTGTTATTTGCCTTCTGCAATGCGTGGCAGACTTTACTCTGCTACTCCCTCCGCATTTACTTAACATAATTTGTAGAGGATAATATGCGAATTTGCAGAGTTTTCAGAAATCACCTGCTTAAGATGCAGGAAAGAATGAGTATAATTAAAAATTCTTTTAAAATATGACGTCAAGGAAAAATCCGGCTTCCTTCTTTAAATGGGAAGCATATTTTTGTGATTAACATCAATATTTAGGAATTTAATGTTATTTTCCCCATTCCAATATTAATGTTAGGCTTGAAAACGTTGATAGTCCCCTCTACAAGTTAATTATGATGGCATGACCAACCATGGAATTAAATTAATCGTTCATTAGGCTCCAAATATCGTGAACATAATCTCACCCTCGAAACTGGAAGTTAAGTAGTAAAATTTGAACGTTTTACTATTTACTATACTATACTCTTTAAGAGAATATGAATAGCTTAATGCTACTTCTTTTCGTTTCTTAGCTTATTAAATTGGATTTCTGTTCCCTTTGTTTCGGTACTTTCTTACTGAGCAAAAATTTTGTGGGTACTTTACGTTACCACAGAAAAAGCTCATAATTTTAACATTAAAAATGGCAGGTTGTTTGGTTAATGTAAGGTTTCAAGTCTAAAAATCAATGATGAGCTCTGTTAAAATAACTCTTTTACTTTAAAATTTAAAATAACCAGTGCAGGGTACGTGCACTGAAGCTAATAGAACATTTGGATTTGATAACACTATTTAGAAAATAAAGATAAAATTAGGGCTACTCATAGAAGGGAAAAAAATGGAACGATTAAGAAAGTTAGTTTAGAATGCATTTCTTTGCCAAACAGAAACCGCATATTTGTCGATTTGTTTCAGTATGATATTTGAATTGTGTCTACATTAATCAACGTTTATTTATCTTCTCATTTTATCTGACCCCTTATACTGTATGCGAAATTGTTATTGGTCATATCTTATTTTCTAACAGAACCGTTTGATTCCCATCCTTACTGTAAATCGATGCTAATTCTAAAATCATGCAGTCGTCTATTCATTCTATCCCGTTATTAAATTAAATCATCTTTTCAATAAACTACAAGAATTAGGTCTAATATATCACGCATTACTTTCTAACTTCTCTTTGATTTATGCGACGAGCGTAACCTTTGTTTTTTCTGCGTATGGATCCACTAAAGTTTGTATCCCCCTAATTTTTAACAATGAAGTTCCTGCACCAACGACAGATTATCAAAATTACTCAATAATATACTGATATCCTCTAGGCTGTTTACCTTCCACAAAGCTAGGATCCCAGAGCTTTCCTATGACCTTAATCAAAAGGAAAGAAAAAGACATACAAAGAAACGCGACAATGAAAATAACTTAAGAAAATACAATATGTAGGAAACTTTCGTGAAATATCGTTGCTAATCCCATTGTCCTACTCTTGATTTTAATAAAACAAAGTAAAGTAAAACTGAGGTGGTGAGATTGACCACTAAATTTACTTAACTGGTTAAAGAGCTCTGAACATTCCGGACATGGACTTACCCAGCAACCAAAATATCAAACGAGAAAATACGAATTTGTAAATATTACATATGACAGTGAAAAACAACCCTGATGAGTAAGTGAACAACTTAGTATATCCAGCATTTATTGTTAGCCCATCTTCATTATTTACTCATATTCGATCCCTTTCTGTAATGTTTTGCCATTTTCCATATTTTGATATTACTTCATTAGTAGTACTATCACTAATAATCCAAATACACCATCAGATACTCCAGAAAGCCCTATCACGGTTTAAAATATTTCAGTTAAGGATGTACACATTAATTGTACTAAGGGTTTCGCTCTTTAATAAAAGACAAATTTCATCACATTTTCTCTACATCAAAGTGATGACTAAGACTAGCATTGTTTGCGTAACTGCGGTGAATTAGTCCCAATGCAGCAGCCGCTGCATGCATCAGTTTGTTTTCATCAAGGAACAAAATAGAAGCTTGACTCATCCTCTTACGCAATCGGCCTTGAACTCCTTTTTGGACAGACACTTAGGAAATTCTTGTCGGCTAATCTTATCCTTACATTGGGGAAAATCTCTCAGTTACCCTTCTCTTCAGACTAAGTTCAAAAACTATTTCCATGATCCTCAGAGGGAGGTAGAGTGAAGATAATCTTTAGCTACTCTAAGGAGAAATGAGCATTCTACTGATCATCTTACTGACCAGAATTGACCAGTGCGGTTAGCCATTCCCATTATAATTTGTGCACCGATGATCATTAGTCTCACATGTAGAATGCGAAATGGAAAGTTTTCTATTATATAGGCCTATTTGTCAGTAAAGATATGCTGTTAGGGCCAACAGTTGCGTATCCATAGCTGTGAAACAAGTGTTTGGCCAAGGAATAGGAGGATTATGCTTGTTCTTTTGCCAACCCAGTTGAGTATTACTTATGCTTTTTCGAGAGTAAGATTCCCATCGAATTTGATGTCAACGTTAAGAATTACTTTCTTTTATGTGACGTTTCAAATGTCCTGATCGATAATGAAATAACGTTGCCACTAATCGCATACAGTGAGTAGCTTTGGACTTTATCGTTTTCGTTCGAATTCTCTTTAGATGTGAGTAAATTTTTTTATGACAAGAAATGACATTGTTAGTCGCTTTAACCACAACAGTCCAGTTGAACCAAAGACTTACTTTTCATCCTGATCGATTTGCTTTAGCTATGCATTCCCTCTTAGTTCTTCCTGGTAGTTTTAACGAGAGTGAACTAGGAAAACTTTTTATATTAGTCCAAAGGTAAAATCTTCGTTGGGAGGTGATCGCGAGATTTCTAGAAGGAAATCATTGAGTTAGGTCTTCATTGGTCACGGCTCTGTGAGAGCGTAATCCTAAGATCAACCTTCTTGCAATGTTAAGAAAATCCGTAAGTCTCTTGTTATCAGGAGTCTTATTAGCATTGTAGAAAGGTCGCTGAATGGAGAAGTAATATTTCCGAAACTCTCAGACCGCTGCCTATATTTTTTACCCTAATTTTTCCTGTCATAGCACTTTTTACAAAATAAAGATAACATTTACTGGTAAAATTTGCGATGATTTATATAAGATCGTTAGTATTAGACATTTAACCACGGGCAAAATTTTAATTCTATCCTTAAATGAGGTCACTGGGTGACGGATCCTTTTAATTTCCCCAACCAATAATTTACGCCTACTGTCTACAATGGGAAATAGGCCAGCTTACATATGCGCAAATGCATGCTAAGTAGGAGGACTCCAATTGGTTAACGGGACGCGTCTCATTGATTGACCAATCAGCATACGACTCGTACTCGAGGCATATTAGGGGATTGTGTGCTCACTGATTGCTCAATGATTTCTAATTTCATTTCGGACATTGCAATCATGCAGAGCGGACAGTGCACTACATATGAGGAGCCAAGACCTTATTCAACAACAACAGTACTTTCTTTTGATCAAGAAGACAGTCCGATGCCTTCCGTCACAGCGGCTTCAGATATTGTCAGATCAAATCAAAGCAATTCGCCAGATGATGAGAATGTTGATTTTCGACAACTATCTTCTAGAAATTTGGAAAGTGAAGATGGAGTCGGTGGTTACTCTTTCGCCCCTTCAAGAGCTCATTCAAAGTCGGGTTCCGAACCGAAGAAGAAATTCTACTGCACATACTGCAAGAAAAGCTTCAATCTACTAAATATTCTCAAAGTTCATGTTAGGATACATACTGGTGAAAAGCCGTATGTATGCACTATCTGTCAGAAGCGTTTTAATCAAAGTGGTAAATACTAAAAATTATCTGGATGCTTCCATTTATTACCAGATTTTGATATCAAGATGTCTATTCCTTTCTTTTTATAGGATCTCTAAATCGTCACATCCAAACGCATTCAAGAAGAGCGAATGCGAATAGCAATTACCCTTGCAGATATTGCAATCTTGTCTTCATTCACTCAAGCCAGTTGCAAGAACACGAGAGCAGTCGTCATCTCAAAGAAAATTCCCAACATCCATTGATGTCACCAATGTTTCCAAGCGGACATTCAAGAAACCTAGATACAGTAGCTTTAAACGACGAACAAAGTAATTCTCGAGTCCCCTCAGTACGACGACCAACGACTCCTAGTTCTCAGCTGCCTGATTCTAGAATGAACTTGCAGTCAATGAATCTGTTTGGTCCACCACCCTGTCGTAAGTATTTGATTGGATAATATTTCTCTTTACAAATCTATTATTAATAATTTACAACTTATTTATCAGCATTTCCAGATATTTCAATGACTCCAAACCGGCAATTTATGGAAAACGTCACGAATAACAATTCTAACCTTGACTTTCCCGGACCATTATCCCTTTCAACACATTTCCCACCCTTCATTCCTCCACCATTTTTGAATGGCCTTCCTGCATTAAACAGTCCATCTTCTCAAGCGTTTTCTGGATTTTCAGCGGAAAATTTAGTAGACAACACCAAGATTTATCAACCACCAATATGTGCGGAGGCATTCAGACAAATTTTGAATAGTATAGCAAATGGAAAATGTACCCCTGGGCTCCCGATTCCTCCTCCAAATCCAGCAATGCTATTTGATTCCAGTTTCATTACTAATATAATGAAACTGAATGAGGGAAAGGACCTCCGTAGTTCGAATTCTACAATACCCAGTATTACTATGGAACCCCTTATGACTTCTCCTAGTGGAACAATGTCCAATAATAGTAACCGTACATCTCCAAATAGTGGCAATAGTGAACCGAGCAGTACTCCAAATCAACAGGTCTCTACACCAAGCGGATCTCAACAGTCTGGAGAAACAGTCATTTCTCGAGATGGAAGACATTGCAGTGTTTGCGATAAACCCTTTAACTGCAGAAGTGCTCTCAAGATCCATTTTCGGAAGCACACGGGTACGTTCTTCAATATATATAATTGTATATATGTACATATACATGGACATTTAGCATGTCAAAAAAATCATGAATCGCTGTAATGAAAGCAATATATATCCCGTTGAACGATAACTTTCACTCTGCACTTGATAGTTAAGCAGATTTGAGATGACTTAATAAAATATGTTGTCCGAATCTGAAATCGGTATTTTGTGCAGGTTGAAATTCATGCCATTGACATTTTTGTACATACATGCAAGGAGAAAAGATTTGATATGTGTTTAATTTAAATTAAATTCCAGTCGAACTCTATAAACATGTAAATGTTTTTTTTGTAGGAGAGAAACCATATATCTGCGTATGCTGTAAGAAGTCATTTTCTCAAAACGGAACATTAAAAAGACATTACGCGACCTGTAAGGTCGCAAAAAGTCTTGCTCATAATGAAGAGTCCTTGAATACTGTGTCATCGGTGAATTCAAGCGGTCTTATGTCAATTCCCCCTCTTCCCCACATACAGAGAAATACACCAACTGCAAAGCAGAACCTTCTCAGACCACCCATCTTGCCACCACCAAATACGTTTAAAAACTTTTTTTCTAATCTTCCGGGTCATTCAACACCAGTGAGTATCCCTCCCCCAATTGAAAAGGCATTTAAATTTATCTTTGAAAATTATCTTGCACAACAAAACGCCGACAATGAGAAAAACAGTGAAATGAAAGTAGAGAATCAGAAAGTGATGACAGATTTTGCAGATGAGCCAGAGGTATGATCAGTTATTTTGGCTTCTCTCTAAGTTACCATAATGATATCGTTTGACTTTGCCTGTTTTTCTCTCAGGATCTTTCCAGCTCAAGAATGGATAAAAAGAAGTCATTGAGCAATCATGAAACCAGGCATTCGGTAATTGAAAATTTTTTTGTTCAAGTGCTGTTTAAAGATTATTGTTACTTTCTCGAATAAAATGTCACATATTTCTGTAAGTAAGAGGCATTTTGATAACATCCGACTTATTTATCGTTATTTTCGCCCATGCCAGTGAAAAGACAATTGCATTTAAATAACGAGAAGGTGCCTAAATAAGGGAACGGTGTACTTGGGAAATACAGTGAGAAATGGAGAAGCGGACGAACAATATGAAGTTGATAAAGTTAGGATATATGATTTTTAATTTATTTGGATTCAAAACAGTAAATTATCTGCATTTCCAAAAAGGGAAGATTTCACCTAAGATACCCCGACGTTCAGATTCCGCGATTTCATGATTAAGCCCACCGCATTTGGAGATTGTTGGTCGGTTGATTTACTCTTCTAATAGGTCATAGTACCTCGTCTCATTTTTGTCTTTTTACAGCCAAGAGCAGGAAGATGAGAATGTAACAATACGTAGGTCATTGGGCGCCGCAGCGATAAACTTTTAACGTATTTCATATTGCTATTTTAGCTTGGATACGATACAGGCATGACAAAAGCCTCAAACTTCAAATGAATGGAGAATACAGGAGCCAGAAAAATGCTAATTTTCTTTTTTACGGTATCTTTATGAAGATAATTATTCTTTTTGCAAATAATTCTTGCCAACCGCCAACTTTAATCTCCCCACTTAAACAACGAATTTCATATCCACGCATTCCTATATCCTTCGCTGTTGTACCACTATTTATTTTCACAAGCGCATAGATTTCTCTTCTCAATTTGTAATATACATATACTATCGAAGTGTATATATTCTGTCCCTTTGATAATAATCCCCTTTTGAATAAAGCTAAATTCATAGCTCTATACTGCCGATCGTATTCACTTAACAGAAAATTTTAAAGGAAAGCGATAAATTTTTCCGAGTGCTACTACTGTTGCTACGTGTGTGGCATATGCTGCTGTTGAATCTGTTAGCTCTACGCGAGGGCATCTTCTTTTGATTTGTGCCGCGAAATGAGTATGCACATATGACAAGTGAGCAGCCATCTAGGCGCCTACTGCTTTTACTGTGAGGTAAATATAATTCGCTCACACAATCGTATGCCTGATTATGCATCCCCTTCTTCTTCTTCTCTTCCTTCTGCTTGAGCATTTCTTGTAGACATAGCGGCATTTTGGGGGTTGGGAAGACTGGGAGGGTGGAGGGCGAGGATAAGGGGAAGAGGAAAGAGACCGGGAGATAGGAGCAGCAGCTGTTTTCTGTTATCGCGTGCTGCTGCATATACCCACCACTGAGCGAGTAGGTATACTTACATGCAGCGCATACACTGAGAGTAGTCTTACAATTGTGTGTGAGTGTGTGTGTTCGAGCAAGGGAGTGAGCAGTGTTTATATAAATCGAGCAGAAATGTGAGCACAGCTGGAGAATGCGCAACAGATGTTCCTTCACCATTTACTTCCTTCTGCTAATTTTACCCTAATATTACTCCCGTTAATGTGTGGAACAATTCTCCAATTAACCACAATAATAACAGTTAATAATCACTAAAGGAGGTTCGGTATAATTTTGGGAGGAAAATTAATATCAAAGGAAATAAGGTCGGATTAGTAATCTCCTTGAAGCTAATTTTTTGAAAAGTGCAAAAACATTGCTATTTCTCTATTTTCACTTTTGAAGCCTAGTTCCGTTGAACTATTTTCACCGTCTATGTAATCCAGTTAAAGGAATAGTCTTTTCTAAGATATGATTGAGACGTGGAGTACATAGCTTTCGATGCAATACTTACTAAGGGGTTGTGACAAATGCAGAATAGAGATTTTGGTTTTGAAACCCAGATTTCTTCACCGTCTCTGTTGAAGTTAGAGACTCTTAGCCTGATAATTTTGAGAACGTTCACAAGTGGAGTTTTATTTTGAAGGCAAACGGCTGAAGTCATGGTATAAGTTGGATTTTAAAAACAAAGATCTGCATTCATTTATTTTTCCTTAATCTCATACGTATGTTCGAATCGATTAAGTTTAAAAGATTGTTGAGGTTGCAAGATCGTTTATTGGTATGTGGTGTTGAAATTTTTTCTACAAATGGCAAAGGTTACAGAATGAAATTAGCTCTCTGGTTAATAGTTACAATTTTCACCAATCACTCAACCGAACTGACTTCGTTAATTTCAGTGAATATTTTTGAATAGCAATAAATTATAGATGAATCATTTTGCACAATAAAATAAGTATGCCTTCAAATTTTAGTTTTTTCCTGAATTGATATTCAAATAATCACACTCCCAAGAAGAATAATTATCTAATGTAATTTACTTCCATTAATGAACTTATGATGAAACACATTGCGTTTATGATTAACAGTTTGCCTAAAATAAAAATAAAATATATGAGGATAAGAACTTGAGGACGAGCGGTATTAAATGATGAAGTAGCTGTGAAAAGTAGCCTATTATTTGGAAAAATCTCAGTTTCATTCGCCATTCTACCCGAAATGTCAAGTTAAGAAAAGCATATTATACTGTTGAGAATTGAATATTATACCCTTTAAATAAAGTAGTCTGTTGTTGCATTATGTTATTTATGTGAATCATTTAGAGGGGAGATTATTTTTACGGGGATTATATGGCACATATTCCTCTATCACATAAATCGCTTAATTTCTTTTTCAAAAATAAATATATTTACGTTTTCTATTCATACTTGAGTGGCCAATTTATTGATCATGTTTATTTGTAGTCCTCGGAGCTGACAATTCGGAAGAATAGTTGGAAGAAATGCAGCTGGGAGGTTAACAAATTGGATTTTCATTTGTCTTAACTCTATTCTTGTGTAATGTGACGGTCGGTTATTCTGCACTACCGTGGGTCTTTTATTCCTTGAAGGAGTCAATTTATTTGTGAATGATATGCTCCAGGGAGATAATTGATTATGAATAGAAAAAGGCCATCGTCCATCTAGGAAATAAATATCTTAAAACTTTTGAATATTTTTATTTATTTATGAATCTAATCCAAATTAAAATTTGATACTTTTTTCCTGCTAATTCATTTTAGGTATTATTTTTATTATTTGCATCTTGGTTATAATTTACTCGCAAAAGAATTTGAATTTATTCATGCACGAAAAATGCATAAGAGTGAAAATACATATGTTGATTGAGGGAAATATCCTAAGGTGTACGTTTCAGCATGTTAGGATGTGAAGGCTATTTAAATAATGCATGTTCTGCTATGGTAAAATAATGTTTATAGAACAATCTTGAGAAAATTGCGTCAATTAGAAGATACTTCAAAAATATAAAGACTAAAAGACCATTTAGGCACCCGATATCGCAAGGCAAATCCCGTCCTTGGATCATTAAATCGTGGAGTAATGAACACTAAGTGAAATGTTCGCAGCAAATATGCAAAACGCAAATAGTTAAATACCCGTCTATACTCGAATTTTAATTCCACTTCCTCAATCTGCAATCCTCAAGCAATCCTCAGTATTTAGATGCTTTAATAGGAATTAAGGGTCAAAATGCTTAAATTAATAAAATTTTTACTAATATTTAAGATAGAAAAAATATCAATTTTTAAAATGCACGAAAACATACAAACAAATATAGCAATACAGTGATTAAATAGGAGTTAAGGGGAGAGGAATAACTCTTAGCAGAAATTAAAATCATGGCATTCAATATTCTAACAAAATCGGATTTCTGAATTCTGCTGGTCCCTTTTTACTTTTTGAGCAACGTACCCTTTTCATTGTTCCACTACCCACATTTCTTTATTTATTTTCTGTCTCCTGAGTAAATTCATTTTCACGGCGTCTAGGACTTACTGACTCGTCCATTAATTCAAATGGTTGAACAACTCCTTTAGATGCACTTTTTCTTCTTGTGGCCAATTCACTCACAGAATGATAAGAGCCAACACGATTTTTACAACAGTAACAACCAGAAGAGTTCGATCGAAATGAGCTCAAACAATAATGATGCAATAAAATATAATCGCGCATACTAGACATCATTTTTCAATTTATCCGTAAACCATATTAGTTTTAAATGAGTCGGAGTAGCCGTAAGTGATACATGTATATACTCACCGGTTTACAGATATTTGATCTTTATCAGTGCAATGGCAGCAGAGTTACCCTAAATTTATTAAGCCTTACAAATGGGGTGCTCTGAGATAATTCTTCTCAAGTTAAGCCAGAGCTATGGATCGATCGATTATCTGCTAAAATGGCTAGAAACCAGCGTGAAGTTATTTTTGCGGCGGGTGTCATTGACTACAAAGAAAAACAAAATGAAAACACTGAATTAGAAAACAAGTGAATAATAAGTGGAATTGAGTAGATTCTGGTGCACTTAATTTGGGGAATTTTTCTTGCTAATTCTTTGAAATGTTGGTGTCATTTTATCTATAATACAGGAGAAAAATGTCAAAGATATAAATAGAAGCCCAAAAATAAGGGCAGAATAGATATATCTTAGTCAATAATTACCCTCACGGCACTATACATATGTAAAATAATCCATTTCAAATTAATCCTACAACAAACTCTGGCTCATAATTTAAATATATAAAATGCGTGCTTATTTTCAAACAATTTAACACATTACGCTAAATACATAAAGTTTCAACGTTCCCGCGGACCCTTTGTGGCACTTCAGTGTCTAACACTCAAATTATCCTTTACATTTTAATAGTTAAACGGTATTCTCAGAGTCCCCAGAGGACAGTTCACAGCTTATACATTCGCTCCATTTACTATGCCGTATACGACGCATAAATAAACGACTGTTAACAGGTTCAATTTGCCCACATTAGAATTGACGCAAATTTTTCGTCTTCTCCTCAATTAATCTCGTCTCCTCATCAATTAATGCGCGAATTCCCAAAGGTTGCTAATGCAATCTGGGCTTCCAGGACCATGTCTGAAAGGACAAATTTTATCTGCATTTAAATGTGTAAATGGGAGTGAAATGTTATTGAAATTCAGTTTTTGTGTGTGATAAAGTAGTACCACCTTTTGTTTATTCATTTTTCATTAAACGGAACTGTAAACATAATAGATGATATTTTAAGATACAAATTTACTTTGACATATCATATCGGCATAAATCAGATAACGTTAATTTAATTAGTGTTTACAAATGGATTAAGATTTGTGCAAGTATCGATTCAGCAAAGTTGTGAAAGATATCAGAATGAACCATTGTGGAAGAAAATTTGAATATAATATGAAAATATATGACTTCGCATTCTATATTATTGATTAACTGCTCGAATTAAATGATTGGTAGCAAGACCGCCAATTATCTAACCAGCCTTCAATAGCAGTTTTACTTATCATAATAGTAAGCTAAGGTGAACTAAAGTGAAGTGAATACGTAATAAAGATAGGTTAGGGTTCTCTTTTGGAATATTTTAATTTACTCAACCATATTTTTGCCCGCTTGAAAGTAATTTCCGAGAAAATTTGCACAGTGCTGCAGCTCTCCGAACAACCACTACCCACTCACGTCTTAAGGGGTTGCTGAAATACTATTTCCTCATTTATTTAAAATGAAGTCCTTGAAGGTCGGAACGGAGACTTTAAATGTTATAAACGGAATGATTGGAAAGTGGCATAATAATAATCTCCAGACATTTAAGGTTTCAGCAAGGAACAAAGTTGTCAGTGTACCATGTAATTTAAGTATTTAGACAAACCTGCCTGATTTTATTACAGTAATAAATACTCAAATCAATGGAAAGATCCGTGTAAAACTCAACGTCACAGATTCTATAATAGAGTTCCAGGTGTTTTGAGAAACTATATGGTTCGAGGTTTAATCAAAATTTCTCTGTTTTCGTGTTCATCTCTTATTTCAAAATTATGTAAAAAGCAAGATAATGAAATTATTCAGAATTTTTTCAAATAAACATTTTGAAAATTAGGGTTAGGAGAAATTAGGCATTTGAATATTAAACTCATGAAAATACATGAATTTCACAATCTTTTTATATTGAGAAAAATTACAACTAAGGAAAACCTATACCAAATTGTATAAGTCAAGAAACAGAGTAGGGGGTGAGTCATGGAGATCAGATATTGAAGTTAGGGCATTAAGAATCTCACTTTATTGAATTTCGGAAGCGTTTTAATATCCACATTCACATATAAAACCTATCTATTGCGCAATGCTCTGATGCTTTAGTTTCATAATTCGACCTCTGAGTTCAAGAGTTAGGTTATATACTCAATGTACAAATTCTGTTGACCGCTTGATTACATTCCGTAGTTGGTGTTTTTGCTTCGATTTATTAACATTTTATTGCCAAGAGTAGGCAGGTTAAAGTTACCAGAATGTCCATAGTTTAGAGGTTTGGAGAAATATCATTTTGATTTGTGATTTATTTAAGGTCACTTTTTTAGAAATGAAATTAGAGGATAAACAGTTCGAGTTTTGAAAGATAACACGACGAGATCTAGCATCAAATTTTCCAAAATATCCCTATAATCACTGAAAGCATATAATCTTGGGTGAAAGGAAACTTTTGAAGAATTTTACACAATGAGTTCTTTTGTGATCGAATTGAATGCGTAAATACTGTTGAAGTGAACTGAAATGTGTAGGTACAAAACATCAGTACATGGTTCCGCATGGGAATGTAAACATGGAGGAGTTCTTTTATTTCTGATGAAAGTTTATTTAACTTTCTTAATGCCATTGCTGTTTTAACTACACATGGTGGGGAAAAAACGTAAATTCTAAAGCGCCAGAATATAAATAGACATGAGGATGGTTATAGTAAAGGTGGCCAGATATATTTTTGAAGTTAATTTGGAGTAGTGAAAGAGTTTTTCTTTATTCGATTATTGAATTCAGGTATTACACCTTTTCCTTAATAAATATTGTCCAAGTTTTAAATTTTTAACGTTCAAAGTTTTCATAATTATTTCTTGAATTCCAAGTAAATTTTTTGACTTCAAAGTATAGAACTGACTGACTAATTGATTAATTTCGGTTCAAAAACATTTTATTTATCTCATCTTTGCTATGCTAAAGTTGTTAACTACGGAGTATCATGCAGGATGAATTGCCTCCTCAACCATTGGAAGAAAAAGTAAATCGAAGCAGCAAGATTGACCCTTCTCGACTAAATAACACTGTTCAATAAGCACTGAATATCTCAGACAAGCATTTGTTACACCCCGGAGGGTGAATCTTTGAGGCATTGGCATTTCTCTCAGCATCCTTTCGATCTCTTCATCTCTGTCTTTTGTTGGACTTACCATTATTCAACATAAGTTGCCTCCCACAAATAAAAATTGTAAGATGCTTTTTTATATTACAGTGTAATGAGTTGCCCTGTTAAGTATCTCGTTACCAGTCCCGTTATAGCAGAACAAACCGTGAAGTTAAATTGGTGACCAACAAGCTCTGAATCTTGTGGACATGATCTCATCCATGAACATGAAAATCCAACGATGAGGATTGGACATTTGAACATCACAGGGAAATCCTTTATTAAAATAAGAATATGGACCAATCAATGCTTCCGAAGTCACATAAAGTAAAATCCATGAGGTCCTGTTTTAATTAACCGTTTACTCCCCCTCACACTCCTTACCCTATTGCATTTGTCTGCTCTCCCCTTTATTCAGATTCTTATGATTACGGCTTGTGCATTTTTTGGCTGTGCCATGAACACTAATAATAATAATGACAGTAAAACAAGAAATGTTAAGGCTCGCACAAAGAAGCTTATTAAATTTTGAGTGATTATGTATTAATGCACGTAATTTGCTACGATAATATCACGTCTCCTTGCCTCCCTCTCTCCCTTACCTTTTTAGGCTTAATGCCATTTCCACAATCTTTCACTCTCTTAAACCAAATTAATCCATTAGTTAGTAGGAGACGCGCTACTGCACATTTTCATTTATGTGCGTTAATCTCAGCATCTTAAATTTTGGTGTTAGGAGTGGTGAGAGGTAAGAATAGGAGGGAGCGGAGGAGAAGAAAACACCCATGGCCTAATGCGTTACCGTCGCCAGTTAGCAGTAGCAACATTAGCAGGACTCAACAACTTATTAGCACCTTAAAATACTCCCTCTCTCCATTCCACTTCACACCACTTTATCTGACGGCATCTCCTTAAATGCGTTCGTGCGTGGTTGCTTCTTGATAAGGCGTTTACTTAGAATACACAACTCTCTACTGCTCATATTTGCCTTCTCTCATCAAATCTTCCCCCTTGCTTGGAAGTTCATTTGTCATTAAGTCAAACAGTGAAAATTTTATTTTTAGCATTTGATTGCACGGATAAGTTAGATTTTTTAGAATAAAGCATAATAATAACAAAGAATGGAATATCATATCCGAAAGCAAATATGGATATTTAAAAACATTATCACTTGGCTGTGTTGGAAATATAAAATTGCTCAAATAGATTATCTTTCAGATGTGAATAGATATTACATTCGTATAACATTTGAAGGAATGGTGATATCAAAGATATGATTCTGACAAGAGATAAATTAGTGGATTTCATTAGTGAATCCAAAATTTATATAAGAATCCAATCTAAATTAGTAGCTCTGTTCTTAATAATAAAATTTCATGAGACCTTACCAGCTACAAATTCTGGATTATATTAGCTAATAGCTATGTAGTGATGAAGGTGATGTCGCCACCTATTCCCAAAAATTTGCCCTTTTTACTATTAGACTAATTTTAAACTGGTTTGTTTAAAACGAGACTACAAAAATAAGACAAATAGATATATTCGTTATTTGTAAAACAATGTCTATTGCAAATTTCATCCAAACATCTTTGAAAGTGATATTTAACTGAACTCATCACTCCCAAATCCTTAAGCCGTGGGAGTCTTAAAGACAAATCAGTTATGTGGAAATCATTAGTTTTCAAAATTCACTTCCCTCGCTTCAATAAATGTTATGCAGAATGCAGAAGTCGCATATATGATTAATAGCGCTGTTCTTTTCTACTGTAATACTGAAACTGATATAATATTTGAAACATCTGGAATGAGGTGTCGATCTTTTAGAAATTGCGAAATTTTTTATCCTGAGATTTCATTTCCTATTTAACAAGCATTTCAAAGTGTTAGGTATGTGACAAAGATTAAAAAATGAGACAAAAATCATTAGATGTATGCAAAATTGATCATTTGGACCCATATTCACTAATAATTGTCCGGGTTAAAGAGCATTTAAACCTGACATATGTTGATAGCAAAAACGTATGTAAGTTACATATCCTTTTATTTAAAAGTTCAGAGAGAGACCTCACAAGTTCTTTGCACTTTGAAAGTTGTCCAGCATACTTAATTTAATTACTAAGTAGAATTTCAAAAAAATGCGAAATTTGAAAAAAGGGATATTGCTAAATATGAACCCAATTAATAAACCTAAGTTAACTGTACTAAAGGAAATGGTGAGATTAAGAAATAGAAGATTAAAAATTTTCGCTCGGTTTACTAATTTAAATTTTAATGACCCCTAGATATATCCTCTGGATTTACTTCTGCTGAAGCCTAACAAAAAACTTTCAGCGATTTCACCATTTTGTCAAAAAATTAATCAGTTTATTTTTGTTTGAAAGTAAACTTAAGAAATTAAGGAGCAAATTTTGTAATATTTCTTTAGCCGAAGATAGTGACATTTAAAATAGGAAGATTTCTTTGGAACGGGGGTTACAGTTCGCGCTTCTTTGTCCTTCACACTTTCTGGATCCTTCAGAAGGTAATTTCGCTTGAAGATAAGTGTTCATGACAAATTATATTAAGAGAATACTACCATATCATTTATTGTACTGGATCACTATTGATTGTCTTATAAATTTACCAAAATTTTAGTGAAATTAATTATAATTGTGAATAGATTAAAATTTGACTAAATTTTGATCATTACTTAAATTCTCTTGAAAATTTTGAACGACTGAACAGATTTATACAATCTTTAAAACCGTGAAAGGACTCAAGATGATAATGGGAAATTGAAAAAATTCAGCGCATTTTCCTATAATGGATCTGATATGGGGTTTCACAAACTGTTTCCCAACCAAACACAGATTTTCACTAAGGAGCACAATTTCAGTTGTCCGCTGAACCTAAATTTACTCTCTTTGGATATGTAGCCACTACATACAGGTTATGGGAATATAACAGAAGGCTCTGACAGTTCTGCAATCACGAGTTATTTTCCACAGGTAACAAAATAGCTGTGCTGCATTGTATATCCCTATCATCACAAGATACCTTAATATTGTAACAACGACGAAAATAAACAAATTTTTAATATCAAAATAACTAATGACACAGTCTATGAAAGAACCGTTTAAATAGCATGCATCTTTTTAAGTCCGATGGCGAACATTTTTTGACCGTTTCAATAACCTCAATTATGTCTTTTACAAGTATTTTATACTAACTTTATGTAAAGTTGCACCACGAAGTCTAATTTGTCTGCCTTCATAATGGTAATTAGGACTTTGATTAAGAAAGCAAGTTTAGTAGGAAAAAAGCTCATTTTTGATTTATATGTACATATTTACAGAATTGAATTAAACTAGATGCCGAATGATAAAAACTGAACAATAGAACATTTTGAGGTGAACTGTTCTTCATATGACATTATTGCACAACTCAGTGATACCTAATTTAACCTAAAAGTGACTTGTGATGTTCTCTTTCATTACCTACTTTCATTGAACTTGTTTGGTGTTACCACCATTAAGGTTCTTTCCCATGATTAGGAATTAAACTTTTTTCGATTTTATTCTTTCCTTCGGTTCATGCATGCAAGGTTGATACTATAGGAAGAGGTTAAGATAAAGGACATTGGACAATATTTAATAAATATCTTTAAAAATAGGATTCTTAGTCTAAACTATTGCAAATACTTAATAAAACATTATTTGGAATAACTGATTGAAAACAAAAGAGTTCGGTAAGGAGATATATATCTCATTTGGAAAACATTTTGGGGATGATAAAAGCAAAGTAGAGCGATTGGATTTATTAAAAGTGATAATATTTTGAGATTTTTATTCATGATAGGTCCTGTTTACCACTTTTAGATGCGTGTGAAATTACGTTCAATTGTTTTCTAGGGAGTAGATTTTTAAAATGAGTTACAACTATTAGAGATTTTGCAAACCAGTTTTAATTAGTTTCACAACGGTTGGAAGTATGTATCTTAAATTAATAAGCTCTGGATGCCACTCACAAGAAGTCAATTAGTAAACTGGAATAACTCCTGAGATTCAAACCTTGGAACACTAGTATAAGAAGCATAGAAATAAACCCGAGAAGTGAAAAATCCAGAAAATAAATTTTAAAGGACCAACTTAATGCAAGGACTTCCCTATCTACTTTTAATTTCTACGACTCGTGTCTGATTACTTTATTTTCCCCTGCTTTAAATCTTTTCACACACTAAGGAAAATTGTAAATTATTTCCTGCTCAATGGTTGGCAGTAATAATAGCTAAATTATGTGGATGAACTTAACTATTTCAACCGTAAAAGTATTACCGAAACAGTAAGACAAAAAATAAGTTTAAAGAACTAAGAATTTCTACTTTACACAGATGTAATAAGCTTGTTAAAAGTTCTTCATTGCTTCCTAACGATAGGCATTTAATTTGAAATTAGTTAAATTACTGCACTTCTATTACAAATGTAGACAGCATTGCCAAAATACTAGACGTGTATATAATACGGCAGACAATATGGTCAAGTTGACATACATTCACATACGCACCACACGTATGGGAGTAAAATATGTAGCGTTTTCTCTCTAAACGCTTATTACTGTGGCATTTCGTTTACCCCCGTCTCTGTCTCTCCCTCTCTCTGGTACATTAGATGAGGCGGCTAGGTAAGAGGGGCGGAAAAAAGGGTACACATACAGGCGAGAAAAGGGACAGGTATTTAATGTGGTTGGATACTGTGAGTGCGTGAGGGGGAGGGGAGGGGAGAGTAAAGTGAATGCACAAGGGAGATGTCAGCAGCAATATTAAGTGAAGAAAATGTAACGAAATGCATCCTCACCTCGTGAATCGTGCTAGCATGCATACCGCTACTACTACTGCTGCTGCGACTTCTGCTTCTACTCACACAGAGCAAATTGTATCCGTTTGACCCTTTCCTCTTAAATACGAGGCATTTACGTAAACACAGTGTGTAAGAACACATCTATCCATATATTATTTTAAATAAGCAGAAGGCCCGAGGGAAAATTGCCTTCTTTTTCCTTAGGCGAATTATGCAAATGCAAATTTCATGCTGCATTTGAAACACAAATTTAAATCCTAAATGAGCTTTAATTCAGGTTGATTCAAAAATTTGTAACAGAAAACTAATTACATTCAATGTATGATAAAAACGGATGCTTATAACTAAATATTGTTCTCCTTAATTTTTGTACAAGGTACATTAGAAGAATTGTACTCATGAGTGTATTTGTTATATCAATCATTTTTATTTGCGATATGGTTTCTTAAATCACTTTTTTGAAACTAAAGGCAATTTAAAAAGAAATACTATGCAGGAGTAACTTGTGAAGAGATAAAAAATTCTTCAGTTACATTTAGGCATACCAATTAGAGATCAAAATTAATTTTTGTATTTATATACAGCAAATATACACAGGGGAGATCTGGTTTGTTCCTTACTTTTCACAACTAGTGAGTCAGCTATGACCAACATAGAAACAAACTTTTACATGAGAACCTGGGGATCCATTTACGAAAAGTTTCAACATCTGAACGTTATATCAGGTATAGTGGAAAATCTGAAGGAATTTCCGATGTAAATTTAGTAAAATTGTTGATTATTTCAAGGTCTTTAGTGTTTAAATAATTTTCATAATTAATTACTTAAAACTATTTGTGTAATAATGAACAATGACATATGTACTGCCCATTGCAGTCCAAAAGTATGATTTTCCTGAGTACAGAGAGCTACAAAGAATTTCGGTGCTGGCTACGAAGAGGGATTTATTAAAACTTGAATTAATGTTAGGGCATCAGATGTGTTCTACAAAATTTACTGATTGGTACTGGCTAATACTCGAACTGTACTGATTCCGTTAGCGTAAGAACTTCTTTCTGAATAGAAACACGTAAATAAGAAATTGGACATGCCATTACTCTTCTTAATTTTACAAGACTGCTCTTTCATACATGCATTTTAAATTCAAGTTTGCCCAACACAAAAGAGAGAAAATTTTCCCTATAAATATAACCTTCAAAATTAAACATTGCAATATAAAGACGAAAATGTGTGCCAAATTAGAGAAGAGAGATGTGAAAGTTATGCCTGCTATTGCCAACTTTGTACTTTCAATATCATTTGTAGATAAATAAACTTACTATTATTTTCAAAATCTTATTTCGGGATTTATTGAGGGCTCTTTTCACTTCTTGGGTATGTTATTATGCTCTCATATTCGAATGTCCTCTACCAACCGAGTGAATTTATATTGGCGTCATTCAGAGCTCTTTGAGCATTTGGCTAATTCAGATAATCGGTCAACCAAATCGAATAGGTTTTCTTCTATTCGCTGAGATTTTTGCAAGGCTATAAAAGAAAAAAACATATTTATATATTTGAACTTACTGGAGTTCACTAAGGGGAAATTCGTGGGTAATGGTAGTAATTTCAATTTATTCTAAATCGAATTATTTTAAAAGTGTCATGTATTTAATCTTAGCAGCCAATATACACTTTCAAAACAAGCATTTTTTTACGGATATTGCTATTGTGCATGATACCAGAAAAAGGAAAACATCCGAAACAGAGGGAGAGTAAACAAATCCACTTCTAAGGAAAGAGATAATAAAGAAGCAGATAATGAAATCAGGACATCTAGGCCTTACTTTGTTTGAATAGCAAGATTTTTAATTTAATGGAATCAAGTTAATGTCCCAGCGTTTAAACTTCATAAATTGGCTCTCGGTTTCATAACTAAAACTATTTCTTTACTATTCGGAGTTTTTGACATTAGATTTGGTTCCATGGTCGGCCGATATCACCTCGATTTATATGTATCTTGTTGAAGACAAAAAGGAGTAATTGACACTAACACCGATTTTTAGAACTTAATATGACAAATCAGATTTCACCTAAAATAAACTCTAATTTAATTGATCTAATTTCTTTATCAATACCCAAATTGCTGTCCTCTTTGCGTATGCAAACCTGCATTCGTAGTGATGTTCTATGTCTAATAAGTACAACCAGATGTTAGTGATAAACGCCATGCTTATCACAGCATTGTAAAGTTCTCTGTCATCCATTTTCTTGCATTAAATAAAGAACACAGATATATTTACACAGCGATTGGTGGACTTTACGAAGTAAAAATTTCTTTTAAATTAAAAGGTAGTGCCTATTTAACTACATGACACTATTCTCGAATTTTGGTTCATTGAAAAATAATTTTCCTTTTGATGTAAGTGGTATTAAAACTGCATTATTATTCACAGCAAATTTGACTTTTCCATAAGCCGTTTTTTCGTAGAGGTTTACAAGGAATTACTATTCTACTTAAATTTAGAAAGTATGAATTGGATAAATCAAATGAAGGCAAATAGTTTTGTTGTGAGGACAATTACAAATGAAACTTAATAAATATGACGATGATAAGATAAATAATATGTGGTTATTACTAAGCCACAATATTAATTCTACGAATAGATGAATAGATTTCAGTATTATTGGGTTCTTTACTTTATAGGTATTTACTTTTATGGGTTAGATTCTACCTTTATAAAAATGATATTAGAGCATATTCTGCAATGTGCTTATCCATAAACTTCCCTCTTCTATATTTAAAATTTAAATGATTTGGTATGAAGAATTTTAACCTAATTTTTGAAATCTTTTGGAAGTATAAATAAATTTTAATCCCTTTTAGAATTCATTTTCAATCGACATAATTTAATTTTTCATGGCACACAATGACGGACACTTGAAAACATTCAGAAGTTAAATGCATATTTAGGAGTTCTTTACAAAATACTTTGATTAAACTCATTCCTTTCTTCATTAATTCTTCCTTTTAATCAATATAAAGATTTATTGGTAGTTTATGCCTCAAATTTGTAATTTATTTCATCTGTAAGGTTCCCAACTATTGTCATGGTATATAAAATTTGTCATGAAATCGAAATTTTCGCAGTAGAGAGAGTAAGAAATCACCGAAAACTGTTATTCTACTTATACAATTTTAAGTAGGTAGATAATTGTGAATAGTTATTTTCAAGATGGTTAGTTTGATAACTTGATTATTTTTCATGTTTAAAGTAATGTCTTTCATTCTAATAGAATTAAGTCTTAAAAATCTAGCAGACATTGCAAAATTCTAATGCCTTACTAATTCTTGGAGTGAGGAAAGCTTTGAATGCGGAAATCTGAGAGATTGCTGGAAAAGATATAAACGAAGTTAACTTCTGTGAGAACCAGTCGAAGAATAAAAAAGGATGAGTGGACTTCGAAAAATTAAATTTAATGATACTTTTATTTGCTAGTATTAAATGTCCATTATTCTCCACTTGTGAATCAGGTTTCTCCTATCAGTAAACTGATCTTCTGTATTAATTTGACGTACCTTTGACAATATTTTACCAAACGCAGTAGCTCATATATGCTTCCCTTTAAGTACTTATTATCCTCCCTTTCTATCCACTAACGATCAGTCGATTTCTCATACACGCTGGTTCCCCATTTCCCCCAATCCCATAGACATGACACAGGGTCTTTGTGTTATTACTAAGTGGTTTCTCATGACAAATAATATGGTCTTCGTTTGCTATAACTAGACAATAGGTAATTACTTTTAAAATGAGAGATTCAATGAAATGATTAATGAATATGCTAAAAAAGTTTAGGAAAATGAATTCGTAGCAATTATATGATGGTGTAAAAATGAAGTTTTGTTATAAGTTATCAGATATCGAAAATATTAAACTACTTACACAGATGCATCACACTTATTGATTAGGGAAATAAAAAATGAAAGCCAATCGATTTCCAGAAAATTCGTGTCATTTTGGAGACAGATATATTTATTATAAATTTGAATCCGACTGCCATTTCAAAAGTTTCTGTTCAGCAAATGACAGTGATTTTGGACAGAAACAAAACTGAGACACCCAAATTATAACTTTTACCATGCATCCGCTTGTCCCAATAATATAATTATAGTGATTTTAAGTCAAATATTTATTGCGGATTTGAGCACGTATATTTCAAGTTTTTCCACATTGGTTTCATATTGGGCATCATCGAGTCAACGTCATAACCCAATTACCACACAGTCATATAATATTATATGGGCTATATTCCTACACCTGAAATTCTACTGACCGATACATCATGTATCCTTTCTTATTCTCCATTTGTTTAAAGTCCAATGATGTGTGCGGTTTTTATTCCTATCCGACGTTGCTTAGAGTATATAAGTCCTGCCTGCCTATCTTTCTTTATACCTGTCTGACTGTGGATGACTGCCTATTGACATGTGTGAAATACCATTAATACGTTCCTCGTGTATCCCGCATAATACATGCCATCTGCCAGTAGCATAAATGTATTCTCTTAATTATCCTGTTTATTACATTCTTGCGTTATTCAAGCCGATTCCGTTGGCTTGGAGCTGTATTACTTCTAAGATTAGCGGAATACGCCAATGTATTATAATTTGCCTCCCAAACAGTTTAATTCCAGATTTAACTCAGAATATTATACCGCTGCTGCATGCTTTAATTTCCATGCTTCAAAATTTTCCCCACTTTTTTGGGTGAATTCTTATATTTTTATTTGTCAACCACTTTTAATACCTTTTTCTTCTAATAGGTAAAATATCAGCGAGTAATAAGAGCTAGGACGATTTTATTACAACATTAGTTTAAATTTAGTGTACTTTATTGTTCCCATTGCAATTATAAGTTAGTGAGCACGTAAAGAGTATTAAGTGTGCTAAGTCTACAGGCAATCGAAGATATCTGGTCGATTGTAGATTAAAATTGGTATTAACGTGAAGATGAGAAAAAGGATTAACCATACTTAAATAATAATATATAAACAGTTTAAACTAATTATTTTGTAAGAACCATTTATTTGTAACTAATCGTATTTTATATTCTCACGGACGCATGTGGATATCCAAAAATTTACGTTACACCTAGACAATGAAATCATTTTAAATAAAATTTTACTGAGACCCGTCATTAATGTAGCAAATAATTCAAATGAACTGGGTGTATTTTTATCTGCAAAACATTTAATTTGCCAATAATGAAATAAACTAAAATAATACTTTCATTTTCAAAATATTCTTGATTAAAATTTTCTTTATCATGTGTTTGCTTATAGTGAAACCGTAAGATTACCACATTAAACCCTGAAAGCAGAGAGGAAGAACATAGAGCTGAATAAAATTAGGCAGAAGAAGCCCCATAGTTGCGTTTCCAAAAGGGGCATAAAGAAGCATAGGAAAAGAAAGAAGCATTGTGAACTAATTCCTGCAATAGTCAATAAATCGAAATCTGAACTGAAAACGAAGGTCGTTGAAAAGACAGAGAATAGAGATCTTACCGTGAAGTCAATAGCGAGTGTAGTGTTCCATTCCAGCCATACCTAGCATAAGCCCTGAACCAAGGGCAAGGAAAAGAACAGGTCCTACAAAGAAATGGGATGAACTACGCCAAGAAATCTGAAAGCTGTACTCAAGAACTTATTGACGGTTGCTCAATCAGGACTCGTTGAAAAATCTTCAAAAAGTTCAGATGAAAAAGATGCAGACCTCCGAATACACCCTCGAAAATAAAGATAGGTAGCCAAGGAAGAATACAAAACCGACAGAAGAACTCCAAGCGAACCCTAAAAAGAAGTTCCCCAAGTAGAGCAGGGCTTAAATAGAGGAGTTGGCAAGGTCAAAATATAATTATGAATGATCATTAAGTATAGTCCCTTGACTAAATTAATATTTTAATTTGGTATTCTTAATATAATTACTAAAATAACGCTTATCCCCTGAACTTTTCAAATGAACTATTATGAATTGCTCTTTACTGTATACAGTTTGAGCTGAACTGTAATAAGTGTGCGTTATGACAACGATAACTTCCATATTTTTCCGTCTTCTTATTAGAATATTAGTTGTAAACCGCACAAAATTATTCTAAACTTCGATCCAAAATGGTCCATCAAAATAACCTATGCAGAAACTGCTCGTATTTGCACTAAACTATTTCCGCTAACGTTAACTCTCGTTGTTAAAAAAGCCATATGACAAGCTGAAAAAAATTCCGGCCGTGTTAGAAAATATAGATAACTTTTAAATGGAAAAAAGTTGAAAGTAGCAAAAATTTCATTTTGTATTACCTGTTACTAAAAGATAAAAGACTGCGAATTGGTATATTCATTTCCGCGTCAAAGGAATAAATTAATTCTCTATCATAAAAAGCCTGTTAGCGCTAGGGAAAATATTGAGAGAGATTAGAAGAGTAAAGTGACCAGTTAAATTGCCCCCCCCCATCCCCCCAAAGATTTGAGATTAACATCAGTCTGTTTTATCCATAACAGTACAAACGATGCACAAGTTTTAATTATCGGTGAATATCTGAACGCAGGAACAGCAGCATATAATACAGAATTAACAGGTAATAGATTTAAATAAAAGGGAATAATAATTCAAGAAATCAAGACTGTGGCTTCTCTTGAATTGTAGAAGCACTGATCTTGCTTTTATCGCTTACCATAATGTTCTAATACCCTGTAATTCAATTGCCGTTTTTCACCAAGATTCATGAATAATTTCATGTTTATAATCAGAGCTTATTTAAAATTGATTTAAATTTGCAACTGATCATTTCGATTTGACGCACTGAGATTATCATGATATTTAAGTATTTTATTATAAGGGGACTGAGAGGGAGTGGAGGTATTTATTTTGGTTGTGTGCTACTTAGGAATCAAAAATCCCGTATTAATAATGAGGATGCTAATTGCTTTTTATTTTCGCAACAACTTATTTTATAAATAACATCATCAAATTAGTTTGACAATAAAAGGTAATGCATAAATATTACTGCATAATATTAATGTATTGGACGATGTCGTAAAAATTTTATTTATTTATACCTAGTGGATTATGAAATTACACTTCTGATAGTGCAAACAAATAAAAGTGATTGCATGGCCAATTTACTCTTTACACGCTTGTACCCGACGAGGAGCGCGCAGGGGTAGTAGGTTCTAATCATATAATTTCAACTTCCAAATGGACTAGTTGTTGTTATTATTCACGAGAAAGTAAAATATTTTAGAAGTTTAAACCATCCCATGGCACATGAATATTAAAATGGCAAGATGGTTCAGTAAAGGGATAAAACAGGGATTGAATATAAATAACTACTAATGCTTGAATGCCAAGAGTTTTACTTTTCTTAATTCTGGAAATAATGAAATAACTCATTTTCATGACAGTTGTAATCCTCTTTGCAATACCCAAAGCTCTAAAGCTCATTTCTGGAGGATTACAAAACTTAAAATTGTAGTGTATTTAAATGCAACAGAGTACACTAGAGGTCATTTGAGGATAACTCTAATTATCCGATAATAAGTATTTTGTTTACTCTGTAGCAAAATAATGCTTCATGGACCTCAGTGTCCATTATCACACATCCAATTATTTCAATAGTCAATCTTCTTGATTAAATTCGAGCAGCAAAATGTTTGACTTATAGCGAGTTAATAAATGAACTTATTACTCATTTAATATCTTAAATCAATTGAAATTCCTAACTAAATCTGGACGATGTTTAGTGCTTCAGCTACGTAATTAAATGATTATGTTCCATCTAATTAACGTAAAATTAGTCAATGATAATACTTAATTTCCAAGGTGTGCTTTGTCATTTTATTACTATGGTTATGAATATCTTAGAACCTAATAATGCAATGGCAGATGATGTAAATAAAACCTCTAGCTGGACCAACCAAATGGTATATCATTAAACCATTATGCATAAGCCACTTTAAAACAGTCTATTATTAATATTTTAATTAATCCGACACTAAAGAATGAGAAAAGCAATTAAAAACATTTAAATAGCTGTCTAATCAATGCTTAGACGTTTAAAAAGACGGTTGTTTAACGATTCTACAAGCGCTATGCCATTGCGCAAAAGCTATGGTAGATAAAAAAGACCAGAATAATTTATCATTCATGTTTCCTTTAAAATTAAATGTAACATTGCAAAATGATACTTTCTTTGTAAATATATTCGCTTCACATAAAATGACACAAATCGGATTAATAAAATTTATATTACCTAAAAGTCCACTATTGACTCCACCTCACTTTTATCATATTATATTTGAATTCGAGTAGTTGGAAAGAGAACCAAGTAGTTTAATTTTTCCAGTATTGAAATTTTATAGTTAGGAATCCCTCTATACTATGTATGTGATATTTGATGTGATTATTAAAGTCTACTGCATAATGAAATAATGAATATGGAAGCAGCAGTTCAGTGATGTATGAAAAGAAGAGCCAGTAATAAGTAGGGAATTAAATAAGGGCAAAGTGTATCCTAATTTAATTGAATTTTTGAGAACTGATTTATCCATATTCTCATAATGGAAAGCGTTAACCTTGAGATGCCTTAATATTCAGTCTTTACCATTTAACTCCCAGGTTCACTGGTTGACTTATTCTGATGTCAAGTACAGAGGTCAGTCAAGGAGGCCTTTAAGTTGATAACTACTGGAGTTGGAAGGTGAGTATAGTTGAGGCCACTGCTATTATGATTGCAAAACTATCATTAAACTGGTACTGTTATTAAATAAAAAGGAGACGCACCTTCTAGTATTTTTAAATAAAATGTCTTGCTCTGTAAATGTCTTCCAATACATAAGATAAATGTAATTGATGGGCTGGTTTGGACATTTGGCAGGTTTATTTATTGATGAATATTCATCGTAGAGCATTTATACTCTCTCTAATGTCAAGTTCATGCTCAAAATTATCGATGTTGTTGAATCGCTGTACATTATATGATTTTATATTCATATTTTTAAGTTTTCGCCTGGTCATAAAATTTTATTACTCTAGTTCCTGTGCTCAAAAAGATAATGTATAATTAAAATATGAGATCTAGAAGCAGGTACCCGCATTTTTGACCTTGTTACAACAGGTGATTACCCAACCGGCTATTGAAGGGTTAATATTTATTAATGCAGTTGCGAGCAGGAAAGAGCAATTTGCACCTTATTTCAGCTAATTACTTAAAATTCTATAAAGGAGTTATCGTCATTATTATTTAAGGAGAATGTGTCTCCTGTGGATGAGCATATTTAGTCTTAAATCATTTCCGTGTATGTCAGATGGTTCTTATTTTAGACTCCGAAAAATGATTAACTCTTTAATAAAGAATTTGGTGCACAATAAAAATACATTTGTAGTATACCACAAATAAATTTCACCGCATTTTACCCCAACGAAAGGCTTGTGGAGAAAACGGAAATAAATGACTAGCCATCAAAAGGTCCTTGACACATTTCAATTACCAAATTGCTTGTTATTTCCATGTTCTAAATGACAATACTAGAAGATTGAATATCATGTAATATCATTTTGCCTTCTCAATTGTTAAGATAAAATGACTTGAAATGGAAAGACCAACCCTTCTTGTTAAAAATCAATCAATAAGCATCTGCTGCAATCCAGAAGACAGATCATGAAATTTGAAATTTGGAGCGTGAGTTACTTACCTAGTAAATATTGTTCAACTCGGTTCCAAAAATTCAAAGTAATAAAGATTCTGATACCTCGACGTTGATCTCAACGTCTTTCTGACCCAATTCCCTCCATTATTTGTTGAACGTTCTGTTATTTGTTAATAATAAATACTATTATAATGTCAAGCTAAATTAAATCAAATGAAAAACTCTGATTATTGTAGACATGAGCCTATCCAAAAACCCAGGGACTAGGCCACGAAAACGGAGTTTCAGTATTCTCAGATGTTTCATAGTGGATTTTACTGTTTATGAGAAATATGATAACACGGTGGTTCCGGACATTCTCACTTTATTATATTCCACTATTCAATAACTCGTTTCATCCATTTCTGTGCTTTTTCCCTATGCTCATGTTCAGATGCTATCGCATGATGAAAACTCGTAAATGATTTTTGCATTGTAACTGATAATAACAGCAACACTTTACTTTTTATCTTGTGCTTAAACAAAGGTCTAATTATCTTAAGTCAATTAACTTTTAATATAATAAAAAGAGCAACCTTCATTTTATATAATCGACGTTTTCTATTGGGCAGCATTTAGCTGAGGATGCAAAAACAGTTAATTGGGTTGAAAATGACATAAAGAAATATAATGATTTACATCATGTTCCCAGAAATATTTATTATTGATGTAGGCGAGAAATATACATACATTTACATGTATATGTTAGTACATATAACTTGTAATTTGTAATTGAGTTAGTGCTTATTTAAAAAAACTCCAGTTTACTCTGCTATGGGGAGGTCAGTTCATCTCTTGTGATATCACAAACGCGAATAAACTCTGAAAACATGAGTTAAAATTAAAAATGCAAACACAACACACCAATCTTTTCTTTATGCAATGTTGAATTTGGTTAAGATATCAAATTTGAGATTAAATCAACAATTTTATTAGTGGGAGTAAATTTTATATAAGCAAAGTTAGTTTAGATTTTTCTTCTAGATATTATTCTCCATTCATAATTGAAAAAATGCATTTCTGTTATACGGAAAAAGGCACCATGCAGAAAGATGGAGTTTTTTTTAAAAAATAATGTCTACATTCTATAAATTAAAAATTTAATCGATATGGAATAAAGAAGCATTAAATTCCATAAATAGACTGATACTATTTAGTTGAAAAAGGGTGGAAATGTCTAAGGAATTAGGAGTCGACGACTATGCCATATTTAATTCGCACATTTTTGTTGAAATGCAGAAGTATGATGGCTTCCAAATCAATATATCATTAATAAATAATTGCAAATTAGTATTTTGCATGAATATTAAATTACCTTTTATTCAATTTGAGCAATATAAAATGTAAATATACTTATATTTATCTTATATATAATATATAAAAAATATATATAACATACAATATAAAATTTTTAGCCGCATAATTGCTGATCTTTTAAAACTGTGAGCTGCTGAGCACAATGAAAGATCACTTTGTCTTTTCAATCATTGGAAGAAGAATGAATAGAGTTTTTGAGACCGACTACTATGATCAACTGAAAATGGGAATCACAGATGGGCATTTGCTGCAATACAGAAAACGAATAATGAAATTTGAACTTGAAAATTGGACCTGAACTTTTCGTTCAGTAAATATTCTTTAATCTGATTCAAAAAATCAAATGGAGCAAGAATCTTTGATGTTTTGATGTTGATTTCAGCATCTTTTTGATGTTTTACAATTTTTCATTTTTTGCTTCTTATGATAAACAATTAAAAATGTATGCATTAGTGTGGGTAATAATGAATGAGATTCTATTGACTTAACTTCCAAAGTATGTGAAAAAGAAATTGACCACAAAATCACTCGTCTAAATTGTTTACTTTGGGATGTAAAATTTTTATGATCTCTACAAATGCAAGGCGCATATGCAAAATATGAAAAAAATATGAAGAAAATTTTTATAAAACATATCTGTTTAAAAGATCTCTGGGGATGAAAATGCGAAAAATTTCAGACCCAAAATGTGGAAACTCCAAAGGGCTTTGATGTATGCTCATTTCGTGCAGATATTTAATTCTAGTACAATTACGCTTGAAAACTATACATTGTTTTTCGATCTTTAAAATGAATAAAAAAGTTTGAAAGTACCAGTTTATAAGATTAACGACTGTGATAATCATTCGAGGAGAAGATTTTATATCGCCATTACACATAATGACAATATAGGAAAGTTTAAAAAAGTCATTTTTTGTAACAAAGATAAGAGAGAAATCCATTTTTAAAAAATATTTTTTCTGTTTAATTTCCAAACATATGTTCAATCAAATGAAAACTTTAACTTAAAAGTGCTAGAAATTTGTTATGATCGTCTGTTCAAAAGTATTCAAAATATGATCTCTGCTCATGAAAAATTTTTAAATCTCAGCTATGTCTTTGAAGCAAAAAAAACTATAATAATAATCCTGATCAATACTATAAATATATGATGAGATTTTATAATAAAATGCATTAATTGCAGATCTTATGAAAGTAAAAATACCTTGAATTATCGGAAAACATCTGTCAACACTAACAAACACAAAACCGTGAAATGCGTCCAGCATTTTTAATGTTCTATATTTTGAAAATAAAAAGAGCTTGGTGAAAGTGAAAGAGCTTATCGATTGATAAACTGAGTAAATAGGTTGATGAAATGTG
>CAADRB010000098.1:51237-86702 GCA_900708905.1 Hymenolepis diminuta
TGATAAAAAGCCGCCCAAATAAATCCACAGAGTCCATGTACTTTCCAAAGATGAGAAATGTGTGTGGGGTGGTCTGCCACGTTAATATGTGGGAGCATGCTAGACAGTCAGTCTAGACAAAACCCCCTCCTCAACAGAACAATCACTAAATGTATTTTAATATAAACAGTTTGTTATAAATCGACTTTGGAGTAATTGTAAATCTGTCTTGTCTTCTTCTCTATGAGTTTAATTTAACTGTAGCCTATCGACATTTAGCAAACAGATATATAACAGCAGCAGAACTAAATGTTCTAGCAGTATTACAGCATATAAAAGTCGAATTTTACGTAAGTTGGCAACTGAACAGATACAAATGGCGGATATTTCATTATAGTGGTCTTTTGAATTGTATCAGAGATGGATTTGATCATGACGCCGAATGTAGTATTTTTGGATTATACTGTTAAGGCTTCACTGATGATAACACATTCTCCAAAAATTGAATTGCACACGAAAATTAAGAATGTGTGAAAGTTGGAATAGCAGAGTATTGATGTGGTTGAGGGAAATGAATATAAGCGGGTGCATTATATAGGAATTCGTTCACGTCATGCCGTTCTACAAATAGGGAAAAAAAAGAAACCGCTGTTACCAATAAGGTGAAGGTGTCCTTGAATCGAAGGCAAATATGAGAAGTGAATGCATGATTGGATGAACGTTAGCATGATGTAATGGAATAGTGGAATTTTATGTTTGGAATAAATGTTACCTCACAAACGGATGATGAATATATGACAATGAAATGCATGAATGAATGCATTAGCTCAATTGAGCATAGCATGAAATGGACAAGCCTGGGATAGCATATAATTAAGTCCATAAAAAAACCAATGGCAGACATTTAAAATAATTATTCTTGCTTTTTCAAAAATTTCCAGTTATTTTAGTTAAGTCCCAAAGCAAAGTAAACATATCACACGGATCTCTACCAACTCAAAATAATAAAATTTGAGTTTAGAAAAAGAGCTTCAAATTGTAAAACTCGAATCCGAAAATTAAATGAAGTAAGGCTCTTCCATCCTTTGAAGTCCTGCTCTCGGAATTTTCTGATCCTCTTCTCATTATCATTAATTGAATTTTGTATCAACACATTTCAGTTGTTTTGCGAAATTAAAAATTATAAATCACCCCAAATTAAGTCCTTCTCTCAATTATCTACTAGTAATTTCTAGAATGGTGGGAAAAATTACTTAATTTAATGCAGACTTTCTAGAAGGACCGGTAACATTATGTCGCGTTGTTATTGTGGTAATTGATGTTGGAGTACAATTTGTAAAGACATGAAATCAGCAATAAATCTTTTTAAAAACAAGGATTACTTAACTTTTCCCTTTTGATTTTAGTAAAACAGATTAGAAATATACCTTTTATTCGGTTGTTACCGTTTTTCAGCTTACACAAATTTCTTTGCATTCTCATTTTTAAGAGAGTGGTATCTAATTAAAATGCATTATCATATTTATAATTTCTAATTTTTCAATTATTATTTTATGTAGTGGAGAGGATGTTGATTGATTGCCTCTTTAATCGAACTATTATGCCGTTAAATTACAACGTTTTTGTTTAGGAGGCTGCCTTAAAAATTTATCTAGTGGAAATTATTATGTTTGATTTTATTATCAATGCTACATATAAAGTCATTAATTTTTAAACAATTAAATCTATTTTAATTTTTTGTAACTTTCAGTAAAAATATTGGCGTATAAAAGAAGTTACTCGGTTTTAACTATTGAATTTATAACACGAATTAACATTTCAAAAATAGCAACAAGATGAACTTCAATATGATAAAAGTAAACAGAAATGGTTTCAAATGGGAAGCTTTAAAGGAAATTAAATGATTAAATTCAATTTTGTCCTAATTCTATAGAAGGTTCAAAAAAATTAATGCTATCAACGAATAGTCATAATGTACAACCAGAAGTTCTTGGACGCCTCAAAATTCGTGCAACAAAATATCTCCTTTAATTTTAACAATTTATCAAAGCTTTAACTTTTTATTATAAATCAGAAATTGTTGCGTTTGAACACTATTTTATTGCATAGACTATCTGAAAGTAGGCAGCATCGCATTGTTTTTCTCAATTGATGATTTTAATCGATCTTCATTTAAAATCCTGGTATAATTTCGATTTAAGTCAAGCTAGTAACATGTCGACTTATTTGGAAAAAAACTACAAAGACAGTATTTTTCTTATCATTTTCCAAGATAATATATTAGAAAAATGTATTGTTTAGAAATAAAAGAGATTGCATAAGCAGTATCTAAAATATTTTGTGAATAAGTCAGGAATCTAGACCCTACTGCGTTTATGCTCAAAAATTGACTGGTTTTCTAAGTAATAACTTTTTTCTTCAAAATTTACTAAGTTGTTTATCACCACGTTATATTCAAATTCAGCAATGCATGAATTCATGTGCTTTAATGACTTCAATTTTCCTTTAAAGTTGTTTACGAACTTCTGGAGAACAAGGGAGTTTGTCTGATAATGGATTATCTTTGTAATTATGACGGTCTGGTTCACAATGTCTTCTCATCTCACAAGGATCTGCAAATAGCCTTTAAGAGAGAGTATCCAGGTACCAATATTTCAGTTGTGGTAGGTGTTCTTATAGACAGGAATCGACTTTAAGTGTGAATATCAAGATCACCCTCACTTTCTCCCCAAATCTCTACTTAAGTCAGTATTTTCCAACTTGCAGTAAAAAATTAAATATCTCCGTCACCTCTCTCATTTAGAAGCTTACGCTTTTATAGTTACAATGCGTTGTTTCTCAGAGATACCTTTTCTACCAGCATTTTGCTTTTCACTTGTCCTTCGTTATATATATATATATGTATATATATATATATATATATATAAGTACATGTAGAAGCCCAGGATCGAAGAATATTTAAAGTTAAACTGCATTAATTCTGCTTCATAAATTAATAGGCTTCGTAATGCATTAAAGTAATGAAAAATAATTCTGATGAAATTTAATAGGAATTACAAAATCGCAAAGCTATATGGCCTTTAAATACAAAGAATAATTACCAGTAATAATTGTTATTACTGTATTACAGTAAGATATTCTTATTAAAAATAAACTTAATTTATCGGTTAAAAAATTAAATTAACAATCACATCTGTTTTAAAATTTTTCATTTCTGTTCTGTTTTATATAATGATATTATAATAAATACACGATGCTTTTCTATTAGTTTTGTAAAAATAAATCTTCACGATTAAAGGAAATTTAAGCAATAACTAAATCATTGGTGGTATATAGTAGTTTTTGAGCAACTTTTGAGAGCCATCTGACCTTTTGAGGAAGTCATTGTAAAAAGCATCAATTTTCATACATAATTTACTATTCCTCTGTTTAAAAACAAAAAAATTAGCTCTGTGTAAGATTTATTTTCTTCACTTGGGTTAAAATTACATATCAAGTTTTGGGACTGGTCCCAATTTATATACTCTCCGGCATTTTTTTAATAAATATGGCTAAAAATTTTAGAATTAATTTCAACAAAAATACTGATTTTGATATTGATACATTCAAGTGAATCAGTTGTGAAGGATACTGCTTGATTATAATCTAATAATATCGATTTAATTAGTCGTTGTGTCTAAGTTTAACTGAATGCACATTTTTTGTAGTCTTATACGAGTGTATTAGGTACTAAATTTGGTGCACGCCAAACCATAATATGTAGTAAAATTTAAAAATTAATAACAACTGATTAAATGGGGGTAAAATAACAGCAAGACTAATATTAAAACTAGATAAACGTAATCATTCAACATGAATAAACCATTCACTTGTTTGCGTTTGCCATATCGCCCGCTCAATTTAAATTATAGATGGACATATTTTAATCCAAAATTTCACTTTTGGTCTCGTAAAAAATTGTCAGAACTATTAATAGCTGCTTGAAATAGCTATTTTTATAGCAACACTTGGCAGTTATCTCATGGAACTGTATATGAATTAATTATTAGGTCGGAAGTGATGACTAGTCATCGTTCCTAAAATATGTCAGAGGACTTAGAGAGGCTCACTTTTCAGGAGCTATTTTTTCATTTGCACATGTCAGCTGCTAAAATTGGTTTACCTGAATGAATTGTAAGGACTTCCTCCTTTGAGCGCTTTTAACAACAAAATTCACTCGAATTTTCCCGATCTTTTATGATACATTAAGCATTAGAATTTACTGAATGTGAGCTCTGCTACATTAATTTCGTAGAAACTGATTGCTGATTTTCAATCTCTGGCAAAAGGATTGGAGTGATCGGGTCGACAGTCAAAATTAGACTAACGGCCATGAAGCACTAACAATTTTGGATTTGACCAATTAAACTAATGAATTTGAATGTCAAAATTCAGAATGCGAAGAAATAAATAGCTTATTAAGCAAATATTCAGCGACTCAAATTCAAAAATAAAATAAATAAATTAATTAACGATTCCATTTCCATCCCTTAAACCGGTTTGAAACGTGTTGAACTGAAAACTATCCATTTTATATTTACCATTTACTCATGACACTCGACTTTGATAACACTTTGCTTTTCCGATTCAAAAAACGGATGTTCTAAGAGAAAAGTGATTCATTTTTACAAGTTATATGGAATAGAGCAAAAAGGAATTGGTCTGAAATTGCCAAAAAATAGAGAAAAATGAATAATCAAATTTTAAGCACATTTGGAAAGGAAAATTTAGTTTATTTTTACATAGAAGACCATGGAACTGCCTGTTGTGAGCATCGCACACTGTTCTCTATTTTTTAGCCAAAAATATTAATATGGGAGACCAATTGAATTATTAAATGTTTATCGTAACTCACCGGAAATGAAACCTCAGACAACACAAAAAAGCGAGCTTGCCGCCGCACTGCCGAAACCCTGATAGAAGTTTAGATTATAATTCTCTCGCTAACAAACGCTAAACGTCATTACATTTTATTGCGATAAATTTGCTAATCGGAACCAGTAACTTTTTGCTATAATCAAATACAAAGTTTCACTGTTTTCACAATGATCAAATATGCATCTCAAAATTTGAGATTTTTCCTTAAATTAATTTTAATTTTACTACTATTTAATTTGACCACTTTAATTAGTGGATCACTTTGACACAACCATAAAATACGTATGCACAATATCATAAAGGCAAGTGGCAGAAAATTATCTTGACTGAAAAATACATCTGCTTTTATAGAAAAAAGTGTCAAGGGAATTAAAACCGCAAGGAAAGTTTGCAAACTCACGGAAATATGTGAAGTTTAATTAGATTTCACGCATAGCTTTGCAGACACCATTATAATTTTGGTGCTAGTAGGAAAAATACGCCCGGTTTTAAAGTAAATTATAATTTTCACATCATATCAACGAGTAAGTATGATAAAATATTGACATTGACCAAATATATTTTTGAAATTTGCTCCAGTTTTTTTATCTAGAACAACGCAGAAAAATAGAAATGTGGGACAAATAATTTCTTCCTTGGAGGATAGATCATTCATCCTTTGTATGCACATTTATAAAAATGCTATTACAGGTACTAAATGACAAGAGGCAATGTAAATGACCAATTAAATTATCGTATATAAAGAAGATTTCTATAAATAATTCAGATGAAATGTTTCTGTGGTTAATTAAATTTCAAAGTGAATTATAATTTCATGAAAAGAAGCAAAAGTGGACGTGACATTAATTTCCATCACTGAAAATATACAAAATAAATGAAGAGAATCTAAAACAAAAATTCCCAAATGGTAAAATTGACAAATCTGTTAAACTAGATTTTGTCTTAATCGAATTTTATATAATAAATTTATCCAACTAAGTATATTTAAGTCAATAATTATAACTGGACGTAACCAAATATGGTTTAAAACACCACTAACGCTGACCCCCAGTTGTCATAGCAAATAAACCAGAAAAAAGAACTTATAATGCACCAGTTGTTTAAAAAAGGACAAAGTAACAATGATTCTATTCAATGGAAGAAAAATTTGCTTGCAAGGAGAGAAATTGACTGTTTATGCATCGGTTACTTTTAACCGCAAAATAATCACTCTAAAACTGCTGATTGTTTATTATGGAGGAAATAATTGTCATAAAAATAATGATAACTTTGCTACTTTTAAAAGTTAATTTTTCCTGTCTGATTTTATTCAAAGTAACTTTCTGCATTAATATTAAAATCTGTAAAAGGACCATGAAAGTGTTAGTCGAGTCAGTACCACTTTATAATGTATAATTGAGAAGTGGTTTTATTTAAATATCCTTATTAATCAAAGTGCACTTGGCCTTTTTATGAAGAGGTTCTGTTTTAAATAACCGAGATGGCTACAATTTAAGTTAAATAAATAATTAGATCACTTTGGAGACCTAGCCACTGCTGTAATATGCATTTTTGAAAACGAAGATGTTCAGATTTATACATTGAAAATAAGGTTAACACCAGTAATTATCTTAACTCAACAAAACAAAAATTTTAATTTGATTTTTAGGTTCACAAAATTATTCGTGCAAGATTATTTAAATATCTTTATTTGACTCAAATCTTTGTCCCTGGAAATAATTTAGAGAAAAGAATTTGCGAAATCTTATATAACGAATTTTTTTATAAATCATAATGAGAATAGCAAGCAAAGAATATAATATCTGCAAGATTTCCGACAAAAGTGCAAAATACTCAAATATAGATGCATGAAACAAAAAATTGGAATTACGATGAAATAAAAAATGGAATTACTAACTTTCAAAATGACTAAAATATCAAGCCAAGGAGTTTTCTTTAGCTGGGCATGTTATATTTCCTCTAATAACAGCAGCTGTTTAGTAATTTCCTGAAATCTAATGTTGGATTTTATAAAATTCAACAGTTTCTATCTTCTAATAGTTAGATCGGCTTACGCAGCTGTAAGAGAGAAAACTTGGGGCAAATTATTCAATCGTTCGAATGTTAAATAATATTTAATTGATTTTTATATTCCCCTGTCCGTAAATATTTTGTTAATTAATAAATTCCCAAAATCACTTTTATATTTATGCGCAGATTATGTCACAATGTAATGTTTTATGACAAGCTGGGCAGACTAAACTATTAGAGAACAAAATAAATTATGAAAATTTAACTTTTGAACCAGTTTGAAAACATTTGTTTATCTGTAATCGCAGCAATTTTTAAAATTATGTGCGTAAAAAGACAAACTGAATATAGTGCTACAATTCAAATTGTCAATATCATTTTGAGATGATTGTTAAGTGGAACCGGTAAATTTCTGCGTAAAGTGCCACGTCAAACTAAGTACCCTTTTCGTGATATAAAAACGGTGCTGTAATGTTCATTTTGTTTGCTCTTTTTTATAAATCATCAACAGGACAGTAATTAATCAGGTAAGTAACCTATCACATGATGATGACATATACTATGTAGAGAAGATGGACGAAGTCAATAAACAAACTAATTTTTATAAATGTTGTACATTTTTATTTATGCAACAAATCCTGATAATTTTTGATGCAGCTAGGTAATAAGACTGCACAGGAATTAAAAAAGTTCTGAATGGCATCAACTATTACTAAATATAGGAATGGCAAATTCAAACCAATTCTAATTAAATATTCGCTGGCCATATAAAAATCATTTCTGTTTAAAGATTTAAATTAAAATTCTGAAATAGAGATTAAAAAATAAATAAATATTCTTTAAAGTATTTAACTGATTTTGGAGAATCTAATTGATATCGAAATTCCATTAATTATTTAATCCTCCTGCATAAAAAAAATTAATCCAATATTAATTAATTAAAATGAAATCCGCAGACAAATTTTTGTTAAATTTAAAATGAAACATTTGTGTTAGAAGTAAAAGTGTATTGGAATTTGTATGATGTTATCTAACGCATATTATTTTTACTGAACTTTGATAAAAAGAATGAAGTGATAAATCTGACTTCTGATGGGGGAATATCAAAGTCAGTGCTTCACTAAAAATTAAAAAAGTAAAGTTCAGCAAAAATCTTGGTCTACACCAACTCAATTCCATGTGCTTAATGGTAATGTGGAAACTTAACAATGAAGTTCATCGAAAATTATCTGCATCATTTTACCGATGATTTAAACTGTTAACGACTTAACAAATTTTGTATCCATTGATTGAATACAATTCGCAACAGGATGAAATTTTTACGAATGAGGCTAAATATTTACTGATATGCATGTCATAACGGATGAAATAAAACAGATTGGAGTAGAAGTAAATACCAAGTTTCAAAATCTAACCCTTAAAATATCTTGTTACTTAATCTTGTCCAGTTACCAGTGTATGATGAAGTTAAAAGGCATCAAAATAAACAAAAATGTCTCCATATGTCCTGTCGAAGTAAATGCGAATTTAGATTCGTGAAACAATGCATTTCAAGGAATACCTCAATCATAATTTATCTTGAAAGATTTGTCAAAAAAATTATCCACTTTTAAAATTGTTACCACAAATACTACTATGCATATATATATATATATGTATATATGTATATAAAGCTTGTCTCATTCTGACCTTGTAAATACAACTAAAACTTTAAAGATATCCGAATCTCATAAGTTGACATAATAACATGGATTCTATTTATTCATTATGATCCTTTCACTAATGTCAGATTTTTAGAGAAGATTCAGATCCAACAAATACAATTTCGTAAATTTGTCAGTGACTATTTTTCAATGCTAAAAATAGGGCAATTAAATTAAATAGATCCAATGATAGTGATGGTACTGCTTTATTAAACGTCATAGATATCCCAAATATAAAGAATTCAATAGTTGTGCGTAGATTTATTTACTTCAAAGCTTCTTAAGGTAACACAAACGCGATATACATGCAGAAAATTGTGGAGAAATAAGTTTGATAAGAAACTGTAGAAGATGTGCATAAAGACTTTATTACCGATTAAATGAAAACAACTGTGATAATCTTTCACCCATTCATTGAAGATTGACTTAGCGTCCAAGTCGACCAGCAGTTAAGAAACCCTTCTTGCGTCGGCCAAGACGAGAACTGGTTAGGAAACCTCGACGATCTACATAGAAAGGACCCTCGAGACCATCGAAATCCAAAATTTCTTCCATTGCGGCTTCTTCTTCAGGACTGATGCGAGCCGCTTGACCTGTTTGGTTAATTAAAACCAGCATGGCCGCGGCGACGACAAGTAAACAGGAGGATGTCATGACCAAAATTTTGCAAGTCCAACTGAAACTCAAGCCAAATTTCTCAACAATTTATTTGTTCACAGGTTTCACACCGACCAGTAAAAGAGCTCTTTGATGAATAGAATCAGTCCCATTTGCCATTTTCTTAAACGTGAGTTTTTATTGGTCAGTTCAATTGAAGTCCGTGCATTGGTTCTATTCGCAGTGGTCTTCATGGAGATTTTAATGAGCTTTGTATATTGATGGGCAATTTTAAGCTAATTTACTTGAGGTTTTTAAATTTTATAAAGGGATCAAATTTTGCAGTCGACATTTAATAAACTGTTTGAATAATTAACTATTCGGCAATATATTTTTAAAGAAATAATATCCGACTATTGGTGTTATTATATTTTCAGTGGCATATGCAGAATATTTATAAAATTTCTATGAAATATTTTAGTATTCAAAATTTTTGAGTTTTTCCAAATTATAATAATACTGCCTTTCTGCTATTTCATTTACTTTTCCATTTTATTAAACTGCATACGTTCATATTGAAGCCATTGGAGGTTTGTATTATTTAATCCTATATTTTCAGTATTAAAATTAAGTCTTACAAATTTAGGATAAAGCATAAAATGGAGCTTGTGGTTATTATCATACAAGAAAGTTTAAACAAAAAGTAAAATTTTGACACATTTTATTCAGAAACATATATGGCCTTAAGTAAATTTTTATTAAAATGAACGCCAAATTTTTCAAAAGGCAACCATTATAAAGTTATGGCCTTTAAATCATGTTTTACTATGTTTTTAATTAAATAAAACAACAAACAACAATTTTATTGAGCAAATTTTGTTTTTGCTAAGTTAAAGTGGCATAAAATAATAACGCAATTTCAAAATAAACAAATTATTTTGCATCTCACTTTACATACCAAAGGAATACGTTTCAATCATTTAAATATAATGAAGTGTCATTATTAGAGATTAATACTGATTTTTCTAGGATATCAGCTATATTTTTCCGTGAAATTAATGCGTTGCTGCCGAATTCATAAAGAATATTCCAATTTTATAAAATATTCAAAGAGACATTTCAATCAATTTCTACTATTAACACAGCAAAACACAAAATTTTGCATTTTTTAATTGTACGAAACAACAAAAATTGGCTAACAGAAGGCATAATGACCGTTAAAGAAGGGTGGATCAAAAAAATACAAAGATCAACGTCAACGTACCAAAGAGACTTACTTCACCTAATTTTGTCCAAAATTTACTAACTGGGTGCCTCACGTTCCAAAATTCGATTTCAATGACACGTCTTCTGGATTGCAGAAGGTGCTTGTCAACACTGTTTGGTGCTAATTAACCGTTATTTTAATGAAAATGTGTTGGTATTCATTTCGTTTTCGTATGGAATAAAAGTTCTCACAAACAATTTCCAAGCTTAAAGTCTTTTATATAACAGAGAAGATGCAGGTAAAATCTCTAGCTATTTCACATTGAAGTTACAAACATATTTCAGTCGATCATACAAACGAATATACCAATAAAGACAAATGGGGGCTTTCGTCATCTCAAAACGTATCAACTGAATAAATTTGGGATGATTCTATTAACTTTTTCAGTTTCAGAATTTTCTTTACTAGTAAGCTTATATAAAGTATAATTGATTTTGCATAATTTATTCCTTTTTCATACATTCGCAATTAAAACAAAATCAAATATAATGTTTTTTGCATATCGTGCCAGCTAAACTTTACATCGTTAAAACAAATCTACCCTTAAAGGAAAAAAATACATTTATAAACTTTGTTTTGCTAAGGCTAAGTTATATAACTTTTTAAATTTATTTTGACATATGGAAATAAGAATTCACTTCTTAAACGGTATATTTGAAGAGCCTTTATTTACATCTCCATATTTATTTTGAAATGAACCTTCTTCACTTAAGGAAACAGTTTACAACTTTAAAATTTGAGTAATTAAAATATAATTAAAATACACAACACGGAATAAGTGGGATTTACGTATATTTATTGTGTTTTAAGCATTTAGCTCTTACAATTCTAAGATACTAAAGAATGTTTAGGATTTTTTACTGTGAAAGAGCCGTGGTAGCCATACTCACCTGTTTGGACATTAGAAATGAGATCAATGCTCACCAATATAGTTTGGATACCTTTCCTTCAGTCTGACCAAAGATAGATTTGGCTACCCGTAATGGGATTAGGGAGTCATGATATTATAACATTACATCAGTGTAAATATTTTGCGTTTTTTTAAAAACGATTTATTATTTTACAACATGTCGCCATAAGGCACGTCCATTTACTTAAAAATAGATTCTAAAATACGAATATTGAGTAAATTGCCGAAATTTGTCTAATCTCTTGTTATTCTTTCGTTTGAGGTTTGTGACTATTTTGAACGATAATAAGGCCATAGAAAAGTTACTTTGGTAAATAAAGTTAAATAAGATATAAGGAGGGAAAATCAAAAAGAGTGCCTCTAAAAGTTGATCTATTTTAGTTTTGAATCGGGGTTGTCGAGGATTTACTCAGTAAGAAATTACTGCTCCTTGTTCAAAAATTTAAAGTTCATAATTCTCCTAGAATACTGATCAAGTCCTATTCTACAATCTCTAGTGATTATAGATCGATTGTATATTAATAGTGATCTTTATTGCCTCATCAAAACATTTCTTCTTTCAAAAGCCGTAAAAGTAATACGATCTTGAATGATCTTGCGCAATCTTTCATAGTAGCTTTTTCTTCTGAGCTGATGCAAGTTGCTTAAGCTGTTTGATTTACTAGAACAAGCATGGTCGCGGCGACGACAAGTAAACAGGAGGATGTCATGACCAAAATTTTGCAAGTCCAACTGAAACTCAAGCCAAATTTCTCAATAATTTATTTATTCACAGGTTACACACCGACCAGTAAAAGAGCTCTTTGATGAATAGAATCAAAGAAACGTGGGTTTTTATTGGTCAGTTCAATTGAAATTCGTGCATTGGTTCTATTCGCAGTGGTCTTCATGGAGATTTTAATGAGCCTTGCATATTAATGGGCAATTTTAGACATATTTTTTTATCTTCTTTCGGGAATTAAGTGGACTGTTGATATTTTATATGCAGACTCTGCATCAGGACTATGATACTATTTAAATTTTTATCAAAGTACTTAAAATTTTATATAATTATATATAAAAATTGAGGTAAGATGAGTTTATATGTACACATCAATTACGTCATTTTAGACCGTCTTTGATTCTAAACATATGCGTACGTTTTTCATAATCTCTAACATCTTTCAAAGGGTTCGTGAAATGCGAGTTTGCCAAAATGCAAGATAGACTCCATAACCATAAACGAGATTCCTGAATATTTACTATCATTAAGTCACAGGCAATGGAGATTTGACTGGCAAGAAAGTATTAATAATCGTAACTTGAAGTATACTGTCCAATCATTCGTTCTCCATATTTCAATTCCTCACCTCCCAAAAAAGGCATTAATGGAAAGAAAGCATTCCTTCCTCTTCTAATCGATTATTCAATTGCTTCTGAATAAGCATATACTTCTGCACTTTAGACACCAATAAATTTTAGTTGTTTGCTTATTCAATAATCCACCTTTGTATTGAAAATTTTAATCCTATTATGTTGCATAGAGTTATGCAAACCCTTCTGAATTTCCAATCTCATAGTTTGCTTCAAAAGACCATAGCAGTTAGTATTTGGCCAACAAAATTCACTAGTTTCTTGAATAGTTACTGAATAAAGTGGGGCAAATAATAATTTTAACTTCTGAAATAAGTTCAATTTTCAATAGTAAAATCTTTTGATGCGTCTTTTCTCCAGCTTCAGGAAATATAGATTGTTTCCTGGTTTTCGTTTTCCAATTATTGCCTATTAATAAACATCAGGTGATTGCTTTGTTTTTGATCAAGTTCAACTGATTATAATCCAGAAAATATTTGTTCTTTAACGTAATAGTAGTAATTCCAATCTATAATATATAACATAATGGTTAATTAATTTTCATAATCAACTTTGCCTTTTGTTAAATCACATTATTAAAGACCTATATGGTAACAATCATTATTTAAGTATAAACACTTCCGCAATAGGAATTCCTGCGAGCTAATGCAAATTTGGGTGGTATCGTACTTTTACCGGTAAGATTTTCTATTTCGAATACCCCAATAGGTGGCAGAAAGTGGAAATTTCCCTAATGCCTCGTTGCTTATTCAATAACTATCCATTAGAGTACTTAAAAATCCACATGATTTTTAATTTATATATTAGAAACATTATTGTAAAACTGTAAATTGGCAACCTTAATTTAAAATTTCATTAACAATTTGAATATTTTTAAATCTATGTAGTAATAAACATTTTTATTAAAAATTTTTAGGATGAAAAAATGATTATGAATAATTATTAAACGAGTTCCCTTGACAAAATTAATATTTCATTCTTTGTTTTCTTTCCAGCAGCAGGAAAATCTTATGATAATGCAAGAGCAATTTTCTAAATTCATGATAATGAGAGTTGAAAGGTTTGATATTTTCTTACTAAGCCATGCACCGATTCTCGGGTTCTAAATACTACTGTATTTCGCTATGACTCAGAAGCAGGTCACATCGTTTCTAACTCTTTCCAAAGGTGCAAAGATATTTTACAAAATGATGTCGCTGAGATGATGTAAAAGACTGTTTCCATGTAGGTTAGAAAGGGCTGAAAAATGAAAAGTTGAAAGGGTTTTATCTATCACAGAAATATTTCGAAACATATTTTTGAAGAAACTGTCTTAATCACTCTGAACTATTTAGTTGAAACTCATTCAAACCACGAAACTGTTTCAAATATCTTTCTTCCACAGAAAATTATGACGAAGGCTTGATCTATGCAGCATGATGGAAACTAGCAAATAAATAAACAAAAAAATAAAATATTGATAGAGGACATTATAAATAAATATACGAACTTGAACACCAAGTGTGACAGTGGCATGCACCAACAGAATTTTGGCGAGCATGATTCGAATTTTCATTGAAACTGTATACCAAAATGTTTTTACTCTCCATAAAACTTTGACTGCATGCTGACATTGTAATTGTTTGCACTTTGTCAGATCTCACGCGTACAAATCTTACATTTTCAACTGGGGTGGCAAACAGGAACGTATGAAAACAACTTGGGGAACTAAACCAGAAGAAGAGTGTCACCCACTAGTGAGTCAAGTGACAGAACCAATAGCCAGTTCAAAGAAAGATATGAAGCGAAATAAAAATAAATAGAAGATTTCTCCCAAAAGTTTTAAAAATACTAGCCGATAGAAGGAAAAAAGGAAGCAGCATCCTAAAATAGTTCTTTCAACAATCAAGAAATCAAAATCTGAATAGAAAATGATAGTTGTCAAGAGGACAAAGTATAGAGATCTTTCTAAAAAATCAATACGGATTGGAGTATTCCCTTCGAGGCATACGAAGCGAACGCCCAACCCAAGACGACGGAAATAAACTGGCCCTACGAAAATGAGGGGAGCGTGCTGGGAAGTCTGAAAGCTAAACTCAAGAACCTATGGACGGGGTTTACTGAAGACTTGATAAAAATCTCCAATGGAAATACGAATGGGAAATGAAAGCAGATAAAAGCCGCATCAATCTCCGAATACGACCTTGGAAAGGAATAAGTTGCTAAGAAAGAATACGAAACTAACAGAAGGACTTCACGTAAACCTGAAAAAGAAGTTATACAAGCTAGATACGGTTTAGAAATATGTGTCGAGATGATAATGTAATTAGGAATAATCAGTTAATGCTTACTCTTGACAAAACCAGTATTTTATTTTATTTGTTTATTTATATTTTAACCTTCATATTCTTTGATTTATTGAATATGGATTACGGTATATGATTTCATTTGAACTGTAATAAGTTTTCACTACAACTGCATGAACCTGTGTTTCTCTTTGTCTAGTTGGGATATCAGCTTGATGTTGATAAAATATGAACCTCATTAATATATGAACTAAATTCAAATAAAATTTTTAACCCTGCAAAACTACTACAAAAGAATAAGGAGAAATTTGTTTTGAGAGTAAAAAAATTGTGCATTTTATTTGTCAACTAGCTCAATGTATTTTTTATTCATCTATTAAATTTCAAATTTTTACAGCAAAATTGTTTTGGAAATAATGAAATTTAATAGTAAATTTGAATCTGCATTCATTCTAATTCTAGTTTTCTTCAAACGTGATGGTTGATCTTACAATAAACAAGGAATAATTAGAAAAGGGCAACCTTATTATCCAGTTATCAACTGTTTATTAAACAAGTTAAAGTTTTAAATTTTAGGGATTAAATTGCATAACATTTTCTCCACAAGCACACCATAAAATGAGCTTATTCATTTTAAATCTTTAGTTAAAGTATTTAGGCAAAACCTTAAAATAGACTGATGTCTCTGTTTTCTCTTGTTCTAAACCACATATTTTACTATTGGTATCGTGAATATATATGCATTATGCTTATAATTTCTTACATGTTCGATCAAGCTGAGTGGGAGAACTTGATACCTTGATATATCAGTCACTTCTAATGATATTAACCAATTCATAACAAAAGCAAAATTTGAAACGAAAATTAATTTTTTATTTTTTTTAATTGATTATTTTATTTATCACAATTTAGTCATTATTTTTATTACCACCATTACTAACAGAAGTATATCAATATTAAAACAATTTTTGAGAATGAAACGTAACTGAAATTGGTTGACAGAAAGAAAAATATGAGGGGAGCAAAAGATGCAGAGAGCAATGTCTGTTTATCAAGAAGTCTTACATTAATCGATTTTTAGATTTGAGTTGGAAAATATTTCTTGAATGGCAGAACACGCTAAAAAGTCAGTCTATATAACTCAGCAAGTGCTCCTTTACGATGCTCAGTTCATACAGACGGAGCTTTATTCAGGATGGTCTGTCGTGTTACTTCAATTCATATTTCTTCAGATGGGTGGGAGGACAATGTGATCTTACATGATATTAGCGTGTTGCATTATTTATGAAGCTGAGATAAAATAGCCAAATATTTTTCGATAATCAATTTTATTTTGATATATTTAATTATTAGGTTCAAGCATTTGTGACTAAGTAATATAATTCGAATTAATTAAGTTATTATAGATATGGTTGATCATCGTTTACATCGTTTATGTAATTGATTTATTTTTAATTTAATTACTTTTTTTAATTAAATTAAATTAATTTAATTTAATTTAATTAATTTAATTACTTCCACATAACTTTATGAAATTCTTAATCATAAATTCAAACTTCCTTAATGCTGAGCAAAAAGTTACCATAAGCAGCTCAAAAAAGATATATATTTTCAGTACATCATCACAGAGTAGTCATTAACTGTTATGTAAAACGGCGCTATCACTGTTTAAGATAATTTAGCAAACAAAAACTTAGCATATTAATTTTATTAAGAAATATGATATGATTCAAATTAAAGGAGCTTCTGGGAGATGCAAGAACAAAAAGGCAACATCAATGTATCATTTAAAAAATATGCACGTAAAGTTTTCGAATTTGCATCTTATTACTTCATGCAGGTATTTAATAAAATGTTTGCCGTTCATTTTTAGTCAGTGAACTAAAAAGCAAAATGTCAGTTAAGTAAGAAGTTTAATTGTGGCTCTTTTGCCTTTCGTGACATTTCTGCAGCCAGTTTTGTGAGTTTTCAATTAAATTATATCTTAATTGATGTTATGTCTTCTTCGTTGAAGTGCCTGAAGTCAGGTTAATTTTCAGGCACATTTTTCTCAATATTTCATTTCTTTTCAGCTAATCCTAAGATTAGGAATAAAATGACTACTGTAATGGATAGCGGAAATGCAATTAAAAAATATATAAGCAATATATATTTTATTTTATATGAAAGGTGCTGAGAACACAGCAAGTATAGGCAAAAGAGTTCAATCATAAAATGACATTGGTTAATAGATATTTTCATATATTCTACTGTCACGTGCATGAAACTTGGTGATGATTCAGAATTTACTGATACTCAGCAAATTAAAAATGCATGGAAAAATGAGAATCCAACAGCACAGTACTTAGAAAGGAAGAAATGTGAAAAATTAATAAACAATAATAAACAATTATTATCTTAATCAGCTCCTATCCGCCTAAATTCTTACGGTCTTAACATATATATTTATTTACACATCACATAGTTTGCAGACACATTTCCCTCAACTATCATATATGAATGTAGACTTTCTGCGAAAGTTGAAAACCTGTCTATTAAGAGACAGTTTTATAAATATATTTATTCTTACTTTTTATCACATGAAGAATCAGGGGATTTAATTGTTAAAAAGTATAATTGCATTTTAATTAAACTGTATCTCAAATAGTAGTAATTTTTTATTGGCATTGAAAAATTCCTATTCAAATGATAATACGCTCCATTTGAAAAGTAAAATCAATTAATTTCCTATACTTGAGTTTGAAAATATTATAAATAGCAATAAATTTTGAAAATTTTGCTTTTCGACACTTTAACAGCAAAATGCGCGCATAGTCGTGAAATGGCTACGTATAAATTTTTAACAAAGCGGCTGAAATATTCCACATATTAAAACCCTTGTAAAAGAGTAGGCTAAAATCAGACGGAAATAAATACGCTCGTGCAAATTCCCGAAAAATATGTGCTGTATGAAAAAAATATAGATCAAGGTAAATTTCTAATAAAATATTGTCTAAGTAAAGTAGATATTTACAAAAATGTTAATACTGCTGCGGCTAAACAAAAGCCGATTGTAGTTTTGACATAGACAACATCAATATACAACGCTATTATCATAAAAATTTTAATTCATTTGAATATATGATTATTATTTACGTTGAAATATGACAAAAAGTGGATCACATTCATTGATCATGAGGCTCAAATCTGATTTGCATGATTTATTAAGACATGTGCCTATTTAGCGATTTTCTCAAACAATACAGCATTTTTATTGCATAAAAATGCTTTATTTTCCACTTTTCACTTCTGCATCACTAGAATCTAATAATGTGCAGAGTAATACTCCAAGGGTTTTGGTAAGAATAAGTTTAATGAAGAGCTTCTAGCATTTCATGCGTATCAACCGAAAATGTGGTTTGTTAAAGGGAGGAGAGTGGAGCGCGTTAAAGTACTTTGTTTGAACACGCCGATATGGCGAAATGATCAGAAATGAAGAAGAAACGTTAAATGAACAAACAATAGCATAAGCTATTTAACCTTTGTGTCGTGCTAAAAACCGCGTAAATATATCGAATGAATATTTTCAGCCTCTTCCTACCATTTCAAGCATCGTATGCATTTGTTTAAATATTCTAAAATTTTACTCTATATCGGAAACAGATTTGGCCTTGATAACTCTTGTTGAAAGTATATCTGTAAATCTCACCAAACCGCATTTTTATCAGAAAACGCTGACAAATATTAAAATCAATTGGAGAATAATTTTTTTATTTTCAATATGAACAAAGGAGCAAAGAGCCGATTCATGAAAATATTTACTCTGATTTATTGGGAAATTACAGAGTGTTCCATGCAAACTAAAATATTGTAAAGGTCAGTCGCTCCAAGTTTTAGACGAATCAAAACTCTAGATGCTTTAATCACATAATATACTTCCCCTTTAGATATTTCCTTTCGATAAAAAATATGAAAATGAAATTTTAAGGAATATTTGCAAATTGAAGTAAACAGCATTTCACAACTATATTTCTCTATTTACCATTGACACCATATGATGATGAAAATGGAAGATGAGTACAAAATCCATCTGGATGTCAATTATGAGAAAAAAATTGACAAGCGTTTGAATTATGCATAGGGAAAACGCCGTGTTGTCTCATAAAGAGATAAGGTAAAAAGCATAATGAAAAATAGGATTGCTCTAAAAAATTACCTTATAAAAATGAATTTTGACAATTTGCCAACTCTAAATTTTTACTCATCAAATTTAGGACGCCTTCTTTATTGATATGATAGATTTTCATCAAATATCTTCTATTTTATTGACAGAGCGCCAAGGTATCTGCAGACTTGTATAGTTTTGTTGTTTGACCTAACCCAACAATAATTATCAATATACTTTTTATATCAGAAGATCTCATGCCGAATACTACCTTAATTAATGAAGTGAAAGGATACACTACAATGATGTCTATAAAAGTGAAACACCGGAATTTAGAAACTGCAAGATTTTCGAAAGTCCTCAGATCTTTCGTTTGTAAAGTTATACAGGAGCTGCTAAATGAAATCAGTGGAGATGAATTGGCCGTCGCGAGGTGGAGAAAAGAGCCTTTCAACGCTCTGCTCACTCATCATTCAGAAGATCTGAGTTTGTGAGAAGAGTGTGTGGCATGGCATGATGGACGAGAATCGTGGGAAGTCAGTGCGCAACATCTTGTCAACTATCTTCAAGTGTCTGAAGCAGTAGTAGTATATAAGGAATGTTGGTCATCAAAACCTCGCATACAAATCTCACACGTTCTTCTCAGACGAGGTCAGTTCATGTTGACAAAACCGAGTCAAGAGAATCGTATAATGTGTGCAAAAGGACTCTTAAAAAAATTGAAGTACTCAGAAGAAGAAGAAGAAGAAGAAGAAGGGGAGTGCTTTTGATTTTCTTCCATGAAAACAGCTTTCACCAGGATGAAAATGTCAATTGAAGAAATGGTAGGTGACTATGTGTGGAGGAGTGGGGGGAGGGGAGGAGGCAAATTCCACCAAACATCCAACTGTCATGTGCATAAAGTTTCAAGCAACAATGATGGCTTTCGGTGTTGTGAAGGGCACTGAGGGAGGAGGATATCGTGACTCCTCAATTTTTCCACAGAGTGTTAGAGTGACCACAGATGCACATGTCTATGTGAAGACTCTTTAAACCTTTGGTAGGCAGCGTAGGGGATGGAGGAAGACCCTATGTGTTCCAGGAATATTCAGCTCCATCCTATTAAGCTCTCAAAATCGAGGAATTTATGCAAGGTATAGAATTTTCAAGACAATATCACACCAAAATTATGGCCTCCTTAAGGATTATGGCCTTCCTAATCCTTTGCATTGTTACATCTACATTCAGCTCCAATAAATTGGTGGCATAGCTACAGCAACATAATCTACTAACATTTAAACTTCAAAATTTAGATACTTTTCTACAATTTGATTAAAAAGGATAAGATGAAGTTGTAGAAATTCATGCATTTATAATGTTATTTATCTATGTTATACACACAACGATTCAGTCGCTAGGAGCGAAAGCTTGGTTTTCATACTATTACTTCCTCTCCCTCATTCTCTTTTCTTGCATTAGAAATTTCATCAATATTCGATGATATATCTTAGTTTACTCTTAAATTTCGATGGCTAATTTGAGCAAGATATAGCCTAACCGAACGCAGCTATTAGCCATTAGAATTTAGTGACACTTAAGCTCCACAATATGCACTTCAATACATTTTATAAGAAGAAGGGAGCAAAGTAGTAACACTGCGAACTCATGTTTAATAGAAAATTGGAATCTCAAGACACTTAATGGCACTCTTTTATAACATTCTAAATAGTATTGTGATTTGTTAATTGATTTGGGACTTAAATTAAGGCTATGGAACATAAATATTTTTTAAGCGATGCAATAACTGTCAAAATTTTTCATTTTAACGGGCATTTTAAACTTGTTTGGTAATAAAAGAAAGTTAGCATCCATAACTGCAAGGCTTATTATAAGAGGCGTCATTGTTCAATCCAAAGATAAAATTTTTAAGACTGTGCGGATTGAACAATCATCTTTTTGAAAAGTAATTTTTAATAAATTATTAGAAAATAATAATTTCATTGTGCACATTATATTTGTTCAAAAGGAAGTGTAAATGGCGTTAAAAATTCAACTGATATGAAAATAAACAAAAGAGTGAAATGGCATTTTTTACTGGTAAATTCTCTAAGTATTTTAATGACGCGAATGGGGAAAAAAGAAAAAAAAAAGAAAATGCGATGGAGACAGCTTTTTAGGTGCCAGATCATTTGCATATGTAGTATGTGCTTCGCCAAAATACTCTCTTTTCAAATTAAATTTATTTGAGTCACAAAGGAATAGCCATTCATTCTAGGAAAAATATTGACAACTACTTAATTAATTATGAGAAGAACTTCTAGACCAAAGATAAATGAGATCCATGTAAAGGAAGTTAATTTTAATTGCGCAGACACAAAAAAACTGTACTGATCTAAAATTCTTGTCAAATCTTTTATAATTGAATACAAGTTGATACTTTTCTTAATTCTGAGTTAACCAATGGATGAAATATTGATTAGCTTTATTTTTATAAACTTAACTCGAGCCGACCACAAAATTATTCTTGCACTTGTCCGGCTTTGTTCTCTCCTGGACGTTTTGCATATTATGGTAAAGGATGAATCCCTATGTGTTTCCAAAATTTTCATCTATGTCATCACTAATCAATGAGACCTAATTATCCCGACCTCACAGTGGTACTTGAGGTGCTTGACCCTACTATAACCTCAAGCTCCCTGTGGATAACCATCGTGTGTCCTCAAGTGGTTTATTTTAACTACCGGAATAAGCTAATTAAGTGGCCCTTGAATGAGAGTTTGCTAGAGTTTAGTTTCCTCTGCAGCGATGTCCTGACCCATTACACCTGTTCGTACTATTCCTTCTCTATGAGACAATATAAAGTCTTTTTACATATACACGCGCAAACACTTGTCGCTCGTTCGCTCCTTTTCTCATCTCCTCCTTACCCTCTTGAACTCTCCATCGTGGCTCATTCAATGCATTTTAAACTAATCAGGTCTCGGTATTCTGCTCTAAAACTTCCACCTGGGAACAATGTAAAATTGACATATAATATAGAAAAGTCTAATGCCATTATTCAGGACAATTTAATACTAGGTTCTCATCTGCAACCCAAACCGTCAGTTTTGAAGTATGCATATTATTAATTCTCATTAATATTTGGCCTTCAGATGATCATTAATTCTCTAAGGAGATATTTAGAATAATTTATACGGTTTCCAAATGTAGCTTTATCTTCTGGTCCCAGGGCAAATTTTAGCTACAACACACTGGTTATGCTACTATTTTCAGTATAATGAGAATGCTGATTGAAAATAATCTTTCATAGTAATTCAAATGCTCATATATAAAATGTTAAAATCTGACAAAATAAACACATCGTTTAATATTTACATCGATTATACTTTGTGTTAGAGAATAAAAGGTAATAATATTGAAATTTGAGAACTCCATAGGAGCATGTTTAGTATTTACTCCCATTTAGTCTATTGCCAAGTTCATGACGTTTTTCATTTTACAATATGCATAATAACTAATCATGTCAAGAAATTAACTAAACAAAATTAATTTTTAATTTTAAGCTATTTAAAAGTAATTTAATAACGAAAATATCAATAAACTTAATAAGAATATAGTCTTGTACTTTTTTATCGACCTTGTCTGGTAACTATTGCGGGGTTCACAACGCTAACAAGGCTGAATCATATGCGCTAGAACTTTCTGGGAAATGCGTTATGTAACCAGTCGTGGACGTGTGTGCAGAGGCCTTCTCAACCAATCAGCAATCAAGACCCCTGCAGCCTAGCGTGGTTTTGCTTCCAATGATTAAGCATTTGACGACACACACGAGGAAGTGAGCAATAGACCCTCTCTACTCAATATCTTTCTTGTTCTTACCACTCTGGGCATAGCCTAGCTAATTTTTGGAGCAAACTGATAATAGAGGACTCTGCTAGAGGCTATTTGGACTGCTTAGGAGGATTACTTAGGTATAGCAACAAGACATTTTTGTAGCATCTGCTACACCGTCATTACATGTAATTTTAATATTCCATATCAAGCTTACTTATTTTTGTGACTGGTCGGTAATTACGTACAAAAACGCTCAAGATACAGATATAAATGGATCGTATTTTGTATGTTCTGAAAAGTATTTCTAGATAGGAGACGTACTGTTGTAAAGTGCGATTATTGAGTTGTCCATATTTTCAAAAAAGGAATAATTCACTCCGTAATGTCGTAGTATTCAATCTTCATCAGTTGACAGATTCGAGAGTAAAATATTATCCAAAATTTCAGAGTTCTTTCACCGGTTAATGTATTTCCAAGGTTGGGCACGTCTCTCGATACATTTGTATTCTTATATGCTGCCAAGAGCTTGAGATCAATTTCTCCTTCCTATTTACCACTACTAATTGTATTAAATTATATCATACACTTGTTATTACGGGGAAAACTTAACAAGGATTTGCAATACAATCTCTCCTATACTAACAAAATCTAAGTTAAATATCTACACACTTGCATATCAAATAAGAATTTGAAAAATGTATTTTATGCAGGCTGATAGAAAATTTGGTTTATTCGAATAGCATGCATTTGAACATAACTATTTGACTATTAGAAAATGTGGTATTGAACCATGCACAGTAATAAAAGCTTATAATTTTGAACTTTTTTCAAACTGTTAGAACTGCTCTGATTTTATTTTCAACATCTAATTGGTTGTATTTAAATGAGTCTTGCTATTTTATATTGTCTTAGTCAGGGCATGGAATAGATGTTTCTAAAGCATACGATTTTTACTCCTAAATGACAGAGATTTGAACTATTCGTAACGTTGGACCAATTCCGATGTAGAAAATATACAGAATTTTTCAAATATATACAATTCAAGGAAGCACAATTGTCTGAGTACTGAACAAAGTCTAAGACCGAAGCCAAAGATACACGAATTTTTTTTTCTGAAAAATCGGATAAGAGTAAAGTTGAATGCAGACAACTTGACAAATCTTTATTTTCAACCATTTAAATAACTTTCAATATTTCCTTTATTAGACCACTTATTTAACTTTTTGCTTGATCTTCTTTATACACACATTCATTTTGTCTAATAATTAATTAAGTTCATATGAGAAATAAAAGATTCAACTGTGTTGGCATTATTCTCCATTTTAATTTTGCCAATGTTTCACATTAAACCATTAAACAGCATGTGAGTCATTATTCTTATAGGATTACGAATAATGTATTATCAAGTAGCCCTCGCGGGCACTTTTGCAACCAAAATCTAAAAGCAATCCAGATACCTTTATGCTTAGATCTTTTCGCATTATCTCGCTTTCCCCTTTTTCCGGAATGTGTATGTTTTAAGTATTATTGTTCAATTGTTTTTTTTTATAAATAATAGTTAATACATTGGTTGATTCGCTTTTATTTCATTTATTATATTGATAAAATCACATATAAGTTATTAACTAATGGTTTAATCAATGAATCATTTTTTTGAAGAAGGCGATTTAGGATTATCAGTATCATGGAAAGAAGAAAGCAAAATTTCAAAGGCTAGTTAGGTAGAAATGTGTCAATTGATCATCTAACTTGCAATATTTGAAAATCACCTCTCGATTATGTTCCAATTTTTTCGGCATATGTTCGGTAGGATTTCATATTTTATCTTATATATTTTTCTAATTTGATTGAAAGTAGAAGAACTTGTCCTTGTCATTTTTACCGCTAGAAAGCAGTTAGTTTACATGGAATTCCCATCAGTCGAAATTCGCCGGAAGAACCTCATAAATTTCTTTCTAATAATAATAAATCTATTTAATTTAGGATTAAACCAGTGGTGCAAATTGGCAAAAAAGATGCATGGTTTTCATAATTTTAAGTATCGAATGTTTTTATGAGTTTTAAAAAGAGTACAACATGTGATTTTTTTCTATTTAGCACCTTCTCAGCACTGGACTTTGGGCATCGCACCGTTTCTAGAAGGTTAACATTCGGTTATAATTCTAGAATTTAGCGGTGTGAATTCAACGAACCTTAGTTTCATAGCCTTATTTCAGGTATCTATCCAGTGAGTTGCGATACTCTAAACGAGCTTTTAACCCTTAGAGGGAATCAATACTCCTGTTTTTGAGCCTAAATTGATAGAAAACGGCCTTCATCAACAGTGAAGGCATCGGTGTTCTGCTTAGTTCCTACCCGTCTGCACATTTGAGGGATATATCGGGATGTCTTCTGTAGAAGGCTAGCTGTCCTAGAGAGGAAAGTTATCAGACACCTACGTTCCGTTCTGACCAGCCTGAAGAACACACTATGATGATGGCTTGGAGTAGATTTCCAAGTTTGAACCTGCTGTTTCGGATATAGTAAAATACAGTTGATTGACTCATTTTCCCATCCATCAGTTGCAGAGGGTTTGTGGAGTAGAGCCTACTCAGACTTGCTGTCCTGATTTTAGGGATCACTGAATAGCTGGCTTCTTCCTATATTAACTAGCATGTGGGAAACTAAAGGATAACCAGCATACTGTTAAGTGCTTTAATCATGCAATAGATCAGAATTAATTAAACGAAATACTATTTACGAAGTTCTGACTTAGCTCACAGTAGTTAACTTTCAACTTAACATTAATTATATTAAAATTTCCCGAGCTAGAAAAAAATAGTCAAACATAAAATATATTCCTTTAGTTAAGATATTTAGGCTTTATCGATTTGTAGTTACTATAAATCCAGAAAGCTCATATATCTTAAAATGGAATTGACGCAGCCATATAAGTTGGGTCAATTCCTGATGTAAATATTTTCTACTGTAGGCCCAGTTTGTACTGATCTTTGAAATGTAATTTAAGTAAATTTAGGCTACGACTTTTGAAAACTTAATGTATATGAAGCCAATGTCACCCAATGGCCTTTAAAGATAAATTTTAAATAAACGACCTCACCTTAAAAAGCCCAATTCTTTAAGATCTTTAAAGAAAAGACGGTACTAAGTGTCGGTTCCATATCTTGTAGTAACATCGCACCTACTGATTCATACCTCTATGGTAACTGTCATTTACACATCAGTGATCAAAGAGTGAGTTCATCAACCGATTCCTTAAAGCCAGAATTATTATTTCTGATATTTAATATTTCATTCAGACCAAATCAAAAATTGTACTCTGGAACTCTGTGTTAATCGATTCCATTTTGGAAATAGCTATCACAACGATATTGCAAAAGCATCATTTCCTTCTCTGCAAATATTTCCCTACAGTTGGGAGCTGTGTGCTCCCCTGGTTTTACTTAAATTCCTTCGAGCTGTTAATTTTACGCTTTCAGAATGTGGATTAAACTTCAAAGTTAAATCATAGGCGTGCATGTCGATATGAACAGTTTACCCTAGCCATGAAGTTATGTAAAATTTCTTACCGGTTCTCATTGGGTCCTGAAAATTTCTTTCAAATTGAAGGGCCGGTATAATTTGAGATTTTCTGTTTTTCTACTAACTGAGATGATTAACTTGAAAGGCATAAAAATGTGATCTCAAAAGTCGAAATATTAAAAAGTTTCATATGGTCTGAACTTAAAAGCCTCATGGCAAAATTAAACGGGTCTAATCAAAAATTACATTTCCATATGGGATATCTTCTCAAAAATGTTTAAAAAAATAATAAAGGCTTCTCAAAATTATTTTAAAATTTGATTATTCGCCTGTTATAATGATATCAGAAGTATTAGGTGGGGGGTGAGCAATGAACAAACATATTAGGGACTGTTAACCGAAACAAAAGCTATATAAATATAAAATTCAGTGAGAAATTTAGCAAAATTACCGCAAGATACCGTTTGTATTACTAAATTTGAAATACTATGTAGATTAACATTTTTAACAACAGAAGAAAATTATTTAAAGGGATTGTAACAAAAAATTTTTGCCTGTCGCCGAGGTTCCGAAATGTTAATTTTTGTTAATTTTGGTAAACAGGATCTAAAGATTCCAATTGGACAGAAATGAAAACCTTGTTTTATTAAAGATTTTCTCGTTGAAAAAAATAAAATTTGAGGAATGAACGATGGTCACAATTGATTTACGTGTATTTAATAACACCTTTTTGTCAATACAACATAGATCAGAAGTTAGGGCAGTATTCAACTTAGGGAAATAATCATGGTTCACACAGGTGAAGCTTTGCTTGTATTTTGTCGGTTTCTCAATTCAAAAGTGCTAGAGAGGACGAAAAACTGTAAACTCACATTTAAGAAGAAAAGGTAAAGAAGCTTGTAAAACTTTGATGAGCAGAAATAATGAGATAAATTAACGCAACTTAGATAAATTCATAAATATTTTTCAAAAAAGTTAAGAATCTTAACGGAGACTTAAGAAAAAATGAAAAATATGTAAAACAAAATTTAAAATTACTATTGGTGATTGATGACTTCAATTTTTAATTCAAAAGTGTTTATTATATTAGTAAGTGCTGACAATGACCAATGATTTATATAACTATTTTCTATATGAGCTTAATATCTTTTCATTTTTCTGATAAATCTTGAAAATTAGAGAATAAGCGTTTTAATTAGCTTAAAATGCTTAATGCGCAATGCCGATGTAAGCAAAAACTTATTTTAATTCAATAACTATATACGTAAAAATTGGAACACTGAACTCTCAATCACGAAAAGAACCGATTATATGCCGCACTAGGTAAAGTGCTTTCGCAGCTACATAATATTCGGGCATAAAAATATATGTTGGAGGTGCTTCACACATTATTAGTACATTATGGTGATGCTTTTACACTTAAAGTAAAACGAACAAGAAAATCTGAATGCAGTAAGTGGGGAAAACCAGCAAAAACATATAAATAATATGTTAAGCTGTCGGTTTGTAAAAGTCAATTCGCTAGTAATCCTTTTAACTTAAAATTATTCACGTCAGATACAACAAGGATGTAAAGAAGAAACGGATGTACAACCACTCCTCCAATTATTTTGCGTCGCCAGATGTATACTTTCGTATAATTATTCTAAATTTAGGGCGGCTTAGAATAAAGAAGAGAAAACGATTTAAAGAATGTAATTTTCAAAACAAGTTGCTTCAAAGTAGGTGGAAAGTGTGTTTAAGTTCAGATGATTCAATCGTAATATACCAGTATTTAAAATTTGTGCATTATGTTGTCCAGTTCATGTTCTCCAAATAAACGGACGTTCTTTGTAATAGAATGTCTTTGAATAATGATGTTATTGAAGTAAATATAAAAAATTCTCATTAACGTAATGCAATATTACTGAAGGTAGCCCAATCTCATTATGGAATGTTAAATCAAAACTTGATCAGAGTAAAGGAAAGGTATCCTGTAGTTATTCTTGTGGAAAATTTGTATTAGAATTGTTAAGGTTAACCGTATCACTTCCGGCAGAAAATGGTTGAACATCAAACTGAACTGATGAGTATCGACCTCATTACGAACTCTCAAACAGGTGTATATGTTTACCACTGCTCTTTCATTGTAAAAATAGCCGGATCATTTTTCGTGCTATTTTAGAATTGTAATAGATAAGTGCCTGAAAACAATAAAAATTCCTAAATCTCTTTTACTTCATGTTATATATTTGAATTGCATTTAAATTACTGACCTTTTAAAGCTATTAGATACTCCATTAAGGATAAAGTATTATATCAAAATAAATATAAATGAGCAATTATTTGCTAAGTAAATATTTAGTTTAAGAAGTGATTTCTCCTCATTTTGAAATGAATTTAAGAAATTGATACAATTTAGCCTTTGCAAAACGAAATTTTAAGCTCATATTTTTTAAGGGTGGCTCTATTTCAAAGGTATGAATTTCAACTGTCGCTGATAATTGAAGCTTCCCACACTTTATATGTGATTTTATTTCAATTACAAACGTGTGAAAAAAAAGGTTTATAAAATCAGTTCATATTTGAAATAAGTTTACTCTTTAAAGAATCTTGAAACTGACAAAGTTAATAGCGATAGCTCAAACAATCATTTAATATTGTTTGAAAGATGATGGAAGCTCCCTGTCGACACCAATAATATTCACGCTAAATGTGATCTGCCGAAATACGTTTTTAACTTTAAAGTAAATGTTGCTAAAGACTTAAAATATTTAACTTTTATCAAATTGGAAAATGCTTTACCAATATGGTGGCAATATATTGATTTTGTAGAAATTTAGAGCTGAGGTCATTTAATATACATATAAAAAAATATCAGGTATCTAATTCAATAAATAGATTAAAAAAATTACTTAGCTAGGAAAATGAAGTTCAAAAAAGTTAGTTATGGCGGATATCACTCTGTTATGTCGCTCCTTAAATGGCAAAGGTGAAACGTGTTAAATAGCAACATATATTATTTTATTTTACAAAAATTCCAAAGTAATTAAAAGGGACACAATTAGAGCATGGGAGGAAAATGCATCACTTGGTAAATATTAGTTCTCTGAAAATGTGGCTATCAGTTTATAAATATATGCTTAACGTCATGCATTTGATGAATAAAATTTATCACAATTTAACCATGGGCTTAAAATTTTAGTACAGTGATATCTAGCTCTATCTCAATACACTATTTAATAAATCTTAAGCTTCCACTTTAATCCTGAAGCTCTAAGAAGAAACAGAATGGATCTTCATTTAATTTGCATATGTATTTCTAAATTTGTATGATCGTTAGCGGTTTCAATACCTAAAGTGCATTGAATGGGTTCATTTTCTATCATTTTTAATCTCATCTTTCTAAATTAAGCGCAATTTTTTTACCCTTGAGGAGGATTATTCTCAAAATTGCAGTAAATTTGATCTATTCTATTAGGAGTACACAATGTATATTAATTCATGCCTCTATTTCATTTAATAACTATTTAAATATTTTTTAAGTTCCATACATTATTTTAGGAATGAAAATATATGTATATTCAATGAATAAAATGATAAAAAATATCTGTACTGCCAGGAAAATAATGTTATTAAATTCCAGAAAAATGAAAATGAATTTAAACATTAAATTTCATTTGGAAAGTGCTTACACATTTAAGTTATATTAATTAAATTATAAATATACAAATTTTGGGTGTTTTTAAATTAGAAAGTATGATGGCTTTAATCCTAAATTTCATCTTCAATGTAGAAAAAAATCGGTTCTCATTGAAAGATCAAAGAGTAAAATGATATGCTTAAAAATTGCCTATCAATTAGCAAAGCTCATTAAGATTTTGTTATGTGCAATGGTTATAGAATTAATGGACAGACATAAATCTAACTAACCAATAAAAACGTTTGATTAAGGAATTGGAAAATGAGATTGATTCTAAGCGCCCTTTAATTGGCTGGCGCGCATCTCTTGTGCAAATATATTGAGAAATTCTGGTTGAGCTTTAGTTGGACTTACGCATTTTTAGTTATGAAATCTTCCTGGTTACTTTTCGTCGCCACAGCCATGCTCGTTCTGGTAAATCAAACAGTTCAAGCAACTCGCATCAGTCCTGAAGAAGAGGCCGCTATAGAAGAAATGTATGATTTCGATGGCTCTGAGGCTCCCTTCTATATTGATCGCCGGGGTTTCCTAACCAGTTCTCGTCTTGGCCGACGCAAGAAGGGTTTCTTGACTGCTGGTCGACTTGGACGCTAAGTCAATCTTCAATGAATGGGTGAAAGATTATCACAGTTGTTTTCATTTAATCGGTAATAAAGTCTTTATGAACATCTTCTACATTTTTCTATCAAACTAATTCTCCCCATAATTTTCTGCATGTATATCACGCTCGTGTTTCCTTGAGAAGCGTGTGAAGTAAATAAAACAGCTCGTACATCTTTTTGCTCTCTTTGATCATAAATAACATTTGCATCTTATCGATGCTAAACTCTTAACACTTTCATGGCTATTAATTTAGTTGCCTTATATATTACCCTATATAATGAATAAGCAAAAAATAAACGAAATAATGCATATTTGATTTGTATGATCAAATTTGATGAAAAGTATGTGCGATATGTATAAGAAAATACAATAAAATGATAAATGATATGTCATATTAGAATAATCGGTTTCCCTTATGCCTCTGCTCAGTTTCCAATGTATTAATCATTCTTTAATAATAAAGTTATGAATTTAACAAAACTAACAACGCAACCCAATTTAGAACTTATAGAAATAGCAACATCTCTGGCCAACCTGTAACAGAGATTTCGCATTTATTTGAGGTCTTTTAGTTTACCATTAACAATTGCAGTCAGCTTGTCTGTTCCAAAGACGTATTGGATGGATTTCAATTCACAATGTTGATTATTTGTCAGAAATCTAATGCTGCAAAGATTGAACTCTGCAAATTAAATGGCAATACTGATTCTTCAGGAGCTCTTTGATTCCACTGCGGCATGAAACACCCATTATTGCTACAATTTGCTACATGAAAATTTCACCTGAACTATAAATTTTGCTGGGTAGAAGTGTGAATTGGTCGCCAACCTTATTCAACTACAATATTTTGTGTTCCTGTATATTTCTGTCGTCAAACAGCTTATTTAACACTTATTATAGCAGAAAGTGCGCGTATCATAATATTAATGAATTTTACTGGATTTTATGATTTTATCTATTTGCAATTGGTGGATACAGAATGATTAATAGGATATTTATTTAATCGGTGATTTCAATTTTTGTATAAATGGGCTGGGTTGTTAGTATTGATAATTTCATAACTATGTCACTAAACAAATATTGAATAGAGCATTGTAAATTCACTTATAGCTTCCTATTATAAGTGCATAAGTATTCAGTTTGATTTACTCTAAGGTAGAAACAATAATAAACGGATTGCAAAAAATTTGTACAAACTGCAGACCTAGCTTGTTTTCATTAAAAATAAAATTTTTTTGATTCTAAAGATGAATTTGGAGCCATCACATGGTCGATAAAATTTTTATAAGTTTTATTTTATTCAGGGTGCGTAAGGTATCTCAGAACACCTTACCTACCGTCCATGGTTGAAACTTAAAACTTCTTGCAACAAAACAAGTAAACGTAGTATCTATTAGCGTCCCTTTTATTCCATATATTCTCCCTCGACTTCTATTATCTACTCAATTCAATTATGACAGCGACTGCAAACTTTCATCCGGCGGTCTTTATTGATATCCTGCATTGTTCAAACTATTACCTCCATCAGAGAGGAAGAACTGGTGTTATGGGAATGCTTATTAACTTCAACCACGCTCTGTCCCGTCCCGCCCCTCTTCACACGTAATAATGCCAAGGATTAAGGTCTGGCGAGTAGTCAGAAAGCCATAAGTTTAGTAGGATATAATCCTGAAAATTCTACGACTTGCATATAATCCTCGATTTTGAGAGCTTAATAGGATGGAGCTGAATATTCCTGGAACACTTAGGGTCTTCCTCCATCCCCTACGCTGCCTACCAAAGGTTTAAAGAGTCTTCACATAGACATGTGCATCTGTGGTCACTCTAACACTCTGTGGAAAAATTGAGGAGTCACGATATCCTCCTCCCTCAGTGCCCTTCACAACACCGAAAGCCATCATTGTTGCTTGAAACTTTATGCACATGACAGTTGGATGTTTGGTGGAATTTGCCTCCTCCCCTCCCCCCACTCCTCCACACATAGTCACCTACCATTTCTTCAATTGACATTTTCATCCTGGTGAAAGCTGTTTTCATGGAAGAAAATCAAAAGCACTCCCCTTCTTCTTCTTCTTCTTCTTCTTCTGAGTACTTCAATTTTTTTAAGAGTCCTTTTGCACACATTATACGATTCTCTTGACTCGGTTTTGTCAACATGAACTGACCTCGTCTGAGAAGAACGTGTGAGATTTGTATGCGAGGTTTTGATGACCAACATTCCTTATATACTACTACTGCTTCAGACACTTGAAGATAGTTGACAAGATGTTGCGCACTGACTTCCCACGATTCTCGTCCATCATGCCATGCCACACACTCTTCTCACAAACTCAGATCTTCTGAATGATGAGTGAGCAGAGCGTTGAAAGGCTCTTTTCTCCACCTCGCGACGGCCAATTCATCTCCACTGATTTCATTTAGCAGCTCCTGTATAACTTTACAAACGAAAGATCTGAGGACTTTCGAAAATCTTGCAGTTTCTAAATTCCGGTGTTTCACTTTTATAGACATCATTGTAGTGTATCCTTTCACTTCATTAATTAAGGTAGTATTCGGCATGAGATCTTCTGATATAAAAAGTATATTGATAATTATTGTCGAGTTAGTTCAAATTACAAAAATACAGGTTTCTTCAGGTACCTTGTATAAGGTAAATTTTAACTGAATATTGTGAGATCGGAAAAATATAAATGAGTGCATTATTACGCCTTTAAACTGGTATCTAGTGAAGTTTAAAGTTAACCGCTGAGCAAATGAAATATTCTTTAAATTCTCAAGAAAATTAAGTAAACAACTTAAATATCTTTAGCTTTAAGTCACATAGAAAGCTACATAGTCTCCTTTCCAATTCTTTCCATTGAGCCTACGAAGGCTAAATGAACTGTGCATCAGTCAAGGTTGTATATTTACCGAAATTATAAATAAGCTAATATCATATCTGCATTAATATTTGTCTAAAGCCCTCCTATTTTAATGTTGTCATTAGAACTGGACACGTGTTCGCAGATTTTGCCACCTATTTCTTTTTTATAATTTTAAATTTGTACAGAAACTTTTCTTCCTGCGCCTCTGGGGAAATCAGCAGTTCTCGAAATGACTTGTTTCTTTGTTGATAGAAAAATAATGCTAAGAAAATATGACGTTTGGGGTGGGCCAAATGTTATTGCCTACTGTTCATAGTGCAATGATACGTTAACTTCTTTGTTCACAGTAAGCGAAGAAAAAAAATTGGCGTATGTTAATCAGCAAAGTAGTCCTGAGCTAAGTTGATTTGTACTTGCTTCAATTCCTATCTAATAGAACTCATAAAATATGTGTTTTTCTTATTTTCAAATAAAGTAGATTTGTCTTTTGAAGTAAGTAAATTATTGTAAATCGTCATTAATGAAAGATTGCCATTCCTGCCATTTTAGGAAAAAATCAAATTGAGGAGTAAATCGCTTATATATATATCAAAATTGGAGATTGTATAGAGTTAGAGCTTCTGAAGGAGAGGATCAATGTAAGAAAGTGCTAATGTAGGACGGAAAAAACTAACGAAATAATTCCTTTTCTAACTACACGAACTCCAACTCTTGCTGCTACAGTGTGAGAGTAAGACAGAGTCAGAAACAGGATATTTTCCTAGAGAATAACAGAGAATAGGCATCAATTGTGTAACTCGTAAGATGAATTTATAATTTTGTTAAGGAATAGAACTCTCAAGACAAGTTTTATACAGTAGAGGAATTCGATAAATTCTTAAGTTTTGAGAAGAAAGAATTTGAATACCGCTATATGGAGAAGACAAAAAACTGGAATAATGTAATCAACCAATCCCGATAACAGATACTTTAATAGAACTTGGTCTTAAGGTTCCGTAGGATAGAAGTAATGATCACAATTTTTTTACATTAGCGGGAAAGCTTTGACGGCCCTAACTTTGATTCTAAAATAAGTATTTTTCCGGAGTAATTTCCTTATAATGTGCTTTTATATGAAATCATCGAATACGAACTTGACAGAATGTCAAAAATAAAATGCTCATAAAGATTCGTCTTTACCCCACTTGTATGCTTGTTTATGCCATTAAAAGATGCTTTCTTATCAAGCCAGTGAAAAGCTACCGTCATTGAATATAACATATATTGTTATTAATCAAAGGTAAAAAAAATTTTGTAGGAACTTAAATAAAGGCTTAATTAATAAATTCCAGATTTCCGATCTTGTCGATTTAAAATGGTTGATATATGATATTGTTATAAACTCCCAACTCATATGATTAGAAACTATTTAATAAAAGTAGCGCCATGAAAACAAATCGAGCGTTTCGAATTAATGGTCACGACCGATTGCGACTTTTAAATAGTTTTAGCAGCCAACACGATGGTTAACTTTTCGGTAAAATAAAAAATTGTTATTTCATCAAATGCTCACCCAGTTTACCACCGGTAATACATTAATTAAAACTGAGAAATAAAGTGCGCTTATAAGAAGAGGTATTTAATCGTTTTCCTAAAAATACAGATTTCTGTGTATTTATTAAGAAACCTTTAAAATGAACTTTCGTCCGAATATAACGACCTCTAATATTCCTCCACTTGTTGTATTTAGGGGCGTAAAAAGACTAGAACACCTCAGTGAGAACGGGTGCTATCAAGATCACATTATGTTATACTGTAGACAAGCTCCATATGCGGG
>CAADRB010000098.1:86714-108467 GCA_900708905.1 Hymenolepis diminuta
GGGAGAGTAAATACAAGTGTCACATGTCTAGGTGGAGTCAAATGTCTACCCATTAGAATCCAGGTATCTGAATATTTCATCTCCTGCTCTGGAATTTAGAACATAAGAGAGGAACGTCTGAGGTCAACGTCTTTAAGTTGCCAACAAACTGAGTTAACCAATCCGCTTTCGGGCTCTCCGCCACTTTATGCCTCCCTTATGGTGACTCTCCGTTACAGATACCTTGCTACTATTCTGGTGGTTTCAAATTGGAAACCTCTCTTCCATACTTATTTTGGTAGATTTTTGGTTTATCTAATTAACCAGTCATTGGGAGAAAATTTTATTAGCCTTCGTTGTCAAATCTAGATTTATTCTAATGCTTTTCTTAAGGTGGCTGCTAAATGCTCTCATTGTCAAATCCGATGCCTTTCATTCTCCGTCTACTCAAGGCCTGAAGAACTCCAGATATTTAAACATAGATCTCCACACATCTGAAAGCTGACATCGATGTTGAGCTCAGGTCATTCTGAATCCAGAATTTATCCTCCCGTTGGCAACGGCTTCTTACCTGTCAAATGGTAATATCATTTTGTAGTACTATCGGATGTATTAGTATAACTGTTCATAGAAGTAGTCAAACATACAATGCGACTTGTATTAGTAGAATATGGTGGGAGTGGTAGTCCAACATTGGAGATAAACATTTTCGAGAAATGAATACCGAAACAGTAGGGGAAAAGTCATGTTACAGTGCAGTATTGGTTTAATTAAAACTAATAACTACGTACAAAAGATAAAGAAGACTGAAGTGAGAACATGCACCACATCGCTTTATATTGTGCGCAAAGTACAAATGTGGTGCAAACATGCAAACGTCAGAGGCCATTACATATCACAGGCACACACTACTGTTCAGCAAAACTGCGATAGAACCGGACATATTATTCTCCATTATGATCGTATTTCAGACATAATAAACTTTATCTAACTGCTACGATTATGTAAGAATTATGATATAAAAGCCAATGTAAAACAAAAGAGACGTCATGCCGTTCACATATTGAACACTAATGAAATGTGGAAATAAGCGGTGATAATTCTCTGATACGATTTAAATAATAGGCATCAAATTCGATATAAATACATGTTTTATATTCTTCAACACTGTCTGTTAGCAACGTTTTGTTCATTTCTACTAGTATAAAGTTATTTTTCAACCAAGATAGGAGAAAGTAATTGGCTAGTTAAAATCAACCTAATTTACTGAAGTTATTTTGAGGGCAAAAATTGAGCCATGTCCTCAAACATGTAACAATTTATAATACCCACAGGGCTTACATGAATGTCCTTTCAAGATATTTTCAAAAAAATTTGCATAAATTTTTAAAGTAAACAAACTAAATCCTCGCTAGACGTATTTAATAAGGAAAGCAGAAGACTAATTTTAAAGTTGAATTTTTTTACTCAAACGAATGAGATGATGCAAATTTTGATGACCTTAATGTGGGGTAATTATTTGAGTTCACGGCTACACGGTTTAATTTAGTCCAAGTAATGGAAGGGATTAATGATAACGATGCACACTTATAGTTTTTTATGAATAAAATATAAAAAATTATATTCCCAGTTTAAAATATCCATTATTGTACTATTTAAACATTAATATTTGCGTATATTATAGATATGCAGAAAAAGGTTTTGGTAATTTGCGCTAAAATTTGGAATTTAACATTTAATCACTAACATAATTATAAGGATAAGCTCTCTTCCTGTTTAAACATTGATTTCCGGTGCTGCTTTGAGGGCAGCTAGGCTTTGCCCAGGTAAGAAAAAAGACAATATGAAGTATTGTATAACCCTCAGCAAATGATATAATTTAATAATTTTTCAATGTGGAAAAGCATAAAAAGTCAGTTAGAAGTATGTTTGATAAATGGTAAAGGGGCAGAGGATCGAAAGGTGTTCTGAGTTAAATTAAGTTATCAACAGAGTCTTACTTCATTTGGTTTTCGAGTTCATAGTGCACAATATTTACCTAACAGGTATTTCAAGTTTCGAAATTCAGATTTCATGATTTTTTTTCTGAATTACTGAACGGAGTACGTGACTAAGGTATTCAGTGCTTATTGACCAGTTGTTTAATTAGGATAACTAGTCGTAAACTTCAGTTAAATTTGTCTTCCTCTGATTGATAGAACAGCATGATCATTCAGCACATTTAGCACCCGCAAGATTTTCATATAAAAGAGCTGATATTGTTGAAATTTAAGTATGGTTTCATTTGTTGTACTGTTTTATAATCATAAATGAATTTGTACAGAGGGACAGATACATATAGGTCTGTCTGCTATATTGATACAATAAAGAAAGATGTCATTTTGTCTATTTTGTTTATTAGGCAAAAATCAATTACTGCCTGTATTAGTCCTACCTTAGTAAAGTACAAATAACTATCACTGAGTAAGGGTTTTATCTATTCAATGCAGGCTACAGTGACTCCTAATGGAAATAAGTATTAATCAGGTGCAGTAATAACTAATAATATTTTCTAAAATTCAATCTTGAGGAATCAAGGATTATCTCTTTTAAATAATGCCGCTCCATTTGAATGAAAGCAGGGTTAAATCCTTAAATGAAAAAGCGTTAATGCTATTTAGAAAAGCGAAATTCGATCAGGTTCTAGTTTATGTTGGAATAACCAAGGGCTTTACATATCAATAAACATTATATTAGTCAATCAAATTTTGACATACTAAAATCAATAAAAAGCATGTATTGAAAGCGGATGAAATTTAGTAAATTAAGTATTTGAATGGGCAAGTCTCCAAAAAGAATTGAATGAAATACGATCAAAGGGCTCGTTTGATTTATTTGATAGTCATGGCTGAGTCAAACTGACAAAGATGCTAACAATGTCATCGATTTAAGCGGGTGTCATGCCTAAAATCAACAATGACGTCAGTACATACTGCATAAACGAAATAATCTTCCAAAATCGGTGTACTCAAATGTTTGCCGTAAAGAAAGTCTATGTTCTTGTAATACTGATGAGGTTAATGTTTCTCTTGTTCATTGATAAACTAGGGCTTACAGTGTCTAATATCCGATTGCTTTAGGTTTTATAAATGACAAGGATAGCTGAAAACCGACATATCAGAATGCCATCCTTAATGTGGACATCGGATTCACTGCGAGCCACTTCAAAAGAGAAGAAATAGTAATCCCGAATCCCACAGAGCAAGTCTCCCTAACCTTTCTCCAAACAATTTCCTCAAATCTGTTGCTATGTATTTGCTTATCCGAATAGTATAATAAATAAGTTTTTTTATCTTTTTACTTGTGTAGATAAATTATTGTTATCATTAAAAGACGATATTATTGCTCGATATCCGATATTAGACAATATAACCCTTTCTGTCTCGCTGTGTATTAAATAGAGAAAAAGTTAGGTAGATTCTCTGAAATTAGGTTCTAAATATTAAAGCTACCTACCTCTACCTCTTCTCACATAATATTTCAGCATAGATTTAAAATCTTAAAATATGCCTTTAACTTAAATTTTTTCTTGTCCACTATTAATGTTATTTGAAAGGAATAATTTGACTAAATTGACTAAAATGAATTTCAGATTGAGGGAAATGTGAGATTTGTGGGAGTCTGTTTGACAGGAAATAAGGACGATGATCTCAATCTGTTGCCTCCCCTTTTGAAACCAGTTGTTTAAACTATAAATCATTTTAATGATAGGAATTTATTACACCGATTTAAGTAACAATTAATTTTTTTGATGTCCAAATCTATTGGCTGTTTCATTGAATTATTAAATTTATCGTTAGAATTAGTGGTATATTAAATTTTAAACAATATCTTAATTATTAATAGCATATAAAAATTATATTTGGGAGAAGTATTTGTTAAAATATTGCATTGAAAAATAGTTATCAATTATATTTAATTTAAGAAATTAATATTTGTTGAATTCCCATTGAATGTATTTTTTGAGCTCAGCGATGTCAAAATTGCGTCAGTTAATATCGATCTGCCGTCATTTTGGCTGTTAGAAGAGCCACTCAAATTACTCTGACTATTAAATAAACGTCAGCTATAGGGCAAACGAATTCACTCAGAAACTAAGGGGACAAGTCATTAAACCCGTGTTTTTGGACATTAACGCATATCAAGTATAAATAGGACTGCCGATAATCGCAAAATCAAGTCCCTATCATAAATTTATCATCAATGCCCGCTCAATTTCTTCTCGTCCCCTTTTTTAAAAAATCTTTACCTGTTCTCTACTGCAGATGCTTTTCTGCAATTAAAATGTGATACTCTTTTATTTATCCTAGATAATAATATTAGTACTAAGATCGATACCAAGGAAATTTTGGATGAATCTAAAAAACAGTAATGTATTTTAAAACTGAAACTAATAATATCACAGTAGATACTGAAGTTTTATTAGTAGTAGAGCAGATTTGCTTAGCTTTAGTGTCCATTTTTGTTTATCGTCTTCCTAAAAGGAATCTACATTTTGACAAGTACAGAAGGATACTAATCACACCGAAATTAGGCTTATATCATAATGTTTAACGTTATATCGGTAAGTATCAAGTTCTTCCTTAGGGTTTTAGAACAGATTTTTTAATCATAAATTCACGCCTGCATTCTTACTAACCTTAACTGAACTTTTTGATTAAATAAACTTGTTGTCATTGAAAACAAAATGATTGTTGAGGTAGTGTGCAGTGCGCACATACTGACTCATACCTTAGAAAAGACGACGATTAGCTGTTAGTTTATTGATGAACAAAGAACACAAAATAAATCAACTCTCTCAGTTTACGTTAATTTATCTTATTAATCACATTCCGGGTTCGTCTTTCCCTTCAGTGTCAAATTCATCTTCCTATTTCCTTCACTTTTTCTCTAGCTCCTTTGCATGTATTCAATGCACCCTTGGTCAAACTTAACTCTTAGTCCTCTGATTTTTACTAAGACTGTTGTTGTCTGTTAGTCTTCATATAGATCTTTGGCTTTGTAAGCAGATAGCCATAAAGCTTACACGGTAAGCCCCTTAAAGTATCATTAGTGATGGGAATAGCACTGCTTAGACCATTATAATCTTCCCTAATTTTTCCCGTGACACTAAATTAAACTTTTTCAGTTAAACAATTACGGTATTTTTAAAAATGATGCGAGTATATCTTATATGTTAATTTCTCGTATTGCCAAATTAAAATCAATCAATTAATTTTTCTTTTGACACCTAGTATAACACTATTATATCTTTAATAAATAAGGAAAATAAATATTAGGATTTTCAGTCAAGCGGATACAAAGATAAGGCTATGAGGGAATAATTTGGGAAAGAGTAAAGCCAATTGGTCCATACGATTCGGAAATTTTATGCTCTTCTAAGCTCCAAAGAGCATATGCTATACTGTTTTTACAAGAGACCTTCTAAAAAACTTTCATTGAATCTTCTGTCGGCATTAGGATGGCATTCTGACGTAAGGCGTTTCAACCACTCTTAATGTTTTAGAATTTAAAACAACCAGAAATATGGTGCTTTAGGTTCTTGTTGATTTTTCTACCTGTTAATCAGTGATCCGGTCGATAGTGCAACGGCTACGCCTTCATTTCAGCAAATATTTGATTAACGCTTCACATTTCACTTTTAGCGCTTAAATTTTCCAAAGATTATGATTTACATTTCCAGAGATTTGTATCGATCAAACCAAAAAAATCCTCGACGTCGTGGTCAGTTTTTCTTAACCCTGAATTTCGATTTCCTTTTCATCCGATTGCTCAAAAGAAGTATTAGATATTTTAAGTAAGAGCTTTCGATCACTCACCTTGGGGTGGAATTTTGGTAGTATTATTGAGTGTCAATGGGGAGGAACTGAAGCTGTGCCACCCAACTTACTAGTTAGAATTAAAAGGTGTGGAATTTGAAAATTATAAGTTAAGGCTCTTCAACGTAATTACCAAACAAAAATTTTTGCATATAAATGCACTGGCATATATCATATGTGCAGCACAAAGGGCGAGCAGAAAATACTATTACTATAATATAAAGTATTCTCAGTTCCAATTTCACATCGTTTGTGGCGGAAGCAACCATTTTGTCAAGATGATTTTCTTAATTCACGTCCCCTTAATGGTTATAGGCTAATAATTCCATTTGTCCTACCCTCATAGATCTTTATGTCCTTTCATTCTATCTTTCCTTATCTACAATCGGTTTATAATAAACTCTTACTTAGACCACACTTTTTGTACAAAGGACAAACTTAAGGAAAATATATGCATAGTGATGGCAAGTTTCAGAATAGTACTACATTATTCCCATCCACAACTACTGGCTACTTTAATGTAAAAATCAATTCACAAACACAGGTTTCCCTGTTTATTACTATTTTATCAATATCCTTAATAAAAACGACTCTGCTGTTTTGTTAGATAATGAGTAAATGTTGCTCTATCAAAACAAAATTTGCCATATGGTGTATATTCGAGCCATCTGTTGCTATACTGCCTTAAAAGAAAGTGTTATATTTCGCCTTATTATTTAACAAAATATTGAATTTAATTTCAATATCTCCTTGTTTGCAAAAATGGGGCAGAATTCTTCCACTGTCATCGAAAAGTACAATTTTACACGTAACGACAAGAATTAAAATTTTTTAAATCTTTCCTGAGTTACATTTCAACAGAACGTTCAGCTAAACAAAACACTGATTAATTTTATTGCTTGAATCCTTTAATGTAAGCGCCATCTCATATTTGGTTAAATATTTCTTTCCTAATACTGATATTATCCTCGTGGAACTTTTGAAGATTCCACTCATGGTATTCGATCTGCCTCAATCATACTATGTACTTATTGCATCTAACTTATTGTCAAAAATGGAATTTACATTAACTATGCCGATAAATCTGTCACTTTTTCATTCTACCTTCCTATTCAGGCTCAGTAATTAAAGGAAGAGGTAATTAGTTAATGAAGAAATCGGTAACCTCGACTTTCCATAACGCACATAATAATTGGAAGTTGACTTCTGATAATACTCGGTTTAAACCTGAGCGTTAACTCTGAGTCGCCTGTAGGTTATAGGACCGGCATTCGCACAGACTTGTTTGACTATTTTTTGGACCTTATTAAGAAGACTTTTTGACTCTTTCAATCACCTATTTTCCTATTCAAATATCTCTTCCCAGTTTTTACGATCATTAGTTTAATGCCACGAATATTCCACTTAGCCGTAGCACTCTTCAACACTTTAACGATTTATTCTTTTAATTTATGGCAAATAATCAATCCTTTATTCTGGTCGAATAAATTCCTTACAGGATTTTCGAAACCCATTTCAGTCATTGGAAGGCGCCCTTAAAATATCCTCAAAACAAGGTAGAGAGGCATTAATGATCCACTGTTATCTGCTGACCAAAAGAGCGCGATTGCATCCTACCCGGAATCCAAAACATTTCCATTTTTTAGTGAAAGATCCAGAGGGCACCTCTCTAAAGACTTCTTACAAACTATTGTAAACCACATGTAAATTCAAACGTTTTAATGACAGATTGATTTTATGTTCGAATGAGGACTAAAACTGAGTTTACTAACTGCATCTCACCCCTCCGTGCTTAAAATGCAGCATACCGATTTTCACCAGCCTTGACCTCGAGGTGACTCAATTACTTTGTCCGCTTTTATATGGTCAGTACAAGAGCATGGTTCTCACACTCTTTCTCCTTGCTTTTTCCGTCTTAAATTTCCATATCTGTTCTCTGGTAGACTCCGGCCTATTCACAACTTTTCGCTTTCTCATTTGGGAAGTATGACTCTCTGTTGGTAGTAATTAATTGAGTTCTAGCCAATACAATTTACAGACCCTAGCTTCCATAAATCCTTAAGTAAATACTCAAATAAGCTTCATTGAGACCCTAATCGCTTTGCAAGCTTTTATCTTCGAATAAATGACCCTAGTCGAACTATTCATCATACACGTTTATAAAAGATAGAAGCAAACGTTGGTACTAGGTAGTAAGTTTATTACAAGACCATTTAATAAAAGACACCGAGTGAGGGAGATAGACAATTACAATGGTGGATACAAACAATATAAGAGCGGCAAAATAACACAAGGGCAACAAAGGGGGTGAGAATTGAGCTAGGTGCCGCATTCCTTAATAATATGTTCAATATGCTTGTCATTGGCTAGAAGGTACATCATATCCGATATTGTCTGCTCCACCTGCATGCTCTCCCGACGTTCAGACATCTGGCAAAGAAATAGATCATCAATTTCAAGGTTTAATTCTGTAAACAAATGATCTTGTTAGCATTGTAACATCCTAAACGTACTATATGATCATACTTTTTAGATCTCTATTATTAAACAGGAAAATTTATTCACAGAAATGGCAGAGAGGCTCGTAAATTATCAAACCACGTATAAAAGATTTCTGGTAGATTTATTAACCATTAAGACACGTCATCACCTTACCCACAATGCAAGTGATAAAATCAATATGACTTATGACTACAAAATAAATTTCGATTAGAACTTCCCACGCTCATTAGAAGCAGGCAGAAGGAAGGTATTCTGAAGCGGCCCTCACAAGAAATTCACATTCTACCACCGCTCTTGTCAATCATAACCGGTGCAATTGATCATCCAAAACGCCGGAAGTGCACCGATGGACGTTAATTTCAAATAAAGCTACTCAATACACCCATAATACCGCGAACAAAATGCATACATCTGTGTCAATCACAAACGAGAAAACCAAAACTCGCCACTACAAGATTTATTAAGTCAAAACCGAAGTTTACTCTAAAAAGTTAACATGTAAATGTAGAGAAATTTTCCGATCCCCAGGATGTTTCCTAACCATGTGAACAAATCTTCTCTCCTGGAATACTTTCCCGTTTCTTATGTTGCAGTAAAGACCTTACAGTTGGAAATTATAAAATGTTGAAATTCCTTTAGACTTAGCAAAGCCCACCGATATAATACCACTACTAATATCGAAGCAGTAAAAGATCGAGAAGCCCAATAGCCAGGATAATTTACTAACGCACAGTTATTAATAGTATAAGAAGTCTTTTCACTTGATTCACCGTTGAAGGCTGAACCAATGACAGATCAAAAACGGTCGTCCAATTTAGACGGAAAATAAAATACACTAAAATACTTATTACTAACGATAAGCAGACGAATGACAAAAAAGAAGCACAGGATTTGTACAATAATAATAATACAAATTTAAAAAAAAATAAAACAAAAATAATTTACGTTTACTGGCATCCTAGTTGAAAAGAACTTCGCTATGTACACATTTTTATATAACGATTATGGCATTTATCATGTCACCTTGAGTAAACACAGTTTTCGGAGCTCTGTTAACTCGAAATTTGTACCTATCTAATCTCTGTTATGTCAAAACTGTAAACTGCGCAATATTATGTAAGATGAATTTGCTTTTCAACCATTGGAAGAAAAAATGAATTGAAGAGATGCGACCGACTTTAATGATTAAATACTGGTCAATAAACACTGAGCATTGCTGATAAGTACCTGGCTGCAATCCAGGGGACAATTAGGGAAATTTGAATTTTGGAACGTGAGCTACTCATCCTGTACAACCTGAGTCCAAGAGCAAATGAAGAGCAAAAAAGACACTTTGACTTTGCTCTCTGTATTTTTTGATCCCTCCCTTGGATTATTTATTTCTATAAACCGATTTCAGCTGCTTCCAACAGTAAAATTAGCGAGAATATTTTAATATTGTGGGAAATAATAAAAATATAAAGGGTATGGAAGCATTTCATTAAGTATTTTATTAATATCCTTTTTGATTTGTCGGTTCTCAATATCGACCGACATTCAAAATCCAGTCCTAGAATAATGAAAGTAATATGTTGAATCCCAAACTCACCGGCAACCAGTTTTCCGACTCTGGAGGGGGATACTTAAAATCAGGACCGAAATTTACTGCTACTGATGCCGACTTGTAGATTGAGATAGTGGGGAAGTAAACACCAGCATAGATATCCTGGAAAGCCGTTCCCATACACTCACCATTTCGATAAAAGACAATCTACAAAGAGGTATATAAGAGATGAAGATCGAGTATGGGCTTCCTTAAGCCCCCATATTGATTAATCACTGTCAGTAATGAAAGTTGATTTGCATTGACGTTTAAGGGCATGTGAAATTTTCACCAATTTTACATGAATAAACTTCCTTGGATGTTTGAGTATGTTAATGTGACAGTTTGTCCATTACCAGAACCGTCGTCATTCGGAAAGACCATATCATTATACATCAGCGACAAGAGAGATATAAAACCTCCCCTTTCAATTCCTTAATTACCATGTATTAACTTCCAAACTCCCATCTCGATACATCACCGTATTTTAACTATCTCAACTGTCTTTGTCAACTCTATATCTAAAAATATACAGGTATAATCCTATTTCGGGCCAGATTCTAATGTTCTAATACCACCACGTATCTACCCTCCACTTCTCAGTAACTCCTTCAACAAGCTCTCTAAAGCTGTAGTTCCCCTTACCAGCTTCCATCTACGGCACCACAACTACCTTTTGCTTTTAAATCCCCTATCTTCATCACTCCTTCTGCAACTCAATCCTAACTAAATCTTTTACTTTTTCTTACCCTTCGTAGTTCTATATTCAATTACTGAAGTATTTGCCCAGTAACAAATTCCCAAGAAATCAAAACCCGCAGAACGGAAAATATTTACCTTGCTCTGAGGCAGGGGTTTAAGTTGTTTTTCCACCTTCTTTGCATCACCCAAAATATCCTCGAAGTAGTAGATATGCTTAAATCGGATAACTGGCTAAAATAGGAAACGAAAAATTGAGACCTTATGTACTTTAAGCAAATCAGTAGTGAGTATCAAAACAGCTTACTCTATCTTTATAGGAATCGGTTAGGTAATGAGTCAATGAACCCTCAGAGGATGGTTTAACCTTCACGAATTCATTCTTTGTCCCAGCCTTTCCGTGTTTCACAGGACCAGTAGGAATGCCGTAGATACATTTGGAGGAGGGTATCATATCAGAGGATGAGACTTTGGGGAGATGTATAAAACAGCCAATGACGTCACCTTTAGTGTATCCCTCCTCAGCATAGTGCTTGCCTCGGGAGTTGTGGAACACTGTCCCTTTGCGTGATCGCCAAGAGTAGCTGAATTTGTCAAAGCCGCAAGGAGCTTGTAGGGTAGCTAAAGATAAAATATGAATAATCCGGATAAAACCTACCAAGACCATTAGTAGAAGCGTTTACTACATTCGACTTGGTAGAGAACGGATTACTGACCAGAATTAACCAGTGCAAATGACCATTCGTTCTATTGGATTTGCTTAGATTGATATTGATCTCATGACTTCTTACTTCATACACATGCACGTTGACCAGAGCGCCACCGGTGGGCAGTCATGATAGCTATTTTCATCACACTCCACTCCAATTATTCCTATGAAGATTTCAATTTAATTTAACGTGGCAAAATGCCGAAATTCAAGCATAGCATTTTCGGAAATCAGCATCTACCATAATTTTTCACGTGAGTCAATAATTGTACTAAGTAAAATTCCAGTTTGAATATAGAGATGACAATACATGCGCGAGTAAACTACCGAAAGGCAAAGGCAATGATATAAGAAACTACTAATTATCATATTAAAAAAATTAAGGAATGAGAAAGGAGCATTCGGCCAACGTTGGAGAATGCCAATAGATACACTTTGACTATTTGGAGAGATGAAAGTAAATGAACATGATTAACCTCCCAATTTCAAGAACAGGCCAATCAATGTAGCACACCATGAAATCTAACTTTCCAATGCGTCTTGGAGCGCGAATGTTCTAGTCCGAGATCCATGGATATACACATTGGACTTGGGGAACATCTATATCTGCTAAGCAGAAAAAAGCCAGGGGATGTGAAACCAAAGTAAAATGGGATAAGATTATGAAGATCTTTTAAAAATTTTTTTATAATCGCCACAGCACTATTTTAGCTTTTTTGAACCATCTCACTAATCTTAATATGTTGATGTTATAGTATCTTTGTTTCATTATATGTAATAATAGCTTCTAAGTTATTATTGTTAGAAAACGTTAATAACAAATTATGAATTAACCTATTCAAAATTCAACTTTGTTTGTGAACTGGACCGCCACTACAGTTTGTACATAATAAGTAATCTCCTGTTAATTAAACAATTGGCATCCTCAATGCCAATATATTACCGTAATACAATTTTTAAACATGGAAAAGAAACTGATATGAGGACAGGAAAAAGTGGAATGCTCGAGTAAAAAGTAATAATGATATCGGAGTCTTAAAATTCCTACTTTACTTGAATTTGGAATGCATTGAATTATCACTAGAAATTAAATGTATTAGCATCTAATTAGCTGACGATTTCTGACTGATTTCATACTTGAACAAATAAAGTTGTACCGTTTAGTTTATCTCTCGGATTCAACATGCAATGTTCGCAAACATAGTTTCCAAATACTGAAAAAGGTTACTCACCCAAGATTTGCGACCATCCAATTCTCGTAGCCGAGCCTTCAGGTTGTTCCACAATAGTTGCTTCAAAGTACCAAGTTCCCGTATGGACACTGTGTGTGCCACGAATCATTGAGTAACCCTTCTCACCTGTCACCACAGTCTGAGAGTCAGACAGCTTCATTTGTTGGGCTAGAAACAAATCTTAGAAATAACAGTGCTACTAATTGTATATCAGTAGACGAGTGATTATTACCTCGATCGTGGAGGGAGAGAACTACTTTTGGATAAAGAACCACTCGGTAAAAGTAGCCTGGAATTGGCTTGCCTGCTGTATATTCACTTTCTTCCCACTGTTTACGATATTTGGCATGAGGATCCACTTCCACAAGTGAATAACTAAAATAGAGTAATAATAAAAGTCGAAAATGTTTTAGGAGAGCCAGGAAACCAAAATGTCCTATATCGAGTAAGACAGAAACCTCGTACGTACGTACACATATTTAGCTGTAGGCAAAAAATTATTTTTTTTATCTATTTCGTGGGAATAAAAGTAAATTATTTCTTACCGTGTACTAATTGACCAATTAAACGAATAACAGTAACATTCAGGTCTTTCATTCTGACAGCATACTTCAATCCACTTAATAAGATGGAATTTGTACCGTATTAGATCCTGAGAAAATATGTGAAAAACAGCATCAAGAACATTCTCTTCCCCCAAAATAAATAAACTGTCTAAGACCATAAAAACCATAAGTATGAGCAAATACAATGCTGGCTATAAGAGACCAAGGGAATTTTTTTCTTTTCAAGATCGAAATATAATATTTTGATTTCCTCTTCATTGGACATTGACAGTCATACATTTTTCTCTATGTGTACCTTTAACAATCCTTTTGATCACATGGACTTAAAAATAATGAAATGGCATTCAATTTCTTATGTAGACCTCTCACGATAATGAGGTCGTAATGTAAGTGACTCTATTTTCTTAACATACGGACAAAATGTTCTTTTTTTAATCTAAAAAAGGGGTTAGACGTGGTCCCAGTTCAACAATAAATCTAGAAGCGAATCTTTTGCTGTAGAGTATATGGAAATTTATTTAACATGCGAGCGATAAACACATTTATCATGGAATAACTTATTCCATTTCGTCATTAATAGTGAAAGATAAGCAGACTTCATTAAAGAATTTAAAAACATAAAATAAATCCAAGCTAACCGATAGTTTTCAGTATTTAGCGGATGATCCACGGGAAAACCAAACTGGGTCAACTTGGTTTTAGCATCATCCTTCTCTGACACACCGAAAATTCCAGAACCACCAGCTGCAACAGCAGCAGCAGTAGCCCGACGAGTTGAGCGCACATTCCCACCAGTACCACCACCTTCACGACCTTGACCCGTCTGACTTCCAGCTCCGGTGCCGGAGCCTTTACGAAGGGACTTTCCGAGGCCCAAACTGTTCTCTAGACTGTCACCAGTGATCAATGAAGGACCGTCTCCGACACGCTGCAGTGGAACATCACTGCCCAGAGTGGAATGAGCGCTGCGTTTGCTCACACTGGTTTTAAGTTGACTGGTCAGAGCACGGAATCGCTCATAGCTGGGACCAATTGTACTCAATTCCTGGAAGCAGAAGATAAAAATAAGTCGACCAAATGTCCTTGTGCTGACATACATTTTCTTCCTTGATGTATGCTTTATAAAACCATTCTCTGAATTATTTATTATACGTGGCGATTTTTGCATCCATATGAAAGTGTAGTTGTATAATGAACCTTCATAATCCTTGCATCATAGTATACCTCAATAACATGGAACGCTGGCGACCATTTTCAGTAAGCTTTCATTATTTTGGCATGTTTTAATTGCCAAATAAACTTTGGTTTGCAAAAATTTAACCACTTACGAAGACGTAGTATTATGCAATCAAATCAAAAACATTCTAAATAATATTTGAAAAAGTGTTCGAAAATCAGAAGTCGAAGAACCTGAAGAGTGGGCGAAAATGAACCCGATATTGCCAGCACCTGTTTAAGGCTAAACATCAGGATACTAGAACTACACTACAGTAATATAAATGAAAGACCCAATACCTTTGGATCAAAAGATGATATAAGAATACCATACGTACTTTATCATCCTTCAAATAAAAACAGAAATTACTTAGTAGAAAATGCATAAACAAAAGTTGAAAAGAGATGAAAAAATAAAAAGTGGTTAAAACAATTGATTTTTAGGCATGTATTTGAACACTGGAAGCAATACAAAATGGATACAAAAGACCATATTAATACACTAACTGCAAGGTTAAATTTGGATAGGACAAATAGTATAAGTGACAGTAATTTACTTTTTCATATCTTTAAAAAAGTACTACTTACCTGACACGAGAGACAAACAACGCTTTCAGAACCTTCATCCACCAAACTGAATAGTTCGTTGCCAACCTACGAAAGGTTTCAGATTAGATTTGTTTAATAAAATAGCCACCGTACAAGAGCCTTGTGAAGAACTCCCGGCCACGAACTACCAGAACGACGAGGTTGAGACGTAAAAATATCCCAGTTCCGGTCGAGAAAAGGAATAACTTCTTTTTCTAGCGAGAAATAAATCCGACCATTGCTGGCGCACATCAAGTTAGCAATAACAGTCTGACACATGCTTGCATAATTGGCTTGTTTCTTTGTGAAAACCTCCTCTTGAGAATTATTACACTTTTTACACATGAAATGGTAGGCAGTCATAAACGGAATAGCCGGACTAAATACAAAGTTAGGAAATCAAATTGAAATCATACCCGACATCAAAATTAATACACTGTTGATGAAACCAGTGATAACAGTGACTGCATTGAAATTCCGCCACAGAATAATCACGACATTTTCCGCTAAAGACTAGTTGATAAATTAGTTAAGTATTACCAGTAGCACTGTTGGCCGGATGCTACTTCAATATGAATCGTTCTAGACATCAGCTCCTTTAGCTTGTCATCGCGTTCAGATTTCGCAGACCCATCGGTTTCAACTATTTCCATGGGCTCAGCCTGAAAATAAATTCGACTTAAAAATGCCATACCATATTATATTATCATAAATAAGCAGCTATTGTGTATCCAGGTTGAAAAACGCGCAATTGTCTTTAAAATGTCTGACCTTGAGAATAAAATGTGATTATTTTGTTAATAAGACTTTTACTTAGCTTATTACGCATCATATTGATCATATTTTGCAAAACACTGTTTATTTTTGTGAAATTTAAATAATAAATGTGTTTTAGGTAGCTAATCTCATTATTTTTATTTAAAATCAAATATTTTTTTACACTTATTAAATTATATTGGATTTATATTCGTGGTTTGTGATCCCTATAAAACAGTATTTTCGCTTGGATGTTTTCGTTTTTTTATTTCTTTACGATGTTATTTCTAAATACCGAAAATATAGAAAATTCTCATTGTCAATTTCATCCAAAAATACCAATTTAACCAACAAGTATTCCAAACTAAGCCAATAGCCTTGCTTGAATAAATACTTATTAGACATTATCTTAGATATTGTATATGAAAGCAGATGACTTGATCAATTCTTGAAACTGATAATTTTGAGTTCTTCAATAACTGTAATCTTCTTACAAATGAATTTACTTTCTGTTACTATCATTTCGTTTCTCCTACTTTTCTTAGTCATATCTGTCCTGTTATTGGGGCCGCATGTTGTTTAATTGCCATTACTGCCTATTGTACTCCAGAGAGTTAGAGATTTGACTGAGCTTTGAAACATTTATAATTGAGTTTTACTGCAGATATTTTTCTAGGATGAAGTCAGAGCAAAATAAATTTTCACAATATTTGCTTTAACAATTCATTTCTTTGATTAGCTGGAACAAGGAATTTTTGTTACATCTAGTTATTAATTAGGACAGGTTGTTTTACGAAGGGCACAGTTATGTTTCATCACCCTCAATCAGTAAAGAGAACACGTAACATTTATCAACAGAAATTCCATAAATGTGCAACAGGTTTGATAAAAATGAACATCGAATAATCTGCAGCAGAAATCAAAATTTATCTTAATTGTATGTTACAATTTGGAATATATTATTCTTTCTTTAAAAGTCAGCATCCTCGTTGCAAGGAAAAAGTTTGAAAAAGAGGGCCACTGAAACAAGAATACTTTAATTAAGAGATGGTATAAAAATACCTGTCATTTGAAGGGATAACTGAACAGTTGTGGATGAAAAACTGAAAATTGAAAAACGGGATGACGATTGTTATAAACTCATGAGCCTCTCAAAATAGCTAGAAATCCCCGAATTTAAAATTCACAAGGAAGTATGCAATTTGCAGCTATTACTCAAAATTCTGTAAGGTAACTATTCATAATATTATTATTTTTAACGAGGATGTGCATTTTATGCTTAATTAGGAAAAATAGGTAACTTAATCTTTCAAAGAAAAAAACTATTTTTCCAATTGATAAGTCCGGAAGCCAGGAGATTTAATAACAGCTATACCCAGCAGATGCCTATCATCACCTAGCGATTAGAAATGATTGACTGGCGATAAGATTTTCACTACAGTGTCCCCAGGCGGTCCTGCTGTGTGTATGTGTGTTTGGAAATACATACCTAAACGGATGTCTATCATCACGCCGAGACCCCGACAACAAGACGACTGACGTTAAACGTATATAAACTTGATCTACATATTAATTAATTAACTGCTCTGACGACATGAGTGACTTGACTTATTCCATCTATTCGATCGATGTGGCCCCGATAGATCTTTCACGTTATTACAATAAGTATAACAAATCAGTAAGTATATATCTATCTCGCTTTACAACCATTGTGCGGAATGGTATAAGGGCAAATTCGAGGCATCATATATGTTATAGCAATATTTAACTATAATACTTCAGTTCAGTGCTATTGCATACAAGTTTAGTAGTCTAACCGACTAATTATTTGCCCTACGGACCTGAAAATCCTTCATTCGGGACTAGCCGATATTGATGAAAATCACAAGACAAAATACTTGTAACCATATATGTATGTCCGTTCACCTAAACCGAATCCGTCTTAGTCAGACAAGTGACTTCTTAAATATTTTCAGTACAAGCATACCAGGTCAATTTTATGTCGAATACGAAAGATTTTGTTTGAATAATTTCTGTAATATTAGTTTAGTAGAAGGTCGGTATATCACAACTTATCATTTCAGATTCTTACCCTTATAGCTTAGTGTTGTAACATAGCAAACTAGAAGTTCCAGTAGTAATCTGGCCGAGTAACCAATCTAGAAAACTCGGAAATATTGTAACTTAACACAGAAGCCACAGTAGAACATTAGGTACGTTATGGTAAATACGCATGTACTAACGTAAGTAAAACTCAGTCTGTATCGGCTTAAACAAATAGGCATAATTACAAAGTATCTTTTATTCGTCGGGAAATTAAGAAGAAAATTACATTTTCATGTATTAAATAAATATTGGGAGGTCACACGTGTCCAGATAGATTTCTGTTGGATCCGTTTTGTTTCGGAGGATATGGTTGAGTACAGAGAACGGAGATGTCTGAGACTTGTACATTAACATTAGGTGTCATTCGCTAACTAAACTATAAAGAATTATGAAACTCTTTAACTGTCTTCTTCCCTTACGACAAGAAAAATTACCTTTCATGTTGACAGAAAGTTGCTCACTTCCACCATTGACACCAGCTGGGAGAACAAAAGAGAGATTTCGAGACCACGATAAAAATCCTCAGTCGACTCGAAGAGAACTGGGTGACATCGCTAGACACTATAACTTATTACGCTCTGACTGATGTATACTTAGCGAGGACTGCTAATGACTGTATCGGTTGTGACAGACTTAACGGATACGACCTCAGGCTAATTTGAATACAGATCAACCAGAGTAAGATAAGAGATTTCTTGCAGAGGTCAAGCAAGATCAAAATCAAGGTGGGACCACGGAGCCTTCGTTTTAAAGCACATTAGATCCTGATGATAATTAAATGCATCCTCGCCGGCATTTTGTGTAACTTCCTTTGAAACCGTTTCATTTGCGTGCAAAACACGTTTAGTAAGACCGATTTCTTCGGGTTCTCCGCATTCATCGACCGCTGGTGCCAGTTGCTTAGGCGGGCAAACATGCATGGGTTCAGTTCCAATGCGATTACACTGACGTAGGCGTTTTGGGGGCCTGATCATAGTGGACGATTCAGGAGTTTTAGAGGAGATAAAAGTAAAATAACCTTCTTTACCTCTCATTAAACGAAAACTTGTTATAAACCTGTTAGCCCTCAAAATAGACTACAATAGCTGGATCTCAATAATAACACGGGATTACCGTAATGGTAGGCTTTCATCCAAAATTATGCAAGGAAATTTGCACATTTTAACAAATGTATACATTTTATGAATAATTAACAATAGATCGTTAATTTAATTGTTCTTGGATAAAAGGTATTCATTTCATCCAGCAGTAATACTGAAACTAAGCACCACCTTCACTTCGTTTTATAATTAAACTTTTGGATTTATTACGAATAATGTCAGCTAAGCTGCACCTATGTTAAACGTAAATATTTATACCATCACAATAACTCAGAAATTGTTTCTAAAAATTCTAGGTATTTTATAATTTCAATATTACAGCCATGTATTTTCCACTTAATTAGGGAGAATTCATTTTAGCCCATTAGCTAGATTGATAACAAAATTTACCACATTTGTTGTTTGAGCTTTTCAATCGTCATGCCAAAATAACTATGCTCTTTGTTTTTTTACGTCATATGTAGAAGTTCATTAAGTAACTTTTAATGACATGACCAATATGAAGAATTTCTTATTTTCATACTTTTGTTATTTTACTCAAGTAAAACGCAGTTGCTATTCCACGTATTTATGATAGTGTCACTGCACTGAATTGTTGTCAATACCTCTAAGTTTAAATGACCATTAGCTTGAAATATTTGTGTGCGTTAAATTCCGTCAAAACTCATGATTGAATACATATAAGTGAAATTTTTTATTTTATATCCACATTTTCTTGATCACGTATTCGTCTGGCAATACTAAGGTACTTGATATTAGGTGAATCACTATTTAGGAGAACATTTAATTTTAGATACGATAATGCTGTAGACTTTTCGATCTATTGAAGCCATAGCTTGAATATTGTAAACTGTTTACTAATTGTTCGAGTTCTTGCACCATTGTAAATACTTGTAATAGAAAGATGTGTAAAATCCCTATGCTTTCCGTGTCGATGTCATTCAACCCGCGTACTATGGAGGAGACAAAAGATTTAAAGAAAAACTTTGTTTTAATACTCATACAATTTCGCTCTTTCTAGGTAATGCTATTATTGCATCCATTCAGATGCAAGAAAGCTGCAAGAAGAAAGTAGTCCAACAAGTCAGTATCATTTTTTATCAAAAAAGGATATGTACTTAGGGGAAACTATTGGAGGCCCATTAACTGTTAGAAATGTATCCGTGAAACTAAATTTCTTATCCAGGCTCGAACACGGAAGGACAGTTATCGAAAACTCAGTGCAAGAAAGATAAACGCTATTCACAGGTATCTGCGAACTCATTTCAGCCGCACGTAAAACATTCAATACCGTTTCTTCCAAGAACAATTGACATTTTGAACGCAGTGATTAATGATAAATAGGATTGCGTCTGAAACAAATGAGATCACCGTTAGCAAATAAGATTAGTTAACTTCAAAAGACGGCAACTATCTTCAGACCTGAAAAATTAAAGAAAAAATGTATTTCTCTTATCTGTTATTATTCATAGTAAAATACAATTTAGAGTTGGGGTTACAGAACTTTTGTTATTGCGTTTATCTTAGAAAAAATTAAAATGAAATATTTTCTTTATTGTAGGAAGTGCGACTTATACTTCTTTGTTTTTAGCTTTTTCTAGATAATTAAAAATTATTTTTGGCCTATTGGGGATAATTGCACAGAAAGTTTAGGTTTTGTTGACCTGTATTTTTTGTCGTATTTAACAAACTTGATGCAATAGATCGGAAACCAAAATAAACCACAATCCCAAATTGCAGAATTTCACATATTGTATTGGGCACCACATCCATCTTTATCCTAATAGTCGATATAAGTTGCATCAGCTTAGCACATAAGAAGATCATATCGCAAATACAATTTGGACATGAGTTTATAACCTTCTCTATTACAGTTACTGTGGAAAAGAAAGCAGATTGTGAAACTAGAATATATTAAAAATTTTGCTTTAGCTGAATTTTGAATTTCTCAGCTTGATAAATTTTTACTTAATAAGTTGTCATAGCGTTGAACTATAAGTTCTAGGGTTTACATATTCACTAATAAGGATCAAATGACTAGTAGGTATTTTTTTTCTCATATACTTACTATTGGGAATGTACATAACTCTTGACTTAAAAGAAGGAAGGCATACTGGGGTCGTTTATACTAGAAATTCATATTCTACTACGTCTCTTGTTGAAACAAAGTAGCCAGCGAGATTGATCATGCATATAATTTCATATGGAGTAACTTTGCAGACTCCTGATTAGTTGGTACAAGTTTGTCATTATATACACTCTGATGTGTTAAAAAATGAGAGTTGATTTATTTCTCAATAAAAAAATCCTTGATCTGTAGCTTATTAATCATTAGCTCCGCTTACAGATTGTAAATAAATAACTCTAAACAGTCACGAATTTCCCTCTGGTGAGATCAATATGTTGTCCTGGCCCTTATCACCATACCCATACCGTCGTTTTTATCATAATTCGAGGAGAGACATCAAGGTCCATAGTATTTCCCTCATAGATCGTCTTAATCCTCCCAATCGATTTAATTTTATCACTAGGGCCTGATAATTAATTCTTTGGCAGGATTATTCAATCCTCTTTTTGGTTCTTTTATTATTTCATTCCTATTCCTTTTGCAGGAATGGATTAAATCATTTGATATGTATTCCTTCAAGTACTTGATTTCATTTTTTAAAATTTTTATCCTCAATACTTTCAACACATGATTTTATCTTTGTATCCCTTTAAAAATATGATACTGAAGAATGAATCCCTTTTCTCCGAAATATTTTATCTTACACCATCCCTAATTATCACTAAATTTAATTATCTATATAGTAATGTCTGTAAACTTTTAACCTTTCCTGTGACCCCATGCACTCTATAGA
>CAADRB010000098.1:108526-123627 GCA_900708905.1 Hymenolepis diminuta
TCAGACGATAATAGCAGACACCGTTTAATTAACCCCGCTATTAATCAGTCCTGTCTGCACTGACTCTTCCTTTTCCTACAATCATTTCGACCAATTAAACACGCATGCAACCATATCCTTATGCGTGTCCTCACCCAAAGTCTCGATTATAAATAGCCTCCATCAGACACACGACACGAAACACACCAAGGGACCCTACCTCGTCCAACACCCCTTTCCATAGTTCCGTCCTTCTCCAATCTCCCATTTCTCTGTTGAGACTCTGTACTGGACTGTATTCAATATAACCTGGTCAACGCAATCCTTGTGTTGTTTTCTTTTCATTTACTGTTAGCCAACTACCGCTGCAAACTGGTGAACTACTCCTACCACAAATTGGTGACTCTGCCACTGCAAACCGGTGACCCTCAACAATCTGGTGGCCCGCTACAATGCCGTTGCTTTCATCAAATTACTTTACTGAGATAAATCAAAGACAGCAGTTGGTATTATAAATTTACGAATCGGAATTGTAAAAGAATTTTCTCCCCCATGCCCTGATTGATGAAAGTTATCGAAATATCAGACTTCAATAATATTTTGAAAGACATGAGTAGTTTTGTATGAAAAAGACTTACAAGGAAAAGAGAATTTACTGATTAAACTCATTCTGAATCTATATAGTTAAAATCCTAAAATTTCGATTTTGCTACATTTCAACCTGATGCAGTGAACTATACTCGTTAATTAAAACAAATTAAAAGCATAAGGCAGTCTCATTTGAGTAAATTGAGACATTTGTGATCTGCACATTTTAATCTCTGTATTCTCTCAGTCCTATAATCTCCCATTTTACTCCTTCCCGTGTTTAGATGCTTCCTGTAAAGTCTCACAATTCTATATAATATTATGACTAATTGAAAAATTAACTAAAATGAACACAGGGAGATATGAAAATGGTGAGATATCGGCTTTGCTTATCAAAAGGGCGCTTTCTGTTGGTATACACACACATATATAAATATATATATGTATATATATATACAGAGTTAAATTATTAACGCAAATAAAGGTATATTAGAAGATATAACGTTCAATTCAGTACTAAAATATCGTACAGCAAAATAGATTCAAAACTTCGGAAATAATAACCAATAGATCCATATCGATCTAAAGTTGTTCTAAATCACCGTGTTCAACCGTAGACAAATAACGGAAAGATAAATTTAAACAACCAGTAATTAAGACAAATTTTAAGAGAATAAAAATTTCTCCCTACCATCGTTTAAACAAAGTAATTTGCAACGATTAATATACCATTTTAAACTTTATTTAAATCAAGATTTGTAGCAAAAGTAACCCTATATTAAATACTCAAATTATTTATAATGATGGTAATTCATATTCGACAAATATGTATTTTCATAAAAAATGAGTAAAAGTGTTAACATTTTGAAATACGGTTAATAATTATATTGGGCGACAAAAGTAATAACATTTCGCCAAACTGTTAATTAGCTAATTGTGGTATGCAATTAGAACCTGTGTAATTTAATTACAGCATTTGCTAGAAAAGAGCATTAATTGATTAGTAGTGCGTCAGACAAATTCACAGTCCATACCAATGAAATAAACATAATTTGAACCCAGTTAGGAGTCTTTCCAAATGGGGGAAGAAGCTGGCACATAAACAATATGACAATAACGGAATTGATAGAAATGCGCCTATTAGAAGAGGAAATAGACGTTCTTTGTCAAAGAGAAGGGAAGTGTCCAACTCGTCGTGCCAGAGCCGACACGGAAATGGCACGCTGTTCATGAAATGTTTAGCAGACGTGAACGTTCCCGACCCATTAAGTTTATTCGTACATGTTTTAATGAAAATGATGTCCAAAAATAAGTACTTATGAGTTTGAAGTCAGTACAGGAGCTCTCGCAAACTGAAGGTCTGGAAATAGAGGGTAGTAAGATACCTGACTATATACATGACAGGATAAGTGTTAAACACCTCTTGTACAAAGTCGAATACATTTTTAATATGGCTCAGCGTATGAATTTGTATAATATTTGGGGTAAGCGACTCAGAACTGCCTTATAAACTGGGAATGGAATATTTAAAGATAGTAAGTGCTTGCCTTTCTATGTTTTCCCAGAAATGCTGCAAACTTAAGTGAAAATTGTCTCAATTCTAGGTAATTAGAAAAATGTTCTAAGAATACATTTCAGCAGTACCTTCAGCGTGCTCTCAAGTTGGTTCCAAAAGAAAAATCCTGTGGATTTTTTAATGTTCTCTTGTCGTTAATGTCAAACCCAATGAGGAGAGGTTAGTATACTGATCACGATGTAGAATACTCAAGAGAAAGTGAAATCCTTCCTGAGGGTAGAGAAAAACTAGTTCTAATTGGAGAAAGACAAGATTATATTAAAAATGAAAAATGAGTTTATTCGTTTTGTTTAGATCATTTCTAAATTTTTAGTAGACTCAGCATTTAGCATAGAGATAAAGCTGCTTTAGCAAATTCCTATCAAAACGGGATTTTGCATGGTGATTTTCAAAGAACAGAAAAATGCGACCTTAATTTTTTATATAACTGACTTTAATGAGACTGAGACACCGATGACAATATCGACGTCGGACTTAGGAATGAAACTCTCGGTTATCTTATGCCTCCCGCTTCTTACGAAGAAGTCATTGAAAATTCAATTATTTACGTAAATATTTATTTAATCGAAAGTAAAGTTATTTCTTAAATATTCGCATCTCCAAATAGAATCTTACTGATTTTATTTATTCAGAATTGACGCACGGATGAAAGATTAACTTATGAGAAGTCTTCCACTGACCATCTGCTAAAATTTTGGATTTAGGTGAGGCAGACATCGGAGCTGGAGCTGTTTGCATTGGGGAGTCTCTTGAATTAGTTAATCACGTTTTAATGAAAACTGTGAATTATTAACTGTTGGAATTTTGTTTATTATCATGTATTTACATCTTTTAATGTAGGATGTTTTTAACGAACCAGGTTAAATTAAAACTAACCAAAATTGTTTTTTTCTTTAAGGTACTTCGATCCTTAATTAAAAAGCGATTTGATGAAATTAACCAAACCGTCATCGTAATTTAAGAGCGCATGGTTAAAGTAGCTTAAATGAATGGAATTTCACAAGCCAATCTCTATGGTTTTAAAATATTAATTAATTTAATTTCATAAAATATTCTTGATCATTTTGTTTATTTTACTTGACTGCATGTTATTTATTTATGCTGTACCTCTGGCTACAATTCTACGAAAAAATTAATACTGAATGTTAAAATATTATGTGCGGGACGTTATCTGATGAAGCAACACTTAAGCAAAATGAATTAAAGCAAGCATAACACAGACTAAAGAAATCAGACAAATTATATTGTTGAGAAACATACGAAACGTCCCTTTACATTCTCAGTAAGAAATTGTATGTTTTAACAATAACCTATATTCGGCGTAATGCCAAATAATTCATTTAGAAGGAAAATTTGTAAGCCAAGTTGATCGTAGGTATTACTTAAAATACCTAAAATCGCAAAATATAACCTGCAAAACAACTTTTAATATTGAATCGTTTCAGATCGCATAATCTCCACTCTAATTCATCATCCCAAAACGCATATCCATAAAGCTGACAGGGCGATAAATTAGATTTCGAAGTTCATAAACATATTACTATCGAACTTTGGAAAGTAGCACAAGGATCCTAAATCTTATCCTATTTTGCGTTTTCAAGATAAAGTTTCAAAAAGGAACGGTCTATGAACAGAATCTTTAATACTGACAATATATAGTGTTTGGAAAGTCATTATTTCATTATTAAATTTTAAGTATCTTTGCTCAACTCAAAGTGTATGAATTATGAAATTTTTTAATGGCAAATTAACTGATTCTGTTCTTTAAGAAATTCGCCGTGAGACTGAGATCATAGCCACTGAGATCAATGATGTATTGATGCATACATAATAAATACAAATTGGAATAAAATAGCCAGATGAAAACTAACAGTATGAAAGGAGTTTTTTAAACTCAGCTTTAAAAGTCCGATTCTCATCTTAAATATGCACAAAGGCAATAGATTAATTAAGTAAAGATATCGGTAAAAAATACTACCTGTGCAAAAGAGATTGAAATAAGATATATATTATTTAATTAGATTCTAAGTCTTATATTGTAAATAACCATATGATACACCTAAGAAAGAACATTTTTTACTGTGAACTGTAAATTGTTTTTGGCTTGAGATCTGTTTAAAAGGCAGTCTAGCAATGGGTTATGTTTGATCTTATCGGGATTGGTACTGTCGATTACTTTATGATCGATACTACTGTAAGGTAACATGTAATTAAGGTCTTGAAAGCAAGTCTTTCGCGTTGGTAATGTATGCATAGTATTTGCAGATTGTGTTAACAATTCTATCAAGAAGGAAAGAGCCTAAAAGTTACAAAAAATAGTCGTGAATTAATTAAGAATTACTTAATTTTGAAAATAACCAAATCTCTCATTGTAGACTAGAATTTAACAGATCATTTGAGAAGTAAACTTAAGTTGTGATTTTATTGATGCATGCATAATGAACGTAAAAGTGAAAAATTTGGGAGTAAGTTGAGATAGTGGACTTTAATCCATGATTAATATTTTTTTGACTTTTATCTTAAAATACGTTTGCTTCTCAGTACCTTAATGTGTGTGGATTTTGTGCAAGATGAAAAACTTTGTCATTTTTTTAAATTAGTAACTTTTGTATTGCTTTGTGTGTGCTTTACCTAAATGTTAAAGCGTTATTATTAGGATTCTTCATATTTCACTGAGACATTCTGTATGTAATTTGTATTCATTTGACCCACCGTAGAACGTGTCATTTTGCGCTTGTAATATGACAGAAGGGTATTTGATTAGGGCGTTATGATAGAGCAGATTAGCAAGTGACATTCAATTTTAAATTCAGTTAAAGAGAAAACTGATTTTATTAGTAAAATTTATGATTGGGGATTAAGTTCAACTAATGCGTACATATGGATTTTTTGTATAATACTTTGACTCTGGATGCCCTTCAAAAATCTCCTTCTCGTGTGATCTTCGACATTGCAAAAATCAATGTTAAGCAAAGTTCAGTATTTCGGAAAAAATTCGAGAGCGCTAATCAGCTTTTTCAGTTCACCTTAAGTTTTAGATCTTAAAATATCGTTCCTATTTCAGATTATTCTGAGTAATATGCAAAACTGAAACAATGGTGCCCGAAAAACTCCTTCAGTTATTTGCACTAGGCTCCACTAACTATTTCAAAGGAAGATTAAATGGCTCGCATTGACGATCTCAGTTTGAGGTCATAAACTGGTCTTCTCATTGCCTATTAATCAGGACACTATTATTTGTCAAATCGTACGTGTGAAATGCAAATTATTGTACACAAAACTTCACCATGTTTTAGGCTTTGCGTTAGGATGGCGAATAAAATAACTTCTATGCGGAGAATATTATTTCGTTTATATAAGGCTCCGGTTAGGTCAGGTAAATATTTATGAACTAGCCATAAAACGAACATTCAATTTATTTAGGAAATTACTGATAATATTCTCTAGCAATGTTGCCAATAACAAAAAAAGATTGGGCTCTTTGAGAATTTATGCTCTTAGGCCAATTATTATCAACGAACACCGTAAACACCTTTACAGACAGCGTACCTAAAATGTCCAAAGAAAGGACTACATAAATTACAATTAAAAGTCGATCATCAAATTACTGGATTCATTCGTATACAGTTAGTACATCATTTTACAGAATTCGAGAAAACTGATTGTGGCGAAGAGTTAGTATAAAACAAAGGATTTGAGAGAATAGGATCATTAAATAAAGTTAAAAAACAACGCACGATTGCGCTAAGGAATGGTATTTTGTATCGATAGAATTATATGCTTTCGTATGGTGGCAGAATCTGTTTTTGAAGGAACGCTTAAACCCAATGTACCATATTTCGCTCTCCAAATTGTGTTGAAAGTACTTAAATGCTCTCAAACATCTAGGGGAAATACAAGTAAAATGTGATAAATTTTTCACATGACCAATTCTGGGGAAATATTCTTCGGTCAAATCGGTTGTAATTGTTTTAACCTAAATAGAGAACGACTCAGTTGTTCTTGAATTTACCTTTAATATTTAAAATGTGAACTAATTTTAAATCACATTACCTATCTAACCTTTTAACCTTGTTTTTGTTTCTCATCTGATTTGATAAGCTATGGCATAATATATAGAAATTCGATAATAAATAAAGTTTCTAATGCATATTAATAATTTGACACCTGAAATTGTGGTTATGAGACGCCCGCTTACTAATGAAGCAATTGTGTTTTATTTCATATTTCCGCTGTCCCACTGCTAAGTCCTTATTGTAAGTGAATAATTGCTAAACTGCAAGTTCTAATTTTTTAATATAGCCAAAACAGTAAATTGTTTTATCTCTGAACGCAAACACGGTAAATAATGATTACACTTTTGCTAGTAGCAGCAGGCACTTTGTTAATTGTAATTTTTCATCAATATAATACAAACCGCGATATATGATATGGTTACAAAAAAATAAAACAACGCAGTCCCTAAAAACCACCCCACTTGAATTACCGATTTTAATGAACCGTACCGAATGGTGCTGCTTAATAAAAGTTGAGACGCATTTGACTCATTAATGTCCTAATATCAGGAAGTGGATTTTCAAAATCCAGCCTCAAATTTCATAAATCCAGTTATGCATTTTCGTTTATTCAATCATTTTATGACGTCAAATAGGATTAGCTGAGAGAATCGTTAATTAAAAGAATCCATTTCCGTTAATATGAATATTTTAAATTATATTTTGATGAAAGCTGCTGCTGTTGGCATTTAATTACCTATAATTTACAAATATAATTATATTAGCCATCGAATGTGCGTTATTTTGCTCGAAATACTTAGTATGCAGCTTACGCAAAGTTTTTGTAATTAAATGACTGTGTTAAGAAAATTAAATACTACTATTCGGGAAAAAACATTTCGGAAATATTTCATAGACTCCTTTGTTGCTAAAACGTGTCCGAATATAGGTCATGAATTTATCCGTGTATGCTGATGTTTAATGGAGGAACGTGAGACAGTAAGAAGATTGGATTAACTGTTAAAATTCAGCCTTGTCCGTTCTTTTAAACTTCCTACCTAGCTCAGTAACACTTAGCATTGGGCGTTCGTTTATTGTATTTTTGATGGAACCACAAAAAAACACTTGGCAGGGATCGTAATTGTAACAGGATATTTCAGTAGTGTATTTCAGTAGGACATTTCTATCGAATAAAATAAATCTTACTTTGCTTCCATCTTAATGTACTAATAATTTCGATAATTATTACAGGAGATATAATGAATTTGTTTTAAGTGAGCAATAGTCTAATAGATGTGTCTGTGAGATTATCCACACCATTCAGTTTATATAAAATACGACAGAAGAAGTCTTGAATAATACTCTACTTTGCTTCATATGATTTGAATACAAATCGCACAGTTTTAATAATCAAATATCACATATCTGCAAAAGGAAAGACCCTTTAATGCAAAAATTCTAAGGAACGAGTTGAAAATGATTTTATGCTAAATTTCAGTGCCGATAAAACTCGCTAAAAAATCATTCAAGACCGAGATATAGGTCATGAATTTATTGAGGTATATATACTAAATGAGATGAAAAAAGGGTAAAGGGAAAGTTGGAGATACTGAAATGCTTGAAGTAACGGCGACATTAAAAATTATTTTAATGCAGGAGGCTTGTGTAGTTTTTGAAACAGTAAAAATTTTACCTTAAATACATTTTGACTCCTAAACGCCTTAATTTGTGAGTTTTGCACGATGTTGTAAATATTTGTTGATCAAATAGTCCAAGGCAAATTCACTACTCGCACAAAAAGCAGGAAATTAAATTTATCATCTTTTCATATTCGACATTTTCCGCCTTACCAAATAGCGAATTATTATTATGACAATCATGTCCGTGAAAATTTTACCTAAAAATATGCACTTACCTGACCCACATTAAAATGTGCATATTGCGGGGCAATACAATTGTGAAATAATAGAAGTGCATTACAGTGTAGTCTAAAATGAAAAAGATAGTGAATGACGTTTAATTTTGTCTTAAAAGAGCAGAAATATTTATTTTCACGGTAAAATACAACTGGCTTGGATGCATTTAAATTTTGAAAAAAATAATAACCCTAACCAACAGTGTCAGCCAAGGCCATTTTATTTAATTTGACTTACCGAACTTCACAGCTATGCTCAGTTTAATATTTAAAATGAGGATTAAATTTATTGAGAGTTAGTATAATTTGGATTAACTCCTTGAATTTCGTAATTAATATCTCAAGATTTCTTTTGCACATTCAATTAATCGGATAAGCATGCAGCAAAGTGTTCAAGTATCTAATGCTTGAAAAAATTTAATCAGTATATTATGCCTGAGTCCATTCTCGTATCATAACTTTCTGCCAAGTTTACTGAATAGGCATGATTTTCTACGATACTTAAAATCATTCCAGTTTTAAGAGATATCGCAGAGATCATTGAATTTCAAATGGGCAAAGAGCATTTTTTAGAGCTGCATTTACTCCCACTCTAACAGAGTTGGCAAAATCTTTTTCGCTGACTGTAAAAGGCCAAAGAATCATCCCTCAAACATTTACACTGTTAAATATGTATATTCGAATTAATAGTTTGAATATGACACTTACGAATGAGTTGAAGACAAAATACATGCCCGATACAGGTCTATATTACAAAACAATATTTGAAAAATGGGGAAAAGAATATCAAAATGCATGAAAGATTATGATTTAAAACGTGTACTTTAATTATATTCAGGTTAAGTTTATATACAATCATTTATTCGTGAGGTACCAGTTGTATTTGGTCGTTAGTATCTCTCGTGGTGATGGGCTACTGTGTGTATATCTGTGTGCACAATCAAGACATAATTAACCGTTACTTGACATCTGCTATCTCTAGCATGAGCATACCTCATAGACATCGAAGATCTGGAAAGTGGCTCCCTAAGCGCAATTTTGGGAACGTCAGGAAAACTTCGATAAGGCAGAGAGAGGGTACCTTAAGGCCGCTTGTTCGAGAAGCTCACACTGTCACCACACTTTAATAATCCTAATCAATGATTATGGTTGGGCCATCACATCACTAAGTGTGCTCCGGCGAAAGTTGTTCTCGTGATCTCTACGCACATATCACTACTACTTTTTTTAGTCCGCAAAGAAGGCACAAACCAAAAAAAATGCAAGTTGTGTTATCGCCCGGCTTTGCATGGCAAGTCACATACACCGCGAAGAAGCTCATTCCCTCAATGCTATGTCGTATCTTCAACACTTCAACAGCTGGAGTGTGCCTTCTTACTATCCCTACGAACGTCAACCCGGAATGCTCTTCTAAACAACTTCGTATCACCTTTTTTCACCGCCACCTGAAAGGAAACGAATTATAGTACGCAACACACCAAACTTCCCGCTCTTGTTCCCCCGTTTCTGTCACAAATTTTTTATCTTATTGCACTTAGAGATTTGAATTTACCGTCTTGTGTTTTCTTTCTGTTACTTTAGGATAGAACATGTCGTAAATCGGATGTGGGTATATGATTTACTTGCACGGAAGGTCAAGATGTTTCGGACCTGAATAATGTCTTTCTCCTCCACCATGAGGTTAAAAGAATTCGAGTGATAATATTACTATTAATCATAAAAAATCACCCAAGCTGATGAAGGGGCATTGTATAAAGCATGATCTGAGTAAGAGTTTTGTTATATAAAACGTTTTATAGGAGACTAGATAGAGTGAAAGGGCTCTAAGTTCTATACGAATAAAGGAAGAAAGATGACTGATTGAGCAAGTCTACGATCCAAGCTTTACTTGGTACACTACGCCCATTTTAGGTTCTTTACTCACCTAGTTAGTTTTTGATACGATAACGACGAGCTCCTCTTTCCAGAGATGAGTGTGAAAATAACCGTTAACGAGTAATCCAACTACTTAAGAATAAATTAAAGTCGCATCCTTTTGGATTTTCACGGGTGCTTGTTACCCGTGGTGGCCATAAGGTCATTTCAGAACTGCTTATTTATGGATTTCACAACACCCGAATTAAAATTCTGATGATAGAGGCAGAAGAAGCCAATTTTGGTATTGCTATTATTAGCTGTGTGTGCATTATTTCTGCTTTATAACACGTTGTGCTCGGGTCGATTACTATACTTTAAATGCTAAATTTTAGAAATTAAATATAAAATTATATAGTGAAGTAATAAATATGTATAATAATGAAACAGTGAAGACAATTCGCTCCCAGGTATGGTTAAGAAAAAAACAATTGGCAAAGTATCTAGAGAACGGCGTGAATGTGTGTTAAGTCGGAGGTCACAAGTTCGATGTCTGTCGGCGGTCACTCAGTTACGTGTGTGACAGACAAAAATCGGTCAAAAAATACGAAATACGAATTTCTCGTGGATATTTCCCAATTCGCTTTAAATATCAGGCTCACGATAGTGTGAATTTTAGAATCCCTGGTCCATTTTGTAACAGATTATTATACTAACACTTTTCTGATATTTACTTTCATTCTGCCCATAGTTAAAAGTGGAACAGATGGACATCGCTTTGAGGGACATTAGTTGAGTGCACTTTGGAAAGTTTTGACTGAATCGAGCCCTAAAATAACAGTGAAATATCTTTAAACATGTGGAGTGCATAATCTTCTTTGTGGACACCCCATCCAGCCAGTTTTCTTAAGACAAGTAAAAGAAATAACAGGTAATGAATTTAAAACCTTGGAGTGCAGATTTCCTATTAAAATCCTTTGTGATTTTTGAGGTCTTATTTCTGAAAGTCAATTGACTATTTGTTTAATCAAATCGATGGGTTCTCAATCGTAGGTGGGAAAATTAGGGAATTAAAGAGGTTGTAAGGCCCGCTAGTCCAAAATTCTAAAGTTGTGTTGGAACACCGCGTTCAATTGACGCATAGGCAACTGAAATTTAACAAAATACGATTTCTCTTAATTAATTAAAATGATTTAAATGAATGCCAGGTTCACGGTGCCTTCATTCATAGAATGCCATCCTTATTAAATTAATTTTGAATTAAATGACGATTAATTGAGAGGAGCAAATTATGTTAATTATTCAAGGTATTCTATAATAATTGCAGTTCATATTTTAAATTAATAGCTATCTACAATTAAAGTAAAACTAAAATATTTAAAAATATTTGAAACTTTTATAATAATAAATGCTGCAAAATTTTCGCAAAAGTCAAGTATATAAGTAAAGATAATATAATGAGACCAAATAACCTAAATTGATGTATACACATTCATTAAAAACAAGCAAAGTTCGATTTCTAAATGTAAAAATATTGCATTCGACACTATTTTTTAACAGAAATTATAATTCAGACGTATAGGAAAATTAAAAAATGATCGACGAATTAAAATAAATGATAGAATTTAGAGAAGAATTTGTTATTGCTTGTCCAAAACAATTAGTAGAATAATAAAATATTTTTAAAGATGACATAACTTTCCAATTAAAATCATGAGTTAGGTATTTATAAATAAAATAGTTATATTTATTTGGAAATATTATTTACTAAAATCGTTGTTTAAATGGGCTCACAGTTATTATAAGTGCACTCTAATTACTAAAATTCATTTCGGCTACGATATGGCGCTTAACCATTGCCTACGGTTTCGAAGTGGAAACTTTTCGAACTTGAGGAGATTCTACCTACCCGACAAAAATGATTATGCCCTCGACCTTGACGGTGATGCAGTTATGCCAGAAAGGTTTGGGTGTGCGAAATCATCGACAGATAAAAATAATATTTCTGCAAATTTTCGATCCCATGCCCAGCGAAAAATTCACTCTGAAATAGAACGTCAGCGAAGACGAGATTTTGCGATAATATATGAACTGTTACGTTTGTGCATAACTGAAGAAGATCTCAGAAATTTCACATCGAATATAGACAAGCGTATGGAGAACATTTCATACGCTGAAATTTTAAGTATTTCGGTTCGAAAGCTTAAAAAGGCGACAAAAGAACTCAGTGGAATTAACCATGTCATGAAAGATATCAAACAACTTGAACGGTTGAACCAAAGACTGAATATCCCAACTAGGATTCAAAGACCGACTGGTATCTCTATGAGATTTCATCAAAAAGTGGCTGAAATTGTAGAAGATACCATAAAAAAAGATGCAAGGTAAGTCAGCATATGTAGTAAATACTTTGATTTATAGAATACGTAAAAATAATGGAAGAAACCTTCAAACACCCAGAGAGGTTGCGTTAGGAGCACAAACAGCATTAGCGAATTTAGCTAAAAATGCAGCGGTTATGCGTGTTATTGAAGATACAATCACTGAATCCTCCCGTGTTAATCACAATGCGCCAACTGAAACAGCACCAATTAACCCTGAGACTAGCATAGGTGTTAGGGGTGATATATTTCACTCGGGTGGGCATTATCCTAAACCTTTCTTGACAACAAATCAACCCACTCATTCAAGCCGAACGTTGAAAAGCGGCAATGATGACTTTAACCACAATATTCCCATTGAATCATCACAAATTGACTCTGCAGCTAGCATACACTTAATGAGAAATGAGAGACATATTAGTAAATATCCCAACCCCGATCCGGTCTTAACATCAGTGCATTTTGATTATTCGGTGGACACTAGTCAAGATTGCAACATTACTTTTTACAAAGATCTAGACGCCCTCTCTTTGGATGAATCTATTCTTGTGGACGAGTTATATACTGGGATTATGAGAGACTTCGAACTGCAAAATCATCCAGACAATTTTACTAATGACTTTGAAGTTCGCTGAAATCACAACTGCCCGACCCGGAGAGATCTCCAACCGATGATACTGATAGAGATTCAATCTGCATTTGTTAAGATATTTTATTTACTTTTATCTCTTCTATTAATAAATCTACGTCTTGGATGGTTGCACGAACTTTCTCCCTTGTTTTTTTTTATGGAGAAATGGGTGAAGTTAATGTCATCTAACTATTTAACTGTATTCGCTCTAGTAACCGCACTGTTCTAAGCACTGCTATTTAAGACATTTTGATCCCGATATCATCCTTCTCGAACGTGATGTTAAATATATGCATATATTATTAGGTTATCTGGTGGAACGTTTGTTACGATGCAATGCGGAAAGCATTTGGCAAGTAACAAATAATGTCACCAAAAATTTAGAGACTGGCATCATGGAGCATTGGTGTTGGAAGCTTCCATTTCTCCCACCCTTTACATTAGCTAGAATCGTCCAGTGCGGTTGGCCATCCCACTCACTGAGTATGTGCTGACTGGAACACATCAATGAACAGGGTAACTGATGCACCACCGACGGATCGGATTTGTTATGCTTTGTGATAGATTACTATCGATAATAATAAAATCGATAGGGTCATTGTTTATTAAAATTTATAAATGCAAATAATTTTGTGGAATAGGTCAAATCGTCTGTTTGCTCCTATTATGTTAGCACGTATTAATAGATCTTAAATATGTTTTATTACCATTCTAACTCGCAATATGGATGACGTGTTTTATTGTATTACCGAGGTACTGTCACTAAGCAAGTACTCTTTTGTTGGCGGGTATTATTATAATAAACAATAATACAAACAAACAATAAGAGGGAGAGCATGAGGCTTTGAATCGTAAAATTCAATTTCAATAAAATTCAAATTCTTTATTCATGACACTATGTGCAAAATTGCGAATAAAATTCAACATTTGTTAATGATCAATACCTAACCCATTTATCCCAACCGAAACCTCAGAATAAACGGAATTTTTATTGCTATAGCAGATAGAAACTATTTTATTATTACTAATTTTGTGCGCATCAAAAGGACGCGGTTTTTGTCAGTTACGTCTAAGTTTAAATGTTATTATTATCGAAAGTCAAGTTTTATTGGTAGTTTGCACAGATACAATTGTGTAAATATATTACCAAAGTCGGGTTTACTGGCATACAATGTATAAATTTTATTACCTGCTCATGACACACTTAGTGGTCCCAGTACCACTTCGTTAAATCGAATTTTTATCAAATATCGGAAAGGAATTATGCTTACTCATTGACGTATCTAGAAGACCGAGAGACAATAACAGTCTCTCGCTGACTAAATGTGTCACATTTTATTATTCACTTAAGGATTGAAAGTTAGTGTACTGATCCTTCTGTGCATGTCCGATTAATAGGATATGATGACGATATTTTAAGATCTTCGATACTAAATACGATTTGTTAAGGCAGACTGAAGTACCTGTTAAGAGTCCTTAATCTTTGCTTAGAACATTCGACTGGGCCCAAAGCAGAATATTGATGTGTCGAAAGTGAAGTAGGAAGTCAATTTTTCTTAACCTTTCGTCAGTAAACGTAGAAATAAATTCTATTCAATTATTACTTTCGACAATAAAACCCCGTTGCAATGCAAGTGAGTACATATTTGTGAGAAGAGTTTTCAGCGATATGATAGCAATAATCTCATTTAGTGCTTAGTTGAAGTGAACAGTTAATTGGGGTACAGGGTTTAGAGAGCGAAAAGACGTTAAGCCACCTCAATCTTAAAATTTTTGCCAATTGTATTTCATCAACAATGGAATTTGTTATTTACCATGAAATCCACTTTAATCTATTTTTCTGAAATATTTCAATTAAATCGCCCCCAATTCCTTAAAACATCTGTCATATAATTGCAGTAGCATGGTGCGAACTGAATACAGAGCGTTTTAAGAGTGAAAGATTTATTTTCGCAACCTAATACAATTACACTTTGCACACAATAGCTTGCTAATAGATGACACCATGACCTCATCCCTCCTAATGAATCATCTCAATATCACTACAACCAGATTTAACATTCTTCCCTTGGCTTGCGCACTGAATGAACCCAAAACCAAACTCTATGCCGTGTTCCAAAAATATAAACTACAAAATTACATATACGTGTTGACTTAATGTGAACTAAGTTTTAAAATTTCT
>CAADRB010000098.1:124608-195376 GCA_900708905.1 Hymenolepis diminuta
AGAAATTTTAAAACTTAGTTCACATTAAGTCAACACGTATATGTAATTTTGTAGTTTATATTTTTGGAACACGGCATAGAGTTTGGTTTTGGGTTCATTCAGTGCGCAAGCCAAGGGAAGAATGTTAAATCTGGTTGTAGTGATATTGAGATGATTCATTAGGAGGGATGAGGTCATGGTGTCATCTATTAGCAAGCTATTGTGTGCAAAGTGTAATTGTATTAGGTTGCGAAAATAAATCTTTCACTCTTAAAACGCTCTGTATTCAGTTCGCACCATGCTACTGCAATTATATGACAGATGTTTTAAGGAATTGGGGGCGATTTAATTGAAATATTTCAGAAAAATAGATTAAAGTGGATTTCATGGTAAATAACAAATTCCATTGTTGATGAAATACAATTGGCAAAAATTTTAAGATTGAGGTGGCTTAACGTCTTTTCGCTCTCTAAACCCTGTACCCCAATTAACTGTTCACTTCAACTAAGCACTAAATGAGATTATTGCTATCATATCGCTGAAAACTCTTCTCACAAATATGTACTCACTTGCATTGCAACGGGGTTTTATTGTCGAAAGTAATAATTGAATAGAATTTATTTCTACGTTTACTGACGAAAGGTTAAGAAAAATTGACTTCCTACTTCACTTTCGACACATCAATATTCTGCTTTGGGCCCAGTCGAATGTTCTAAGCAAAGATTAAGGACTCTTAACAGGTACTTCAGTCTGCCTTAACAAATCGTATTTAGTATCGAAGATCTTAAAATATCGTCATCATATCCTATTAATCGGACATGCACAGAAGGATCAGTACACTAACTTTCAATCCTTAAGTGAATAATAAAATGTGACACATTTAGTCAGCGAGAGACTGTTATTGTCTCTCGGTCTTCTAGATACGTCAATGAGTAAGCATAATTCCTTTCCGATATTTGATAAAAATTCGATTTAACGAAGTGGTACTGGGACCACTAAGTGTGTCATGAGCAGGTAATAAAATTTATACATTGTATGCCAGTAAACCCGACTTTGGTAATATATTTACACAATTGTATCTGTGCAAACTACCAATAAAACTTGACTTTCGATAATAATAACATTTAAACTTAGACGTAACTGACAAAAACCGCGTCCTTTTGATGCGCACAAAATTAGTAATAATAAAATAGTTTCTATCTGCTATAGCAATAAAAATTCCGTTTATTCTGAGGTTTCGGTTGGGATAAATGGGTTAGGTATTGATCATTAACAAATGTTGAATTTTATTCGCAATTTTGCACATAGTGTCATGAATAAAGAATTTGAATTTTATTGAAATTGAATTTTACGATTCAAAGCCTCATGCTCTCCCTCTTATTGTTTGTTTGTATTATTGTTTATTATAATAATACCCGCCAACAAAAGAGTACTTGCTTAGTGACAGTACCTCGGTAATACAATAAAACACGTCATCCATATTGCGAGTTAGAATGGTAATAAAACATATTTAAGATCTATTAATACGTGCTAACATAATAGGAGCAAACAGACGATTTGACCTATTCCACAAAATTATTTGCATTTATAAATTTTAATAAACAATGACCCTATCGATTTTATTATTATCGATAGTAATCTATCACAAAGCATAACAAATCCGATCCGTCGGTGGTGCATCAGTTACCCTGTTCATTGATGTGTTCCAGTCAGCACATACTCAGTGAGTGGGATGGCCAACCGCACTGGACGATTCTAGCTAATGTAAAGGGTGGGAGAAATGGAAGCTTCCAACACCAATGCTCCATGATGCCAGTCTCTAAATTTTTGGTGACATTATTTGTTACTTGCCAAATGCTTTCCGCATTGCATCGTAACAAACGTTCCACCAGATAACCTAATAATATATGCATATATTTAACATCACGTTCGAGAAGGATGATATCGGGATCAAAATGTCTTAAATAGCAGTGCTTAGAACAGTGCGGTTACTAGAGCGAATACAGTTAAATAGTTAGATGACATTAACTTCACCCATTTCTCCATAAAAAAAAACAAGGGAGAAAGTTCGTGCAACCATCCAAGACGTAGATTTATTAATAGAAGAGATAAAAGTAAATAAAATATCTTAACAAATGCAGATTGAATCTCTATCAGTATCATCGGTTGGAGATCTCTCCGGGTCGGGCAGTTGTGATTTCAGCGAACTTCAAAGTCATTAGTAAAATTGTCTGGATGATTTTGCAGTTCGAAGTCTCTCATAATCCCAGTATATAACTCGTCCACAAGAATAGATTCATCCAAAGAGAGGGCGTCTAGATCTTTGTAAAAAGTAATGTTGCAATCTTGACTAGTGTCCACCGAATAATCAAAATGCACTGATGTTAAGACCGGATCGGGGTTGGGATATTTACTAATATGTCTCTCATTTCTCATTAAGTGTATGCTAGCTGCAGAGTCAATTTGTGATGATTCAATGGGAATATTGTGGTTAAAGTCATCATTGCCGCTTTTCAACGTTCGGCTTGAATGAGTGGGTTGATTTGTTGTCAAGAAAGGTTTAGGATAATGCCCACCCGAGTGAAATATATCACCCCTAACACCTATGCTAGTCTCAGGGTTAATTGGTGCTGTTTCAGTTGGCGCATTGTGATTAACACGGGAGGATTCAGTGATTGTATCTTCAATAACACGCATAACCGCTGCATTTTTAGCTAAATTCGCTAATGCTGTTTGTGCTCCTAACGCAACCTCTCTGGGTGTTTGAAGGTTTCTTCCATTATTTTTACGTATTCTATAAATCAAAGTATTTACTACATATGCTGACTTACCTTGCATCTTTTTTTATGGTATCTTCTACAATTTCAGCCACTTTTTGATGAAATCTCATAGAGATACCAGTCGGTCTTTGAATCCTAGTTGGGATATTCAGTCTTTGGTTCAACCGTTCAAGTTGTTTGATATCTTTCATGACATGGTTAATTCCACTGAGTTCTTTTGTCGCCTTTTTAAGCTTTCGAACCGAAATACTTAAAATTTCAGCGTATGAAATGTTCTCCATACGCTTGTCTATATTCGATGTGAAATTTCTGAGATCTTCTTCAGTTATGCACAAACGTAACAGTTCATATATTATCGCAAAATCTCGTCTTCGCTGACGTTCTATTTCAGAGTGAATTTTTCGCTGGGCATGGGATCGAAAATTTGCAGAAATATTATTTTTATCTGTCGATGATTTCGCACACCCAAACCTTTCTGGCATAACTGCATCACCGTCAAGGTCGAGGGCATAATCATTTTTGTCGGGTAGGTAGAATCTCCTCAAGTTCGAAAAGTTTCCACTTCGAAACCGTAGGCAATGGTTAAGCGCCATATCGTAGCCGAAATGAATTTTAGTAATTAGAGTGCACTTATAATAACTGTGAGCCCATTTAAACAACGATTTTAGTAAATAATATTTCCAAATAAATATAACTATTTTATTTATAAATACCTAACTCATGATTTTAATTGGAAAGTTATGTCATCTTTAAAAATATTTTATTATTCTACTAATTGTTTTGGACAAGCAATAACAAATTCTTCTCTAAATTCTATCATTTATTTTAATTCGTCGATCATTTTTTAATTTTCCTATACGTCTGAATTATAATTTCTGTTAAAAAATAGTGTCGAATGCAATATTTTTACATTTAGAAATCGAACTTTGCTTGTTTTTAATGAATGTGTATACATCAATTTAGGTTATTTGGTCTCATTATATTATCTTTACTTATATACTTGACTTTTGCGAAAATTTTGCAGCATTTATTATTATAAAAGTTTCAAATATTTTTAAATATTTTAGTTTTACTTTAATTGTAGATAGCTATTAATTTAAAATATGAACTGCAATTATTATAGAATACCTTGAATAATTAACATAATTTGCTCCTCTCAATTAATCGTCATTTAATTCAAAATTAATTTAATAAGGATGGCATTCTATGAATGAAGGCACCGTGAACCTGGCATTCATTTAAATCATTTTAATTAATTAAGAGAAATCGTATTTTGTTAAATTTCAGTTGCCTATGCGTCAATTGAACGCGGTGTTCCAACACAACTTTAGAATTTTGGACTAGCGGGCCTTACAACCTCTTTAATTCCCTAATTTTCCCACCTACGATTGAGAACCCATCGATTTGATTAAACAAATAGTCAATTGACTTTCAGAAATAAGACCTCAAAAATCACAAAGGATTTTAATAGGAAATCTGCACTCCAAGGTTTTAAATTCATTACCTGTTATTTCTTTTACTTGTCTTAAGAAAACTGGCTGGATGGGGTGTCCACAAAGAAGATTATGCACTCCACATGTTTAAAGATATTTCACTGTTATTTTAGGGCTCGATTCAGTCAAAACTTTCCAAAGTGCACTCAACTAATGTCCCTCAAAGCGATGTCCATCTGTTCCACTTTTAACTATGGGCAGAATGAAAGTAAATATCAGAAAAGTGTTAGTATAATAATCTGTTACAAAATGGACCAGGGATTCTAAAATTCACACTATCGTGAGCCTGATATTTAAAGCGAATTGGGAAATATCCACGAGAAATTCGTATTTCGTATTTTTTGACCGATTTTTGTCTGTCACACACGTAACTGAGTGACCGCCGACAGACATCGAACTTGTGACCTCCGACTTAACACACATTCACGCCGTTCTCTAGATACTTTGCCAATTGTTTTTTTCTTAACCATACCTGGGAGCGAATTGTCTTCACTGTTTCATTATTATACATATTTATTACTTCACTATATAATTTTATATTTAATTTCTAAAATTTAGCATTTAAAGTATAGTAATCGACCCGAGCACAACGTGTTATAAAGCAGAAATAATGCACACACAGCTAATAATAGCAATACCAAAATTGGCTTCTTCTGCCTCTATCATCAGAATTTTAATTCGGGTGTTGTGAAATCCATAAATAAGCAGTTCTGAAATGACCTTATGGCCACCACGGGTAACAAGCACCCGTGAAAATCCAAAAGGATGCGACTTTAATTTATTCTTAAGTAGTTGGATTACTCGTTAACGGTTATTTTCACACTCATCTCTGGAAAGAGGAGCTCGTCGTTATCGTATCAAAAACTAACTAGGTGAGTAAAGAACCTAAAATGGGCGTAGTGTACCAAGTAAAGCTTGGATCGTAGACTTGCTCAATCAGTCATCTTTCTTCCTTTATTCGTATAGAACTTAGAGCCCTTTCACTCTATCTAGTCTCCTATAAAACGTTTTATATAACAAAACTCTTACTCAGATCATGCTTTATACAATGCCCCTTCATCAGCTTGGGTGATTTTTTATGATTAATAGTAATATTATCACTCGAATTCTTTTAACCTCATGGTGGAGGAGAAAGACATTATTCAGGTCCGAAACATCTTGACCTTCCGTGCAAGTAAATCATATACCCACATCCGATTTACGACATGTTCTATCCTAAAGTAACAGAAAGAAAACACAAGACGGTAAATTCAAATCTCTAAGTGCAATAAGATAAAAAATTTGTGACAGAAACGGGGGAACAAGAGCGGGAAGTTTGGTGTGTTGCGTACTATAATTCGTTTCCTTTCAGGTGGCGGTGAAAAAAGGTGATACGAAGTTGTTTAGAAGAGCATTCCGGGTTGACGTTCGTAGGGATAGTAAGAAGGCACACTCCAGCTGTTGAAGTGTTGAAGATACGACATAGCATTGAGGGAATGAGCTTCTTCGCGGTGTATGTGACTTGCCATGCAAAGCCGGGCGATAACACAACTTGCATTTTTTTTGGTTTGTGCCTTCTTTGCGGACTAAAAAAAGTAGTAGTGATATGTGCGTAGAGATCACGAGAACAACTTTCGCCGGAGCACACTTAGTGATGTGATGGCCCAACCATAATCATTGATTAGGATTATTAAAGTGTGGTGACAGTGTGAGCTTCTCGAACAAGCGGCCTTAAGGTACCCTCTCTCTGCCTTATCGAAGTTTTCCTGACGTTCCCAAAATTGCGCTTAGGGAGCCACTTTCCAGATCTTCGATGTCTATGAGGTATGCTCATGCTAGAGATAGCAGATGTCAAGTAACGGTTAATTATGTCTTGATTGTGCACACAGATATACACACAGTAGCCCATCACCACGAGAGATACTAACGACCAAATACAACTGGTACCTCACGAATAAATGATTGTATATAAACTTAACCCGTTTTACCGACCACCTCAGAACTGTCCTTGCAACAAGAGTGAATTGGCCTAATTTTTCGGTAGCCATATGTGTGACCCTATTGCTATCCACAATGTACACTACCATAATCTTGCTTATCCCAGATTTAATCCTATTAGTCATTGCTCTGAAGTTCGTCCCTAGTTTTGGCATTCCAAAACCTGGATATGGAATCTCGCCAATGATATACTGCTTACAGCATAATATGCAGACGGTCACGGCCTACGTACCGCAAACTGTGAAAATGTCTGCAGCTTCTTAGTAATAACTCAACTTCGATTTTCTGTACCTGAATTTGGTACGTTTGGATAACTGGCGATACCGAGGTGGCTTCCAGCAGCTAATTAGTGTAATATTAATACCAACCATGCTGCCCTTAAAATCGTATCATTAATTATTACTCAGACTTTAAGTGCCTCGCACAATAACAAACTTTTCTATGTATACACAGTCATAAAGAATTTCAATCATTAAATTAGGCTGATATTAAAATAAGTACAACGTTATGTCACTAGCACCGTGGTTTATAATGAATCCACTTATGTAAGGATTGTATAGAACATACAAATTAGATACATAGCCTTCGAGTTCTAATACGTAGAAGAGAGCTCTACGAGACTTTCCCGCTCTTCGATATTTTTTCCAGTTTATATTTACTTCTGAAGACCATGTTCATGGAAACGATTTCCCTTCATTTCCCTGAGCAGCCTTGAATTTGGAATGGTTGAATACCTAATTATGACAGTACACATGAAAAAAAAGAGCATTTCCACTCAAAATTATTCAAACCTAGGTCTAAATCAAACGCAAATATTTCTAACTGATAAGGTTGTATGAACCAATCACTACCCTTGCTTTTCAAACAGATCTCGTCCGACGCTATTCTAGTCGAGCAACCTATACCGTGCAACAATTAAAAAAAATTTCTATTAAAATGCTTTGGTATAACGTAAAAACATACCTTGATTAACTTCAAAAGATCGGTCATCACTGTTGTTCCAATCAAGTTCTCCGCCAAAACCGTATCATCCACACAAGCTTCAAGGATGAGACAAGCGCTAGCAGCCAGAGGTTCATCATATGGAGGTGCTTCTTTTTCCGCTTCACGCGTTGGAGTTGCTCGTGCCCTCAAGAGTTGAGCCACTTTTCGAGAAACCAGCCGATCATCTCCGATGGCGATGCGCACGTCCTCACAATCCTTGGCTCGAGTGATAGCAGAGAGTGCGTGGACGGCACCACGTAGTCGATGACTGGTGAGACTCTCTGTAGACTCATAGACCTTGGTCACACCATTCACGGTGGTGGGAACTAATGGCGTGGGTGCGTTCTCGAGCAAGGAAGAGGAACTGAAGGAGAGGCAGGAGCTACAGAAAGTAGACGTTAGGTGGGATCCAAACAACAACATCAACAAGATACACAAACAAGTAAACATAATAACAAATTTGAAGAGCGTAAATGTCATACAGTTCTCCGTCGATTTATAAACATGAATACCTGTGAGCCACAAACACACCATAAGTAGACTCGCTAATCTAGTACGGAAGCTCATACGCCAGCACGCAGAACATGGACCAATGAGGAAGCCATATCATGGGAGATCAAGACACCTTTACAGCTCTCGATCGAGGTGGAGGATTGCGATCGTGATGACTACTTTATCTCACTCTTTATACTCCATGTTTATTGGTCCCTATTTCCCTGCAATACGTCTTATAGACAGTATGCCGTTTCATATTTTCTTGCACTATCAATAAACGACAAGTTTTAATAAAGATCTACTAAGACCACGTTTTATAGAAAACTTAAAACAGCAGGGATAATTTTTCGTCTCGAAATGGTTAAATACCACAGACAGTCACTGATCATACTTATCCATATGCAGGCAAATGCTTCGCCTAAAAGCCTGACATTCGGGACAAATTCTGTAATTAGTATAATGGTATCTTGAAATTCATTATCAATAATACGATGACAACTTGTATTCCTTGGTAAGGTGACCTGGAGCAACTGCACTTCTAGCTAACCTCTCTCTTCTGAACTGAGTCAACTGCATGCCTGCAAAACCTAATGGGCACATAGCTCATAACATCAGAAACTGGAATTCCCACCTTTCAAAAGCAATGTAAAACTTGCTTGCGATTCCGTGAGTCCGTTTTTTAAATTTGTCACACTTAATAAAAATCACGTACGAAAGTGTGCATTTCACCTTTTCTTCAGAAAAATACTACACTTAACAAAAATGGTGAATCGAATAAAAGTTCTGGTGTTTCCCACCCTCCTTAATGACTTGGTTTACCATTGATGGATTTCAAGATACTAGATTCTAGTTTACAACCAAATAGCTGGATTTGAGTACCTCAGTGATGAAGCGGTCAGAGATTATCAGTGACTACTAGTGAGCGGAACGGTCAATCGAACCGGTTTAACCTGACAGATTTCAGGTCTCTCACTATTAAAACTATATGACCTCCAAGATGGTAAACACCTTCCTAAATAGTCGTGGAAGTGAAGGGTAGGTAGCAATGAGGTTAGCTTGCTTAGCCTTTAATCCATTACCTCAGATTCGTCTAAAAGTTCACAGTTGTGCCGCCAACCAACCACAAATTTTCTGACTTATCAACACACGTGAACACACCCGTGTGGATTTAAAAAAAACACCTATGACTGCTTAGTACAAGTCTAAAATCGTTGTTTAACAAGGGGGTTTTATTGTTAAACTGTGGCATATGGCAGGGGTTTTTCATGTTTTACCAAGCCCGCTAATCATCACTAAAATTACACAGGATTTAAACTGCAGGATAGGCCAATGAATAAGACCATTATGAGCAGTCATAAAGATATCAAACTGTGGCCTTCTACCCAAAATGGACTAAGGTTCATGATAAACTATTAGCAAGGGACTGATTCGAAGTTCTGCCTTGAACTATGAACTTATATCGAGATGGATTCGCGTGGTCAATACAAGACAATTACTTACCATGAGCAGATAATAGATATGAGAAGTTGGACTCTACCCTTAACTTGTGGTACTGAAGGAAAGGATGTGTCAGGAGACTTTTTATTCTTTGGTTCTTGAGGAACTTCTTTCCCTGAATGAGCCCATTTCGTGACCTGAAGGAAAAGACGACATTCATTCTCCAACTGAGTGGCACACAATAACTAAGAAAATACGTTTAAACCCTACGTGAACAAACTCACCAGTTCCTCTCTGCAGTAGGGTAGGAACCGTCCAAGAAGAGCGATGGAGACGGACACGAGATTTGAACAATTGGGGGCATCAAGAATTTCTCCAACCAAATTAAGCAGTGCCTCCATCTCTTCCCTCTGAAGCACGGGTCTAGAATCGCCGGAAAGGAAGTTGTGAATAAGTCGACAGATTGATCCAACGAGAGCCGTATGACTACAATAGAAAAAGATGAATTACTTTATTGTGCAAGTGTTAGGTCTGCAAGTTCGTAGACCTTAGGATGCATATGCGGTGGTTATACAGCTTAATTAAGGGGGAGGGGGAGGGGTGCCGAAATTCGAATTTCTTGTCAGAGATTCCAAACAAGAACTCAAAATTTTCTCCTTCAATGTTCTCGATATTATAATTTTTAATTCCCTGTTCAAGGCAAATCAAAGAGTGAGAAATAACAGAACCTAACTGCCATGGATAAGTTCAAAAACAGTGAAGCAAAAAGGTCCCCAATGTTAATCAAAGTTCATCAAAAATAACGGAAAAAGTTTCATCATTTAATGTTTCTCAAGACGAAAAGAAAACTATGAAAAATTATTAAATATTTCCCCTTCACATTGTTATTAAAACATTGAGCAAAATTAACGAGGGCGATCGGTCAACCAGACACTGGATGCGTACCAATAGGTATTGACTTGACTTGGTGGACGTGCATGTTGACCTCAGCGTCTAATACTAAACGTTTAATACCAGTAATGAGATTTCACATATTGATAACCTGAAACTAAACTTAGGATCTACATGTTTACACAACTTAGACGAATAATTTTATATTAATAAATTCTGACTCCATCATTCATTTCCTAGACCTCACTTATCTGACCTAATAACTCAGTATGACAACCAAATTCATATGCAACGATTTATCACAACTTCTCAGGTGCGTTGCAAATTAAAGATCGATTTATCTTTTACAGCCTCGATACCTACTCAACTGACGAACAAAGGAATAGTCATACATAAATTTTTAAATAAGTTTCCAGGAGACTTCTTCAACCGAAGTGTTTGAAAGTTAGAACTCACTCATCAGCTTCGGCCCCCTCTGTATTTGCTCTCAAATGCTTTCACCAATCTTGCTTGTAATGACAGAAAGATGATAGCTATCTACTTTCCATTTCAAAAAAACCACAGTTGGCAAATAAAAGTACGACAAAGGAGCTAACCTTTCATCAACCATGAGGGGCAGATGTCGTGTAGCACACTTTGTGAGATTGAGCAAGAAGTTGGGTTTGGAGATCATTGATCGACGCAAGAAGGGATCATCTGAGGCGGCTGAAAGGCTATCAAGGAGTGTAGAAAGGCAAGTGACAGGTGCAGAGGTGGATGCTGAAGGTCCGGGAGCAATTGCTGCCTCCACAACATTCTGCAGACTGGTGAAGCAATCCGATGAATGTACCATCGACTGTCCGGGTAAAGAGGTAAAGAAAAGAAAACGCAATTAAGATTAATGAGCACAAAAGGATGAGAAAAATTAATATAAATAGCAATATCATAACTTCAATGCGAAGATTTGTAAAGAAATTATGCCTCATTCGCGACGTCTATATGTGGCGAGGTTACATAAGAAAAAAAACTATAGCAGGCCAAGTAATCAAGACACTAGGGAAGTCAAGACTAAAACAGCTAACAATGTTAATTCTCATCAATGAGTGTCAAACACCACCTGGAGGGAATTCGAACAAAACAATGAAATACACGTGAATGCCCCCAGAAAAAGAGCAATGCATCTGCCACATCGATAAGACTAATGAAAGACTCCCTGAAAGACCTTTTGAAAAAGCAGTAATAAAAATAACAGTATATCTTCAAACCCAATTGAGTAGGGTAAAAATCAAGTCTCACATAAGACAATCGGGATTTAACTAATAATGCTTAAAATTTCCGCATTATTATCTCAACATTTATGGAGGAAACATTTATTTGCGGGATAGTGTAGGTAGCAGTATCCATAATATGGGCAATTAAATTCATAAATTCACCGAATATAATTCTGTATGTGCTTGTTAAATTCATGCTTGAGCTTCCATGTTCAATTTTTTAATTGCATTTATTCGTTCATACATCACCAGTTAGTGTAACAATTGTTATTCAGATTTCCGTATTCAATGCTTCTCTTTACATTTTAGACATGCCGGTTTTCTTATAAAAAGTTCAAGTTATCTTCTTAACACGTAGATACATAGTAGGTATTTCTGGTACCTTTACGACCACATCTCACATCAAACTCAGAACGGTTACTAAATAAACAGAAACACTTTCAATAAAACGTTAAATGCGAGATAAATGATATAGATGAGCTATATGAGAGGCCAGACAATTCAATCAAAATATGTAGTAGAAAAAAGTCATCAAAGCCAGAAATCGCTGAATACAAAATTACCTCAATAAAAATCTGTGTACTGACGATGACCTTATAAATACCTTAACTTTATTATTTATATTTGATTAATTTCACGTAATTTAACTACTTATTTACCTTACCCGACCATATGTCAAGGTAACTAGCCTAGTTGCAAAGTTTACAAATGGCTCCAACCGGTTGTACAAAAGATATTAAAAAATAAAACCAATACAATGATAGCTAGTAACGAAAGTATTTCTATCAGGTAACAACAAGCAAAAGGACAAAACAATGAAATAAAGGAAATTTCCCAATCAAAATACTGTCACATTAACAGTATATTGAAAATTCATAAAAATAATAGTTTACATGAAACGATGTGCCGAAATACACTGCAGTACATCCTGGCGATAGGACGAAACAAAGATTAATCTGAAGGTAGAAATTTCTCCTGATCAGTGGGTGACTCAAGCAAGTTTACGGGAGTACGACATTTGTAGTCATTGCTCAAGACCATTAAGGCTGTCGGATTAACGACATTTCCATAGGAATCAATGTCATGCGTCTAGTTATGCATTAAAAGTCGTTGCAAACACCAAATTCTGCATAAGTTCCTTCCTCGAGCAAAGTGATCGCATTTCATATCTCCAATTACTTCCACCATCAATTATTAATCGCATCTTCCATTTTATAACCAAGAATCTGGTCACTAGAACCAAGATAGTCACTGAGTTTTGTGGTTATAGGTGATGTGGAGGATCTACCTTCTACACACTACACTTCTACACATGTTAGTTTATATACATCATCTAAGAGTTATATGACGAATTGCAGTCGTTACTCATCTAACAGTCAACTCCGCTGGTCATAATTTGGTCTGTATGATTCAGTGACCGGACTCTGTTCTCATTCGAACTCTCCCAGTCCTCTCGCATTTTCATTGCTGTTGAGCAATTTACTTCAGAAAAGATGCATTTTCTGTTAGGCATTAGCTCAGTCCAACTACAATCCGAAGACCTTGATTCTTACTCCTACAGACGTAAAGGCCACTTCATACCTCATACACCAAGATATAACGCGGCTAGATTGGCTATCATCAGCAATCAGTATTTCTGTGTTGAATAGTCAGTGTGTTCTCAATCACTTATTGATAATCCCTAATCGTCTATGGCCATGAAGATCAGACCTCCCACCTCCGATTAACTCCAACATTACCACCAATCCTATCGTGATTTCCGTTTCACATTCTTTAATCTAGCCATGTTGCCAGTACACTAGGTACGATAAAAAATTCTTCTAAAATAATAACAAATGCTTTACTTACAAAGAATCGCGGACTCTTGGTAATATTCTCTAGTATTTTTGCCGTAGCAGCTACAGTCTGAGTAGCAAAACAGTCGGCAAGAGACCGTTGTTGAGCGGAACTTGTCTGTAACTTAAATGTCTGTCGAAAGAGCGAGGTGGTAGAGGGTGATGGAGAGTTGGTAATGGGGAGTCCCAAGGCATCTGAGAGGCAAGTTGCTAAGGCGGAAAGTAGGACGGCGGGACCCGGATGTGTTAGGAGCCCCTCACGACCACTGGCCTCACGGGACATAAGGGCTATTAAATCACAGGCGGTGCATTGGAGAAGTCCAAGAAGGTGGTTAAGTTGCAGCTCCTGGGTAATTCGAGTCCTAAAAGAAAGCGTAAGAATAACGATTACACCTAACACATCAGCAACCTCCTAAATTTTCTAGATAATTCTTAGAAAATCGATAACGACTGTCTGTTGCAACTCACGATAAGCGCTTCCTACCAGAAACCGGAACGTTCACAGTATTAAGCTACCAATCTTGAATCCTGAGATGTATAAACACCTCATACCAGGTCCTTAAATTGCCTACCCCAATCCATCCAAAGTTGGAAGACAGGCGAGTACTAAGATACGTCTTATTGGGGTCTGGTCCTAACGGTTCATAAGCAAATGGGTATTTTCTGGAACATATTTTGTATCTTAAATTTAAGACAGGATAGAAAAAGCTTACCAATTGGGGAGGCCGCGCGAAGACCGCGACTCTTCTAAAACTGTATCAAATATCTTTCCCCTACAGAGTGCAGTAATTACACTGACGTTTTAGTTTCTCTTGATTTATAATAAGGTACTTATGGAACTGGTAGATAACGGTCATACGTTAAGGTTACCGTTATCAGTCCAATATTATCAAAGATAGAATTCCAGAGAAGTGGCCAACATTCAGTTCTGCCAAGTCAGATGTCAGTAGATCGATACTCATTAGTGCTTAATAAGCGAAAGATAGTAAACCGCATTAGACAATTACAGCCAACAAGGTAGTAGAAAAGGAATTTTACTTCAGAGCGCTGCTCCAAATCGGGCTTATAAAGGTGTTTTCTTTAAGTTACTAAAATTGGATTCACACCGAAGCTCCATTCACAACAAGCGAGGACGTGGCACAACAGAATTGTGTAGATGATGGTTGATTCACTAGAGGATGGAATTCGTTGTATGTCGTCATTGGTTACGTAATTAAATATGTATTTGCAAATGAAGCATTTACGGTTTTGCATAGGCAAGGATACTTTTCCAAAGTTTTATTGAGTACCTTAGCAAGTAAGCAGCTTGGTAATTTGGTCACAAAATTAATACATAGCTTCTAGTAATTTGAATCTTATATTAAAGTGTTAAGAATAAGTACACAACGCTACAAATTTATGATGATGCATTCTGTTTTCTTCGTCACAACAACAAAATTTGAGCCCAGTTTGAACAAGATATCTCATTAACCATTTGCTTCAAGACAATAGATAGAATTACTATTACCGAATATTTAAATGTGTACCTACTTAGGATAGCTAATAACGCATATATGCTATCTTCTAAGAAATATTTTAATATTTTAATATTCTACTTCCTTTACAAATATCTTGTTTTCTTCACCTAGATTGAAGATACTATGGCAGTAAAAGAAAGGATTCGACTAGACTTGCAGAGTGATACCAAAATCCCTGCAAGCTCTGAACAAGATGTAGTATATAAATATTTTTAACATTACAAATATAACTTAATCACCAGAAGATTATTCAAAATAAGACAAAAATATCACACCAATGAAAGTGCAGAGAATAATCGGATTATGAAATGCTTATACTAAAGAACTTGAATCAATTAAACTAACACGCACATGGCTGATTTGGTGTAATTACCTTCTAAAACAATCTAAGACAAGTGATTATACAGCTTTTAGTGAACCAAGGTAGTTCACATTTACAGACCTCTTCATCAATCTCGACATAATAATTTAAGGATTACCATTCCCTCCACAAAATCTAAAACATTAATCAGTTTGTCAACAGCTGATCATCAGTTGTGTTGCAAAAAACATGATATAGGAACAGGTAGAAATAAAAATAACATTCTATACACAGATAAAACCAAATTTATAAATGAATTAGATCAAATAGATTTCAAATATTTTGCCAATTATTATGTGACTCTAAGCTAGAAAAGATCTCTTATATATACAGGTGGGCAGTAGTGACCTGACCTATTTATTTACCCAAAGAGCCTCGCAACTTATCATCGTCTAAAGACATAGGAAGTGAAAGTTCATAAAGGGAGGTATGTTCAATTTTATGATGGACTATTTAGGACAGTAGGTGTCAGGAAATCAGGAGAACACTACTTTAGCTGAGCTTCAGAATCATCAGGTCGACTGCTTTTTCAAGTTTGAATTCCTTCTAACTCATACCTTCATTTTATTATCCTGTTCTTCATACGGAAAATCTGAGCGACATAAACTAGTCTGGATTGACCCTATCTAACTTCTGACTGAACAAATAATGCATTTACCTCTACGTTAATGATTTAATGATCTATTTTATTTGACTCTATAGTTTTATATGCAGACATCATAGAGACTGGCAAGATCTCGGGACGAGTATCCGCTAGTTGGAGAAATCCGTATTTGTATTGGTGCTCTTTTGTTATGAATAAAATGAGAATCGCGATAAAAGAAAAATTATCATCCGCAACATTACTGAGTGACAGAAAACGACCATAAAACTTACTTTAGATCAGTACTCATAGCCGAATCACGGAGTTTTGCATAGAACGAGGAAACATTAAGGCAATCCACAAGAAGGGTTGAGAAAAATTTGGGCATAGTTTCCACTAGCCGACGTTGATTTTCGCCACAATCTCTAACTAGTTCGTTGGCTAGGATGATGAGACTTAGGAGGTGATCAAGCATTGCCAATGTGTCATCCACATTCATATTCAATTCGTTTGATCTCGTTGGGAAACCATCGACCGGACGACGGAAGTACTTCACCACATCAGAGGCATCAAAACGCTGCCAAGGAAAAATCGGGGTTAACTGCGGTCAACTAAATCTGGAGACCTAGTTAGTTTCAAGATACGAAGAAATGAGTCTCAATGGTGAGCTAAATTAAGTCGAACCTGAATATCATGAGCCGGTAGCAGTAAACGTGAAAATCTGGCTAATCAAACATCACGCGATGGGTGCTTATCAGTGGTGTGGATGGCAAATCGCACTAATGCAAGAAGGATGCGAATCTCACTACTAACGGTTCTGGAATACCTTTCCCCTACTCAAAAATGTTGTAATCTACACTTCTAAATCGATAAATACGTAGATATTGGTATTGAAATATGCCCCGACAGATCAAAAGCCCCTGAAGTGTTCGCTCAGAGAATTGCTTCGAAAAATCCCGTATCCAAGATTTAACAAAGGAATACCTCTAACAGTTAGCATTCATTAAGTTATTGAGTACCAACAATATCAAGAAAGCAAAAAAAATGCCGAAAATGCAAAGATTAATATAAAAAAAGAACTAAAGATTTTACATTAAGATTAAGACCAAAAATTAAAAGCAATTCTCTAAGCCAGATTAAAATCGAGCGTCAAGAAATGCACAACCACTAATTCAATCAATTCTGCTGAAAACGTATGAAAGTAAACAACAAACAATAAAAGATGATTCAAATATAAACCTTAAATCAAAAAAACCTATTTACTTTCCAAATTAAACAATACCGAAAGTAATTTCAAACTCATTTTCATTGGAAACATTGCTCATGGTGAAAGAAAAAAAATCATATTTAAACAAAAGAAAAAACTCAGAGAACGAAATCAACAACTTATAACCGCTACTTAGATTGCAATTAATGTTTCTATTTCATAAAAATCCTTACCTCCATTTGCGACTGAAGCATTCTGAATCCATTTCTCACTCTAAAGTAGGATTGGAGTTTCGCCAAGGTAGCAAGTTCATTGTTAGCAGGTTGCACCTCAACAACCTTTGACTGTTGTTGGAACTGCTGATGATGCTTTTGGGAATTATTTTTCCCCCTCCTCTTACCTCCTCGTTTCCCGCCATTTTGATTAGCCCGAAGCTTTTGATCACCCTGAGGAGAGACCTGGGGAGTAATTGTCACTTTCGGTGCACTTTCAGCCTCACTCAACTTCCCATTCACCGTCATATCAGATTCAGAAAGACCTTCAGCAACAGATGCAGCAGACAGAAGCGCAGCCATTTGGCGAAGAGTTTTGGTGTATTGGCGGATATCTTTGCCCGTCACTGTCGCTTCGACTATAAGCCGTAGAAATCGATCCCTAAATTTAGCGTGAAAATAGGATAAATGGGAAAACAGCTGAGGTGGATCAAACTGAATATTGATGGTATGCTCAAGCGAAACCCCTATTGGGTTATCGGTTATTGGATTTCTATGCTCGTACATGGATATATAAGACTGCCACTAAATAACTATCCCTACTATTGTTGACTAACCCGTCAGCTGAACAATTACCACGCATGCCATACTCTATCAATAAAAAATCGCTCTTTGACCCTCTTCCTCCTGAGATCTGAGTAGGCGTAGCTTAATAAAGGTAGCAAGTTGAAATTATAAAAGGAAAAAAGACAAAACAAAAAGAGTATCGAGGAATATAAACTCCAGGTGAGATAGGAGTGAGATAGGAAAAGATACGAGCACAAAGACACTATAGGCCCAACAATCGTTATTCAAACCAATTAAGCGTCAACTGAAGGAAATTAGTATAAGAAAAATGAAAAGCAAGACTGCAAGTTGTATGCCATTGTTCACAGAGACGAAAGCATTACTTTTAAACCATCGCAGTTAAAAGGAATCAAATAGATCTCACTTTAATAAATACAAGCCGAACTCAGGTAAAATTGAAAATAATATTAAGAGCAGTAAGAAGGTGTTTTCTTAGAGAAACTGAAAAAAAAAACAGTGAATTTCGTCAGTCGGGCACATACATCCTTTCAAAATGTAAGCTTAAGATTAGAAGATAGAACAAGACGCAAACTCACTCAGTAGGTTTGAGTGGCATCGGTCCTTCATTTCCAGTAAGCGACAGTTCAGCAGACGACTGAGAGTCCAAACTCTCAGCAGCAATAGCCGCCTCGACCTGCGCCACTCCCTCCTTTAAAAAGGATGGCCAATCATCCGATTCAGGGTCAGGTAATACACCCGTGGCGGGATTTTTAGTGAAGGCAAAGTAGGCACGTGAATCAACGTACGCTCTCAAGGCGTCACGGGGTCGTCGCAGGACGAGGAGGGCTTTGCCACGACGCAGACAGGCTTTTGAGGCTTGCATATTGGCCTCCTTGGCGGCGTCAGCGTCATCTCCAAAATCGGTAGGTGATTTCTTTGGTTCGGAGGGCAGGAGACGAAGTGCCATATCACAATCGGCCAAGGCCAGTTCTGGACGGCCCGCTCGAAGGTAGGCCTGAAATTGAAAATAAGAAGGCATGTTTTACGATCAATGTGAACACTTGACATGTCCTACACACCGTTCAATAAATAAAATAGATCGTGGGTGCGTATATCTGTCTCTTAGACGCTAGTGCCGGTGGTAGTTAACAACGGTAGTTATCGTTGAAAATGATTACCAGTCTGATTAACTTACACCGCAGCTTTTAGACCACTGCGGTGCATATTCCGTAATGGATAAAGTACAATTAGAATACTAGCTAGTTTAACGAAATGTTTCTATCAGCTCTCAAAATTAGTTTCCGAGAAGCATGCTCTAGAAAATCATGCAGAACCAGCCTCTAAACAAATGTTAAATGATCACACTGTCGGCCATTTTATCTTCGTAAAATTGACAACTCTGGAGAAGTCAGAAATCACCACGTTAGAGGGTATCATTACTCAGTTCAAATTATTCATGTTATGGTCTTATTCAGACCAATTTGACAGTCACTAGACCGCACTATGATCAAATGGACCATTTCATTTCTCAATAAATTTTAGCAAATTAACTTCCGTTTTCTTTTTTAACAATACAAAATTACTGCTCAGTGTAATAGATTAATACTTGCCCTTCGGCTTAAAATGAACACTGCTTACCTGAGCACGATTATTATACAGCAACGACCAATCTGGAAGAAAATCAATGGCTTTGGAATAGAATTGAATGGCGGTGTCAACATCACCAACTTTAAAGTATTCATTTGCGCGACATTTGCATTCTTCAGCCCTGGCCTTCTTTTCCGCTCTACGGCGAGAACGTTCTGCGGCGTCAGCTTCAACTTCGGCTTTAAATGCTGCTACAGACATATCTTCTTTATTAGTGCAATCAGTTTTAGTTCTATGCGATTCTAAGAGGTAATGGTAATATGGTTAGTAAATTACAACTAAGACAATAGGACGCGTAAAAGATAACACAAAACTAATTACCTGAAAATCCACTGTCTGAAGACTTATTAATAACAGTTCTGTTTGACCCGTCTTTTTCTTTGCCTAAAACCCTACATTATTTTATCGAAAGACCATACCCTTTATTTTCTCCAGGTGTTCGTCAGCTTCTTTAAGAGCTTTAGTTGAAACATCAGCATCGGGACTAGAAAGCTTGCTAACAAGCTCAGCGACCTTGTCTACTTCTGAGAGTTTAACATAATCTTCATCGGTAAGATGACTCTCAATCATATCCAAGAAAACCAATCAAACACAAATAACACACACAGATACGAGTTGAATATGTTTCACAAATTCTGATAATTTAAACTACCCACCCGTATTTTATTGACCGTGTTCCTCTGAGGAAAATATTCAATTGCTTTAAAGAAATTACATCAGTTTCTCGATAAAACTTTCACGATTGATTTAATTGTCAAGTAAATAGTTAAACTTCGTAAATTCTAGCGGCTAATTTTCGATTCCTAACTTGAAATTTCCTTGAATTATAGTGTAAAAATACACAAAATTATAAGTATGTTAATAAGTCAATGACAGTCTAAAATATGTAAATAAATAACTACCTTAGATGAATTTATGAGGAAAATACTTTAATCGTTCAACTTACTTAAAACGTTTTTAAAATGGAAGAGTAAATTTGATTCTGAAACCTTGTTACTTGTAACTGCTGATACGTCAAAACGCTTTTTCGGTATTATTTCTTAAAACATAATGAAATATTGACTTTTTACTAACGGCTCGATATACAAGTGTTACTTTCGTACAATCATATTACTCAAAGTAACTTATACCTAATATGTTTCTAACATTGAGTAAGTGAGCACCCAAGTCACCCTCTCTAAAGTAAATAAATAGTTTAAATAAATTAATAGTTTGTGAACCAAGCTGCTGATATTTAAAATTACTGGCACGTCTTCCTTCATCACTTTAAGGCGTGTTTTAAAATGATTTAATACTTTAATTTTAATGAATAGCATTTTACTGTGATCAAGTAATGGAAATCTGCTTGCTTGATATCAACTAAAACAGATATGATATTAACCAACTGAAGTAATTTGGCCTTATACATTATGTAAAAATCAAAGTAGGAACTGTTGTTTATCATAATTATGTGGATGAGATTAATTTTATTTATGCGAGGAGGTTTATTAATGCATTAGATTGTATCACTCGAAATTTCTCGTAGATTTATAAGGACACTTTTCTTTCATTTCATGTCCTGTTTAGAAAATTGTTAAATTGGAAATATTTTTGCAAGATAACTTTACAAGATGAGCTTTTTGGCTGAAATTGGTGATCGATACATACTATTAACATGCTCATTTGGTCCACTTATAGGATTCTATTCCTCATCTATAAACTATTTTTTGATGAAATTCTTTCATCTGTCAACAGTTTCGCATATCTAAATTTGTCCTCTGTACAGATATCTTATTTTTATGCATTATGTGAATTGCACTACGCTTGATCTTCAACTCTAAATTCTCTTATTTTCAATTCCTTGCATAATAAACCTTGTCTGATATGCACTAATTTGAGTTACGATATCTGGGAGACATTTTTGACAGGTAAATTCAACGAAATTTGTCAGTTAAAATTGCATTTTTTTGCCTTGGGAAGCCACGTTTCTGAAATTTCGCGATATGGACTGGTTAAATTCATTAAAATAAATACTATTTGACATTACTATGTAGTATGCGTGTATAAATGTTAAGGAGGTTTATCGGGGCCACTTCAATTGAACAGGTGGTATAAGTCAAGTCACTCATGTTGTTAGATCAGTTCGGAGGTGGCAGGTATGCCACCGCAATTTATATATTAGTAAATTAGGTTTTGCTACATATAAGAAAATGATATTTTTCCTAAAATAATTCTTATATGTAAGATTCTTCATTTTCCACCCTTTAATTTCTGCTTCTTCTAATTCCCTTTTACTGGAACCAATTTATTTACATTACGATTGTAGATGGCGCATAATATAAATCGACCTGTCAGTACGAAAACGTACGTCGTGTGTTGATATAGTGGTTTGAGTCGTTTTCTATTGTGGTGTTGTCAGGTCATGTTTGTAACTAGTGCAATGTCTTAGTAAATCTAAGAGTTGCTTACAATATCCTACAGAGAAGTGCAGGTTGCAGCAGGTTTATATGCAAAAAATTTCTTCATTAGATGTTAGTCATGTCTCGGCATGATGATCGACATCTGTTTAGGTATCAATGTGCAAGTAGACAAACATACAGCGGGACAGCCTGTGGGGATCTTATCGTCAGGTGTTGATAGACATTTCCTGGCTGTAGCAAAGGGTTGCATTAATTCCTTCATAAGAGATTGTTTATGCGGCACAGTAAGTATTACATTTATTAATAAGTAAAAGTTTCCTAGGAACTACATAACGTCTACAGGCTGAGCTTTCCAAGAGATTGGAAAAGGTCTCTGTTCATTTTCCGGCATTACTTTTTATTCGTGTTCTCTTTGAAAATACTCCGCTTTTTTATTTAAGAAGCTGTAACGATGTCTTTTATGCTCCTATTACTCGAATTCCCATCTGCCATGTCTAACCGCGTTTATCGATTCTCTCTCCCCTCCCCCACGCACACATACGCAGATATATGCCTGTCATATACCGGTTCCAGAGTTTCCCCCTCATCACCTTTGTTCTTCATTTTTCTCTCTTACTTACTTAAATCTCCATCGTAGTTTGTTTAATTCGCTTTGGCCTACATAACTCTTGACGTTCTGCTCTGTAGCTGTTGTTGCTGCCGTAAGCTAATAGCCATAATCTTGCCCAATACAATTAAGATCTGGTTCATTAATTCCTGCAATTTAATAAATCCTGAATTAGTGACCTCGGTTCTTGTTGACCGCAAATGCAATTTGCCACAAGATAGATTAATCAAGAGAAGTTTTGTTCTTTTTTAACAATACAAAACTACTGCTCAGTGTAGTAGATTAATACTTGCCCTTCGGCTTAAAATGAACACTGCTTATCTGAGCACGATTATTATACAGCAACGACCAATCTGGAAGAAAATCAATGGCTTTGGAATAGAATTGAATGGCGGTGTCAACATCACCAACTTTAAAGTATTCATTTGCGCGACATTTGCATTCTTCAACCCTGGTCTTCTTTTCCGCTCTACAGCTCTAAATTTAACATTTTAGATGGTTGAAAAATGTCTCATTAAATTTTCTATTTTATTGTATTATGATGCGATTAATCAAAAGTGAGTAATTCAAGTTGAAAATTAGCAAACCTATTCAAAGTAGATGTAAAAGATAAAAATTGAGATTAGATTAATATATTTTCGCTGCTGAAAAGACAAAGACTTATGTAATATTTAATTGTAATGGACAGTTAAGTAGGATTTGTTGAGTGGACATATGTGAATATGGACATAGGGGGAGGAAAGAAGTTGAAGTGAAGGAATAAAAATTGAGAGAAACGCAAAATAAGAATTATCACTGGAATTCTGTTATAACATTAGGTCTATCAGAGCCACATTGATTAAATATTCGGAATTAGTCTAGCCACTCATGTCGCCCGATCAGTTCGGATGGGCCCTATTTGGGTATTAATGTTCAAACCCGCAAACACAGTGGGACCGCCTGCGGACACTGTAGTGGAGATCTTATCGCCATTCAATCATTTTTGGCTGCCAGATGTTGACAGAAGTCAGCTGGCTATAGCACTCTGTACCTTCTAAGTAACTGAATGCGCAAACATAAATTCTATTTACCCAAACGCGAGCTGTATTTGGAATAACATATCCAGTTTGATTTCAGTCATTTGCCTAAGGTACATTAAGATTTCTTACTGTGTACAGAATAAGGTCGAATTAAGTATAAGAATAAATTAATTAGCGCTGCATTTCAGACATCTTATTCGATAATAGATTGATAATAGATAGTATCAGCAAACTATTTAGTTTAAAACAGGAATTAGACCAATAAATCGGAAAAGTTTTTATGAGGTTTATTAATAATAGAAATAGAGTAGTTAAATAATCAAAATACTTTGAGCGTAAATTCATCTTGATTGTATTGCTTTTGGATAAATTATTGCAAAAAATAAAACTACCTTAATGCTTTTCGATAAAATGTACAAATTCATTGTATTGCGTCTACCGCCACAACAGCCTTGCATTGTTTTAGCTGGTCAAATGATTAAATAACTTAGATTGCTCGTGATTGGATAGGTGATCGGTGAGATATATAAATTGTTTTTTGTTTAATTCATTTTTAAAATGAACTTTTAAACGCCACTAGCAATTTTCCTCTTTGTTATTTTTTTCTTACTCATATTCTATATTTTTCATTATGATTTTAAGAAGGTGTAATTCTGATATCATAAGTATTGTGGAAATGATTTTGACACATAGTTTGCTAACTTCAAACAATTTTGAAAAATTTATGAGCCTATTTTTATTTAAATACCTTTGGCAAAAAGAATAGTAAACGGATTATAAGGTATTCTGAGTTGAAAATGAACATAATTTGAAGCCATTTACTTCAGAATATGTTTTGTTTATTAAGCGAATTTTCTAGTCTAGCTTCTTTTAAATTAGGCAAATGCACATTGCATTGACTATATTTCAGCATTCTGTCAATTAACTGACTTTTGTATATAAATCCTTTTTGCAAATTCGTGAATATTTTTTCGTGAATCGACAGAGATGATAACATACTACTTGTTTAATATAAGTTTACAATTGTACGAATACATAGAGAATTATTAAATTCATTTCATAAAGAACACTGTTTAACAAAACTTATGTTTTTGTGTGTTAACTGAAAATAAAATATTATTTTTCCTGCAGTTTTGAGAAAGAAGGACTTAAATTAGCTCTAATTCCCCGTAGGACTACCTGAGAAGCCAGAAAAATTAGGCTAGATATCCACTTCTAGAACTAATAATCCACTTAAGACTGAGAAAACGCAAGGATCTTTCTCGTGTGAGAAGACCAAGAGTTTGGTTGGACAAAGTATATTGGAGAGTAGGGAATAAATTAGATGAGGAAAGAGGAAGGAGTAAGAAAAAGAATTTGGTGAAAAGTGGGAGGCGTCGGTACTGGGGAAGGACAATCCCGATTTTGATAGATAGGCCAAGTAAATGAGGCTTTGAGGCGCTGGCTGGTTTTGTTCTGTGTGATGCATTATGTGATTGCAGGATGGGGGATTAATCGAAAGTCACAAACGGAAAATTAATTTTGAGCCAGCATGTGGTAGATACAATGACAGACTGAGCAAATCTATGATTTAGAGTAAGCAGACGCTACAGACTATTATTCAAGACGACAAGTCTTTTATTTTGTAAAGTAAATGTACATACGGAAGTTGACAATTTCCAAATTTATATATTTGAACAGAAAAGTATCATAAATGGTACTGATTGAGAAACTATAAAGTTTTGACATTTCATAGATTCTTATAATTAAATTTATTTGCTAATACAATCAGACACGCAACTGGCATATTACTTCAATGTAGCAAAACATATTTCCATTTTAGAAACACTGTTTTACACTTGTATGTTTATTTCCTCTATTCGTTTTAAGAGGGCTTATTTTAACTCGAATATATACTTCTGGTTTTTATTTTTAAGTACCGTTTTCGATAAGTGAAATTTGAAAAGATAGCTGGCAAAAAGACTGGGAAATAGTTTTGCTGTGAAAAATGTGATAAGGTGAAATTAAAAATGAGTTTGAAAAAATGTTAGAATAGTTGAAGGACAGTGATATATTTCATTACGAGTTTAGGAGAAACACTTGTCAATATCGAATTTGAACATACGGCTTGAAAATTTCAGGAGTCCGACTGACCTTCTGAAGCATGTATGGGATAAGCTCATATAGACCAATAGCGGTTTTATTTATCGGCTATCTGTCAAAGAAACTTAAGTTCAAAACTATATAAACAGTTATTTATATTCTACTCGTAAAAATCTGAGTCAAAATTAATTTTTAAGTGAAGTTATTAGGTGGTAATGCTTCACTTTGCTTATATGATCGTCGATGGTGGAGGAAAATTACATTTTTGAAATGGCTGTTAACATGGAGCGTATTTTCCTTAATCATATATGAAATAGGAAAAAGAATATAATATATGTTGTATGGAATTTGTAGAAAGATTAGAAACTATTTGTCCTAATCATACAAAGTTAGACTTAACTACCAAATATTTAAAATTTTGCATCATCTCTTATCAAATTATTTTCTAAAATTGGTTTCTTAAATACACCGTTAAAATATAAGACAATACAAGGCTTTGCTTTTAAAATATTCTTTCAAATCAACGTCGTAAATAATATTCTTAGCAATAGATTTAAAAGCGAAAACTTATTTAAATAAAATTTAGATCTTGCCTTTTTAGAGTTGAAATCATCAAATTACTTCTCCATTCCACTCAAAAAATTGCACACAGATAGATAAACAAAGCCCTGCCTAAGTTACATCGATAAAACAAAATATAAATGAATATTTATGATCAAATTGTTTTTATAAATGACGTGTAACAATAAAATACGACTATTCCCAATGCTTGTTCACAAGCCTTTTCTGACCTTCTTTTCGGGCATAAAACAGAATTTCGAAGTTTTCTTTCCTAAAAGCATTCATTCTTCAAAACGTTTAAAGAATGGTATGAAAAATAACTTCCCAAGCCCAATATGAACTGTTCACAATACTTAACTTGGGTAGAAAGAGGGTATCTTGCAGTTACCCTCAGAGAAGCTCGCATTTTATCATCCATCTCACTGACCAGAATAAACCAATGTGGTTGGTCATCCACATCACTGGATGAACACCGATTACATTGATCTCATGAAATTCGATTTAGCACTGCACCAACGGTATTCAATCATTCTACAATCATTCCAACCGCCACTTCTTATTTATACCGTAGTCTTTAACATTATAAATACTTACTTTAATTTTTAAGCCATTTATTTATTTTCTAACGCGCTTCTCTATTTCTCAAATTCAATTTCTCACTAATTTTCAATTGAAAGCTTCGAAAATAGAAAGTTAACTTTTAAAACGGTGAACAATTGCCACTGTCTCATCTTTATCAGTTCGAGAGATTCAAAAAGACATTTTCTATGATATTCAGGTGTAACATTAATAATATTAATAATTCAAGTGTTAAACTAAACTCGAAAGTAATTTTTATAATTATTTTAACATGAACTTCTGAGAAAACAAAAAGATAACCTTTTTTTGAATTTAAAAGTAATAAGGATTTTGCATCTCGAAGAGTTGAAACTTTAAATTTTAAAGCAACCGCAATGGAAAGTGATCCTTTTTCTGCTTTTATTTAGTCGGAGAGAAATTAAATATTAACGATGTCATTAAATTAAGAATCTATTTAAATTTTAATTAAATGCTCTATGCAGTTTAAATTGCGGAAACATAGCGGCATTAGCGTTCTATTTTTTCATACCATAACGTTTAACACAAAAGTTTCTGTATTTGGAGTAATACAATTTTAAAACGAATTTCATACTTATAATGAAAATATGATTATTACTTTACGTAACACCAGAACGAACGTTTACATTAGAGGGATTTATGTATTCTTATCAGAAATTAAAATATAGCTTGCAATGATTATACCAGACTATTTTCAAGAAATAAAGCGATTTAACCACTTCACTCTATAAAATATGATTTAAGAAACCAGATTTCAGTATAGTACTTAGTATTTAGTAATTTCGTCCGAATTTCGAAGACAGTCGGGAAACCTTTTGCGATCTACATGCCGATACCCTAATCACGGTGAAGAAAAAATGTAAGCTCTCGATGTAATAGTCCAAACTATTCCCAATATAATGAAATTCACATTAGTTCACATAAACGATTTAGGTAATAAGCGTTATTTATAGAATTAATGGGAAGAAAATATGAAATAAATATTAACTCCGTCAAGGGAAAGCATTTAATGATTTGACATAATTATATTTTCTCCTTTAAATAGACCTTATGTACTTCTTTTGCATTTTAATTAATATATCCTCAACGACACTTGCTGGAAATAATTCTTTTGAAAGATCGAATTGCTTTTCAGCGATTAAGTAATCAATGTTTTGAGAAGTTATGTAAATATCTCAACATCTAAAAAAAACCATAAAGCCCTAGTAGTAGTTGAATTGCTTCGAGTTCATCTTATTCCGTATTTTTTAATCGTTTCTATTTTCAATAGGCACATCTTTAGAAAGACATTCTTAGCGATTTAATTTTCCTTTCGCCTTTCAATAGTGTTTCTTTCGATTTTGATAGAGCTTTGATTTTCTATGTGGTTTCCAAGTATGCGTTTTCTTCTACCGTATTGAAGAAATACGTGTAAGTGAAATGTTCTTTTATGCGACTAACAAATTAGAAGACAACTGTTTAAGCATTTACGTTACGCTTTAATTCACCCTAGTTAGTGGGGCTAAATTTTAAAACGATTCAAATGATAACTGAATTCCTTAAGATATTATGGAAAGTGTTACCAATAAGTACTTTGGGCTGAGGGAAGGTTTTCTGGAGCTGCTCTTATCACAATTACGACTACAATTAGCCGATACTGTTGGCTATAAACACCCCTTAATGTGCACTCACAGGCGTTGATTCCCGTGACCTCTGATTTGGAAGACGTACACTTTGACAATGAACTACCCATAACCTCATATAGCAAAGTCTTATTACACTCATCTTGAGTAGCATCTACAGCCTCCCTGATGAGAAAAGCAAATTTTGCCTCCCACTTTTATAGCTATTCTTAAAACAGGGTGATTGGCCAGGCAAATCACTTGCTGTGCACCGATGGGAATTGTATCCGTGATCTCTGAGTAGACCTACATGCTAAATGAGGTATATATAATAAAACAAAGGGCCAATCATATTGCTTCACATTGGTCATAAGGAAAGTGACATTATGAGAGTTTTTCTCCCCTGACATTCTTTAAATTATTGGTTCTTTAAGATGAATTAGTGTCGAAAAACGACAACATGATCACTTTACAGCTAAAATATGTGAAGGATCCAGTTAACTATTCAAAAATTCCTCGACATATATTGCTACTATCCTTCTTCATCTTGGCTCACTTATTCACTTAACTTCATATAGCCACAAAATTTGCGGTTACATCAACAAACTAAAAAGACATGCGTTACAAGTTATTTTTATGACTAAACAAAATAAATTACTTTTCCTCTAAAAAAATCAATCTGCTTTAATTTCATAGTTAATTCGTTTTATGACCAGTAACCCCAAAATTGCATTTAGATGAACACGATCGCATAGATTTTATTACGCTTTTGATCTGACCTTTTCACAACCACCTCATGTTGACTGCCTGTTAGTTAACACATTTGTCATTAGAAATATGCACTAATAAATCGCAACAAAAGTGTTCGTACAAAGAATGTGTTTATCACATTTTTTACAGGAAATTTTCAAGATCTAATCAGGTTAATTGTTCATTGGCTATTTTGACTGCAATTAAAACACACAATTAATGCAATGTTAATTAATAAAGTATCTGCAACAGACTTTTATTAAAACACTCTCAGTTGAACTTTATATAAGTATTTTAAATATATATTATATTAATTAAGCAGAAGATCCTTAAAGTGTATTAAAAGCTCAAATACGTTACCGTTATTCTAAGCTGTCTGTAAGGGTTATCATGATAAAATATCTACTGTTCCTCCAAATTAGAACTCTACAGGACTGGATCTGAATAATTTGGGATGATGGTGACGCACAATTGCGTCCCAATGACAGAACCAGCCTCTAACGAGTCCTTTTCACTCAAACCATACGCCTCCTTGGGATGTCACTCCTCAGGAAATCGTTCCTCTTCAACGTCCCCCTCCAAATTGAATTCCAGTTCAAACACGAGCAGCAGCGGCACTACTAGCAGCAGTGATTCTGGCGAAAAGACCCTCGATTCTGACAGCACTAGCGTTTACATCTACACAGAAGGTCAATTCCAACATCATCCCAAATTCTTTACCAGTGACGAGGAAGAAGAAGACTGGAGTATTAGCGAAAATGCTGCATCGGGGGTAACTCATTTTACTTATAAAGAACCTATCTATATCCCTACTTACCGCCTTATGACCGCATTGGATATTTGGATTCAGGAAATCCGCGGACAAACTGAGAATGAATCACCCAGTCCAATGATCAGCAAACCCCTTACTTAATCCTCATCCTGTATATAGGATAGCAGAAATTGATCAAATTACCCTCACTCTTTCATGTACATTTGAAGCAAATAAAAATCATTCTGTCGCAAAGATGCTCATAATGTGTTTTCCATAAACATCTGCTTCTGAAAATTTATTAATTTAAAACGATACAGCAAATATAGAAATTGATTAATTTTGTCAAGTTATGACAAAACGGGTCTTTGAAAAATATTTTATTACAGCTTTTTTAGGATTCTGGAGGGTGGAGTTATAACTACATGATCTGGGAAGAAGGAATAGGTCACGTTGTTGAAAAGGCCAAACGCAGAAAAATGCACGCCAAGAAAAAGATATAATAATCCAAGCTTTTTGATATGTTAAGTAGCATGTAGGATATAAGATTGGAATTCCTTTCCATTTATCTAAATAAACCTGGAAACAGACTGATTGGCTATAGGGGATTATAGAACCCGCGGAGAAATCGTTGCTTATTTGATAGATTTACGGAGTCAAAAAATTATCTCTTATGTTTATTAATTTTGTGCCACTTTCAAAATTGTGCTAATAGAATTTATTTGTCGTTTTTCAGTTGAATATTTTACTTTTATATTGCAAAATGAAGCACCCTTTGGAAGTTGATTTTCAATTTACGGCGTAAGAAAATAGCAACGTCAACACTGCTTGTGTTAGATAGCTGTATTTTCAAACTAGAAGAAGACGGAGCACTTGTGCAAATTCACGACTTTATTCATCAAGATATCAAACCAAGAATGTTCTTACAATAAGCCTTGAGAATTGCGGAATCTAACGTTACTGACAACTAAAACCTAGATTTGGAGGACTCTGATCTAAGCATGGTGATTTTGAAAATACACGAATTTCGGAATGGCATTAGTCACTAAAAAAACCCAAATTCTATTAAATATACAACTAAGATTACAATACATCGCATTTTTATACATTTTGAAAGAACTAATAATAAAGTTTTAATTATCTAAATTTACTCCTAAAACAGAGCTGTAATTTTTTTGAAAATTTGAAAGTAATCTTTACTTTTACTGGCAAATTCATAAATGAAATAAATTAATTCGCACTGACCTTATTCAACTAAAGGATGAATAATTCTCTTGATAGATTCCAAGTATGTTAATTATTTCAAAAAATCCAGATGATAGACACATAACATTAGTCATTTTGCGGGAAACGTATGATAAACTCCTTTACAGAATGGATGTTTCAGCACAGCGCAAAGTAACAATGCTAATAACAGCATCATTAATATGGAGGATTAATTGGAAACAGAAAACGAATTAACTCCTGGTTACTGAGAGTTCCGTAGCGAAATTTTTCATCAAGATCTTTAAATAATCCTATCAATGAAATGTAAACATATTTGAATTTATACTGATTCAGGTGAATTTGGTGAACTACAAGTCGATTGAAAAGTAGCTTATTTTAAAGATCTCCAGATATCCGAATGTATGACAGAGTGTGGTTTCTCTGAAGTACCAACATTATCTGCTCGATTACAAACGCCGCGAATGGATATCATGAGAATTACATGCACAGATCTTTAAAACTCATTGTTAGAGGTCATTTAACTAGGTCCCGAGTGATTTGAAAATTGCAGTCCAGTTCTTTCAAGATGAAAATATAATTATAAATATCTTCCCCTCAAAAAATCAATATTAATTTTGCTTTCTTCCCATTGTAATTGAAAATAATGCCTTTCAATTAAAATGTTTAAATGAAGGAATTTGAATTACGTTATGTTGGAAATAGTTCGAGTTGAATTGCAATAAGTTCTCGCCATTTCAACAAGAATTAGTGTTTTTCTTACACATAAATGGAATATTGACTTGTGATTGTAAAAGTTGATAATCAAAACTTAAGAAAACTTGAATGTTTATAGAAAGGATAACAAAACATTGATAAGTTTGTACTTATTCTGAAGAAGAATAAGTTGGGACTTCGGAAAAATTGTTGCCGACAAATAAGCAGGAAAATCTTCTAATGCTGCAAGAAGGACTTTCAAGATTTGTGAACATGAAAACTGAAACATAGAGCATTTCCTTACCGAACCATCTGCTGATTCGCCGGTTCTGCATGTTGATGACTTTCTCCATGATACAGAAGTCGATCAAACTTTAGATAACTGGCCTGAAAAGTGTAAGGATGTTTTCCGAAACGATCTCGCTGGTGACCCAGATGATGAATAATTTAAATTGTTAATGCGGAGGTCAGGAATGGCTGAAACTGAAAGGGTCGAAAGAGTCATCTAACCACGAATAATTTCGGATCCAAAGTTATGATGAAACTATATTAATTCTCTCCTATTTGTCTGGTCAAAAGTCTACCGAACTTTGAAAGTGTGCTAAATATCTTACTATTTCCAAACAGCATGATGAAAATTGGATAACCTATCCTAGTCCATCAATAATATTTTGAACTTTACTATTTTTCTGCCATCAAATGTCTATTATTTCTAGGTGGTCTTTGAGAATTTTGCCAATCTGATTTCTATTGTCGATTCCTCGGAATGCTCAAAAAAATGATAACATCACGTTAGATGATATTACTAATTAACGCAGAAAAATGAACATCAGGTGCGACAGTGGTCTGAATCAACAGGAATCCGGTGAGCACAATTATGAGGATCAAATTTCTAGGAACGCTGCGTCTCAGAATGTTTTTTACCTCCCGTAAAACTCCAACTGAATGCTGGCATTGTAACGATTTGCACTTTAACCGACTTTGTTCATACAAATCTCCTAGTTGCAACTTATGTAACAAATGAAGTCATAGAAACGATGTGCCGAACTAAAACAAAATTCAGAAAGGACGTCGCACAATAGGTTGAACCAACAGTCAATCAAGTGACAATCATATCCATCTCGAAGAAGGATATGAAGCCGAATGGAAATCCACAGAAGGAGAAGACTGAATCCGCATCAATCATCACTCTCTTGAAAATAGAATAAATCGTTAAGAAGAATACATAATCAACAGAAGGAATTCAAAATAGCCTGAGAAAGGAAAGCTATACAAGGAATTTCCGGCTTAAAAGAGAGAATGTCGAGGGGAAAATGTAATTGTGAATAATTAAGAATATTTTTGCCTAACAAAAATAATATTTATTTTGTGTTTTCCATCCATTTTTATTAAAAATAACATTTATCCTCTAAATTGTTTATATGAACCATACGTTACATAATTCGAGTTAAACCGTAAGAAGTTTTATGTTATTATGTTAGATTACATTATGACTATGTTATCCTATTTTAGAATAGAGAGATACTTCTTAATCACCTTCTTAATTTCCATTGTCACTTTTCTCGGAATCAACATATTCTACAGATATTTAACCGTGATTCACATGGTAAAAGTATAAAACAATTTCATTCTCATTCTATGAGATAATTTTGAGATCGTCTTCTGTTTATAATTATTCGTAAAGATAGAGTTCAGTTTTCAAATTGCATCAAATGCAGATATTTGTGCACCGTTTGAACCGGTAAAAACCGCTATTACGCCTTATCCAACCGAGGTGATCAAACAATGTCCTTACCAAATATGCATATTGCAATGGCATGTGTGCAATATTGAATTGCATAGTTTTGTTTAAAAGATTGAAAATAAAAATCAGATGATTTTGAATGAACTTTTATATTCGCCTTGATCTGGATTAGAATAGAAACTTTTTGACTTAGCTTTCACCTGAAATCACTCATTCAAATTCAATCAATCGTTTGCCTAAGAGGTAGAATTTATTGCGTTAGTTATATTTATATCATGAAAAAAATAAGTAAAGTTTAATTACAAAAGCATTCACCCAAGAAAACAATGCTGAAGATGTTAAAATATTTGAGTTTGAATTAAATATTTGCACTTGCCTATTAAAAATACTACGGTGTTGGAGTTGTTGTGATCTTGAACTCAATATTATAAATATTTTATTATTATAACTCACAGCAAAGCAGCATTTATTTCTTTTTCAAACTGTTTCAAGGGAGCTGAAATCGATTTACAGTAAATATGATAAATGACACAGGGAAGAGGATCGAAAATACTTTGACCGTAAATCAAAGGACCGCAGTCTTACCCCATTTGATTTTGGATTAGAGTTGTATAAATTTTTTTATTTGCCCTTTAGATTGCTAAACAAAGTCCTGTCTGTAATATCCAAAATCTATTAATCGGTTATTTAATTACGGTGGTCAGTCTTGACTTCCCAGTTAATTTTTCCTTTCCAAGGTTGAAAAATCAGAATGATCTTACAAAGTATTAAGCATGATATTTCATGATTAAAATTATTTAAAAAGATAACATATATTAGTCAGTTAATCATCACTTTTAAGGCCATGTTTAAGTATATCGAAATAAATTGTTCCTTCATTATAACTAATATGATTGTCTGGATAAGACAGACAAACCATTTTCTTAATTCCGTGCCATTCTTGCAAAATAAATATCCGTTCATTAAGTGTTTACTTGCTAACTACCTACCGCAAAGCTAAAGAGAAAATAGGGGAACAAGTCGTGAAGAGTGAAGTGAATGCTTCTTGTCGGGAATTTTCAGTGCCTACGGTCATGATACTGTTTACTGTAACGTGGGTGAAAAAATATTAACTTCTATCTCAACTGGTAATTAACTCACCCCACAACTTCTAATGGTAAAACCGATTTAATGAATGTACTTAGATAAGATGGTAACATTTTGTCATGAAGGGATTCTAAATGAAATTATTATTATCAATATCAAAGCAAATAATTTACGGAAAGTCTTAAGCAATTTTAAATTCGCATTCTAATTTAGTTTGAAATGGAGGAGAGAGGTCCAAGAAGCAACTAATGCGGTCAATATTACTTTGTTTGAACTTTGATAAGTTGGTTTGTCCCTGCTTTCAATAGAAGTATGGTTCACTTTGTAATGTCTTGAGTATAATGATTTAGTTTCGTGGGTGGTCATGAAGCCTAGCTTTATTTACACCTTCTTAAAGTCAAGAGCTAACAAAAATAATAATGGTATTTTAAATATCAAAGCTTTCTTGAGTTCATTTAAAGTGAAATCTAATTCAACATTCAAAATGAGATGATACTATGCTTACTTAATTGCCAAACAAATCGTGTAGTCGGTATCAATAAGTGTGATTTTTGTTTAAATACATTAATAAATTAAGTTAGTGTAAAAGTCATAACTAGTTTCCCGTTTTTCTTCCGCACCCATGCATAGCGTTGCACAGTTCGTAACATATTACAGGCAACCGTCGACAACTCATTCGTTTCTTTTGCTTCTGATTAGCCCTCTTTATATTAGTCTCTACTTTTCGTTTAGCTGAGAAAGGGGAAGGAAAGTGGTTCGAATATTTTCAACAAGCATTTAACAGTAAAAAACCTTCATACAGATAGGAAAAGATTCTGCCGTCAAAGACAACTTTATATTACGATATAAGCAGAAAAAACTTCACGCAAATTTTGGAAATTAAATTACAATTAAGATTAATTAAATATGCAGTTATAATTAAGGCCGAATAAGCTAATTAATATTAGATTCTGCAAACGATAAGAGACTTCTCCTTATTTGCAATACTGAAATTAAGTTAAACAAGGTAACTTAAAATTTAAGACGGATTTTATTTTAATGAAATTTTCTTTTAATCTTCCAACATTAGTAAAGTTCATTAGGTACCGAGTATTGCAACACATTAACATTTTAAGATGTAAAATGAGGTTGTAGATAGTGATGTCAAAAATACGCAAAAATTTGTAATTGCTGGTATAGGAAAGCATCTGAATTTCAAAAGAAAAAAATATAAAATATACCTATTAGGGGTGAAATAGGTGCGAACGTTGATCAGAAAAAGAAGCTGACTGTCTACTTGATTTAAAATTTTGAAGCCTTGAGTTTGTGTCATTTACTATGATCGCTGCGCATTGAGGATATTAATTAGACAGCATAGTAATATGTTTTGTTAACTTCAGGTCACAAATACAAATGTCAGACGTGGAGGCCAGGGAAAACAGTAGCTATTTCCAGAATCCCATTGCTAATTTAAAAATGTTTAAATTTCATAATATATTCAGCATTCCTAGGTAACTTCATGTAGATAATGTCTAGAGCTTATTGATCTGTTGCCTTAATTGAGTAATTTGTCATGTCAACTCATTTCTCATTATTATTATTTCCTTATGCCCAAAAGCCTAACAGTTGGACTAGAACAGATTTTCTTATCGTAAAAGAGCTCATTAGAGTTCCTTCAGTAGAAATTTGATGCATGAAAACAACTATTCTCTGTGAAATAACTATAATAGTGAGAAAAGAATCGATATTAGTAGCTTTTCTAAAGTATTAATTGTTTCCATAACAGCTTTTTGGATAATTCAATATTCATATTTAATTATTATTAATCGATTCACTTTGAGTCACTGTTTTATCCCTTACTGTTAAAATTAAAATATAATCGATGAATTTTTGCAGTCATCTAACTCTGCACATCGGTTAATGATAAAAAGAATTTAATTTAATAAACAAAATAAAACATGAAGGCAATAAGAACGGTAGTGAAGAGCATTCAAATTTTTTCAAAATTACAGTACATTTAAATTTAAAACTTGCAACATTTTATTTTATTACTTATTTGAAATTTTGGAAGTGATTTCAAAATTGGATTAAAATGTGAAAATTAGATTTGAAAATTAGATCGTGTGAGATGCCAAGTGAGAAAGCTCATGGCTTAACCGGAAGTAAACAACAATACACACACAAGCATATTGAAAATGCTGAAAATGTAAAAATGCGAATTATTTTTTAAGAATTATTAAGACCAATGGCAGTGCAAAAAATTAAACATATTTGCCGTATGTATGTTTGTGTATTGGGGAGAAGGGAGGGAGGCAGTAAGTGAATTTAATAAAGGGTGAAACAGAGGAGAGGGTCAAGGACAGTAATCAGTTAATGAAATTAGAGAAATTAGAGGCTTACTTAATTTTTAAGTTTCGAAGCAATGTTCAAATTTACCTATCTGAATCTCAATTTCAAGGCTTGTATTACACACACGATATTTGGGATTAATGGCCGGTGTTTTAATCATATTAGCCTCCAAAATAGCCATAAATTCCCGAATTTAATAATATACACGGAGTTAAGTTAAACTTTCAATTTTTACATTATGCCCAATTTCAGTGCATTTTGACAAGTATGTGAAATTGTAACTAACCAACAATAAAATTAATATACGTGTAATATCATACCCTAGTTTCTATTTTGGATTAAAATATTTTATTTTATCCCACAACTCGTTAAAATAAATTTGTGGCTTTTAATACCACTTATCTTAACTTCCTAGAGCCAAGAACAGTTGTGTAAAACTAGTATCGAATCGTTAAATTTTAAAGACCTGATTGGAGGGATGGAAACGGACTGAAGTGCACTCTCTTCGATTACTTTTGCCCATTTAATCAATTCCAGATAAATTGATAAAATATCTTTTTCGTGTTTTATACTTTAATTGACTTTTGTGAAGAATAATTTCACTGAATTCAGACGTTCTGAATATAATGTTAAAGATTTGAACTATTGAAATTCGAAATAAGCAAACGCTCTTCCAGATCGCAATGAGTGTTCGCATTCTAGATTAAAACGTTACATCAAAGACACGAGCCGGATAGAGAAGAGCGTAGCTTCCAGGAATAAAAAAGTGATATTTGAACATTTTAATCTTGAAACTACGGCTTCCATCTAGCTTCGGACTTTGCCTTTTAAAATTTCATATCTTAGGATTCCGTGAAGGATATTCTTTCACTGGTGCTTGGCGTATAAGTGAAAAGCTTGCGAGAATTCAGTTCGCATTTAAGTACATTTTTCTAATGATGCATTATTACAATATTTGTTTACCTTAAGTGAAAACAGCCTACGGAGATCTGCTAACTTAATACTTTCAACTCTGTTATGTTAAGATTGTAAGCTGCTGAGGCTCATGTAAGATCATTTTTTCTTTCTTAACCATTTGAGGAAAAATGAATTGAAGTAGCCACTGTGATTAAAATAGTAATCCGTAAGTAATGGGTATTATAGATAAATGTTCGCTTTATCCAGTGGATGAATCAAGAAATTTAAATTTTTGAATGTAAGCCATCCATTTAGTGAATGTTGTGCAAAATCGGAAAAATTAAAAGAAGACACATCTTTTTGATTCCTTAACTTTATTATTTGTTGACTAATTTTAGTTGGATTTAGCGATGTTTGCATAATCACGATTAATAATGATAACCACGCATTTCACGGATGTGTTTAGATCTGCTTGAGAACAGAAAAATCTGCCTCCACATCGACCAGGTTTTGAAAATTGGGTGCTAGCTTCACTCCATTCTTCAGAATTGCAGAACTGGATTAGCTTGAACGGAACTTGTCCAACTGAACAGTTCTAACAGTTTGTTGAGCAAAATTTTGAATTTGCTTCAATATCATCATCCATCTATATTTTCATTTAAATAATTATCACAGTTTTGATCAAAAAATTAATAATTCTATTGTTCTGCTTATACAATAATCAAGACTAAGCAAAATTAAAATTTCTAAAACTTCAAGAACGAAATAAATTTTAAATGAATCATTTACATAAATCTAATTAAAGGCAAGGAACTAAAGAAGCTTTAATTAAAAGCGTTTAGTGCACTGAGATTGAAAATGAGTTATTCTCTAAGGAAAGTTCGGTAAAAGTAGGTAATATAAACTTTAATGAGATTGAAAATCATAAATGTTAATTAATTGATTTGTACTTGTCGGATGATTTTATCCTATTTGGAGTCTTGGTTACAAATTTAGAAAAAAAGAAAAGTTAATATAATTTTTGTTCTTTTTATTCACTGAATGTGGAATAACATTCAAGTAAATCGTTAAACAGACGAAGTCTTGCATAAAAGTCAAAAACAAATGTTTGAAATAACAAAAAGGCTTGATTTAAAAAGGGTACAAACGTGTCTATGCTTTATTTTTGTGACATGAAAGATTTCTAGGTTACAGTTAATCAAATATTACGATTTACATAAGCTATTTTATGTGCATATTGTTAGTTTTAAACTAAAAAAAATAACTTTAAATTAAGCTCTCACGAGTTGGAAATGACTGACCATTACTAGAGTATTAGACTATGAAATGAGACTGTTTTTCCGATTCTCAGAATCGCCATCAATCTGTCGCCAAGCATTCGTTTGCATGTTTGTTGAACTTTAGGGGGGAAGGAACCTATCTGTGAACAAAAAGAACATCTCCATCCTCAACTTTTTAATTGTCATGCGTTTTTTTCCAGACACTCAATTTTAACTATTTCGGTGGTGCTTATTAACTCAGTTTACTAAAACTCATATATTCTAACCCATTCCATTTATTTAACTACAAGTCGGCTCTCTTCTCTCTGATTACTACCGGCTAACTCCAGTGAACAGTTCCTTCCTAGGAGCATCTGTAGTTAGCATCTAATGTGCCTTCGGAATACTAGGTCCTCCTACTTTCTCGCTTTTACTTCTCCTTAAAGTGCTATCCTTATTGGGACATTCATCTTCCCTCTGACATTTTTTGTACTATGTTTTAGGTTGCAACAACTGATGACTCTGTACTTCAACTTTTATTTTTCTCACTACTGAGGCAAAATGACAAAAAGTAACAGCATACAGAATAATAAGAATTATACTGCACTCAGTCGGTAGTTAATGTGGTATATATTATTAGGATTGTGGGAGTAAAACTGAAATTACTTCCCACCTAATTTGGTGACCACTTCCGTCTTCCACTAAGATTGGAATGCTTCATCATCATAAATACCCCTGCTTGCTGAAAGATATAAACAGCTTCTTTGGCCTCTGAAATTTTTTTCTCCATCTGTATGAAATCTGAATGCCGCCTATTGAATTACGCCAAAAATAAAATGTGTTGATTGTGCTGCATTTACAAAAATCAAGTTACATTTAAAATATGAATATATATGATAATGCACTTACGGATTTGAGCGTAGAGATTTTTAAAAATTGCAGTAGAACAAAACCACTAAAATGAACACAAATTTTGACATGGTTTAATTAAGACAAAAATTTCAACAAGTCCAGAACCGCCGCAGATTAGGAGAAATTATGATCGATTAACAACTTCTAGTCTAACAAACTAGATGGTGTGGATTAAAGCCTTATATCAAAGTACTATAATTTCAGGGTTTCCGGCTCTCAGAACTTTGTAAGGTACATAAGTAACTTGACTTGTTCATTTACATTAGTTTCAGTTGTGTTCCTACAGGCTTTAGTTTATTAGACTAATAGTGTGGATGATACAGTTGGCTAATTAATTTCCGTATCGGAAAATTCAGGGCGATTCTTTTCTACTCAAAGAAGTAATAAGGCGTGTGACAAAGGATGAACAGTATGAAAAGAGGTGTCTCAGAATTGGGCCCATTTAAATACCGATGAAGCGGAAATTTCGAGTGCCTGCCGAACTGTGGGAGGACGAACGGTGAGAAAGTGCGAAAAAATTATATTTACTTACTAGAAAAAATGCATCCAGGGATTTTTATTTCTTTTTACATCTCGGTTTATTTATTAATACATATTGATTATCTAAATTGGCTATTAGGATTAATATGTGTCAGTGGTTAACCTGGACGTCAGTAAATTAATGGGTTTGATACTCCTCGGTGATCACCAAGTGAATGAAATAGTCAACTATGCTAGTTAGGTTTGTCTAATAAAGGGAGCAGAGTAACTGTAAGTTCTCATCATAGATCCGCTATGATGCCACCCAACTACCCAAAATGGGTGTTAGAAAACGACCTCTACAATGGGTTAAATATACGTGAATAGTAGTATATTATGACTTAATTTTGTTTAGCATATTTTTGTTTAAAAAATGTAAAGTAATAGTAGGGCCCAAGGTCATCAAACTGGGTCATCATCACCACGACTAATGGCTAAAGCAAACATTCCGACACTCCAAAATCAGAGTGTTAAGGAGTGAGAGTAGATGAAATCCGGATTCTACAGTTGCGCACTGAACAATTGTGGATGATATGGACTGATTGGACTCGATTCACGCAAGCATTCGAAAACAAAATTTGATTTCTTTTACTTTGATTGGAGATTATTTTGAGAAGCATATGGAGATTCATTCTTTAACAATAACAAAATTACAGAAGGTAAAGATTTAGGAAAAACATCTAGAGTTGATGCGGTAAAAGGTTGAAATATTCGATCAAAATAATATGAAGTAAGAAAGCAGCGCAGAATTCGCGTGCAAAGTATTCCCACTCATCTCTCTCCTCATAATCCACATCTTTTATGTCCTTAATCGCCATCAAAGCGAAAAACATTTGAGCCACCGCCTCGTAAAAGCCCTTATGGATTTGAAGTGCCGCTTAGCAACTTAAACTTGAAGCCTTTCACGATAAGTGCTTACATATTTAATGCCTATAATACATGGTCAAACCTTTTAAATTGCGATTGAAATACCGGCTAAATTAAGTATCCTTCCACTGAATGTCAAAGTACGTGGGTATGATATTTCATAGAATCTTTGTAAAAATACGGCATATTTAAAATAATTACAACAAAAAGGGCATTATTAGTTTACAAATTACCACGTGTATTTAATAACAGAATTGGAACTGTAAAGGGTTTAATAACAACTACTCGGAAACAAATTGCCTATGCTAGCTTAAAAAATTTCTTATCGGATTCAGCAAGCTTTGTATAAAATAATTTTACACTGTAGCTACACAGATAAATTTGTACGAAGCTGGGTGTATGCTTTTAAATAATAAGGTTGCTCTTGTATTTAAAAAGGAAATTTTTCCATGAACACGGTCTTCAGAAGCAAACATTACAATTCAAAAGTAGAAAAGAAATTGAAAAGGTTAATTTAAAGTCTTGCATACCGAAATTTGGAAGATATGCATAATTTTGTCCGATTTGCTTCATTAAAATAATTTTTAAATAAATGAATTTATTATAATATAAGATGATGACAACTTGCTAGACTATTGTCCTATCAACTGCACAAATTCAGCCTACTACAGGACAGAAATATGACTCAGTTGATAATTGAGAAGAATAGAAGAGGGGCAGCCGTAAACTGAAGAAATTATATGGTGGAGAGTAATGAGCAGTAGTAAGTTGGTAGATGGTGGGATGAGGGAGTTCGATAAAAAAATCCATTAAAGACCGAACTGTGAACCACACACGCAACCTTGCAAAGAAAACAATCAACAAGATTACTATTAATAAGTGCGTTACGATAACAGATAAAGCAGATAAGAATAGTTTAGTATTACAAATTTCTATCTTTAGATACTGTATTTTTAGACGCGGTAGAACATTGCCCACACTAATGCTAAGGTAGAGCCTGAATTTCGATTACTGCGATCTTCTAAGTCAAGGTAATTTTCAAGCGTTGGCTGAAGCTCAACTCCAAAAGCTGGCATTTACACTGCATGTGTCTGTCATAAGCAAGAACTGACATATAAAATGAACTATTGGGCATTTAGCAAAAAGATTACATCATTATAACTTTGAATATAATGTTTGGATACTCAAACCTAAGCAGTTTAGCAAGCCTTTAAAAACACTTTTGAAATCGTTCTGTAGAAATTCATTAAGATACTCCTTGAAAGTAAGATATCAAAAATTAATTATATATTTTTGAAAGCTAAAATATAAGCGATTATTAAATAATACAAACCTAGCGATATTGGCCGGAATTCGATAAAATGTTGCCTATTTCAACACCATAACGGTTAATATTGATGCTGTTTTAGTACAACTCTTGGAAAATATATTCAATTACCTTGAATCATAGAATTCCGTTCGAACATACTTACTAGAAGTCTAGTCCGGGAAGTTTTGGGGCGCCGCAAATTACATTTTACCACTAATTTAACAAGAGTGAAAAAGGATATGATTCAGAAGTCTCATTTGAAATCAAAATGATTTATATCAAACATAAAAATTGAAGAAAAAAACGCCTGGCAATAGCTTTTTGAAAAAGAAAATCGAGGCTTATGTCTTTCCGAAAAATGGCATTTGTGCAATATGTCAAACAAAATCTATTTCGTCCATTCAGTTAGACCAGAAAAGAGGATTTGTTTAAAAAGCTACTTGTTTTAAATAGACACTGACGAAGGGAATTATAAACATAGCACACACTTTTAGAAAATATTCGGCATTCGATTGAATGGGAGAAAATTTTAAGCGCATCATATTCATCAGATTGAAATTAATTTCTCACATTCTTATTAGTTGGCTAAAAATGTATTCGTTGGCAGTGGCGGTGACCGCATTCGAAAAAGAGCCGAACATGAAAATCGAGCCCTCCCACTAAAATACACATAAATTACGATTTTGAAATACGGGAAAATTCCATATGGTAGTAACAATAGCGCGCCGATCCAAATTTATAGCCAATCGAATTTTCGTCCTTTATTTTTTGAGATATACTATGACAAATAAAAGTTTTATTTAATTCAGACGATCATATTTAGAACTTTTTTAAATTTTCAAATCCAATTCTCGTCAAATAGACAAAATGAATCAGTAAGCCATTAGTATTAAAATTGAATATTGAAATGGTTAAAAGTTGATAATTGATTGCTTGCCTATGTATTATTTCCTCAAAGTTTTCACTATTTAGGAGCTCTTATAGGGCTTCAGCGTCCATGATTTAGTCCCTGGGTACCTGAAAGAGTTCATGCTTGCAAACATTCTTGAAAACCGGTGAAAATTTCTTCAGCTGTCTTGAAAACTATTTTTCTACAGAAGTGAATTTCTTTTCTATCCTGAAAACGTTTAGAACAAACAAGCGCAAATTGGAACTCAAGCTTCAGAGGTATCTTTACCTTTCAAGAAAGACATTTTACCATCCTTCCTATTTGGCAAATGTAAAATTTAAAGTTCTTTATCTTCATGCAAAATCAACTATTACCTGATAATTTTTTTGTTCATATAGACCAATAAAAATCGTGCCTTTGATGTTGAGAGCTTGATGTTAAGTAGATTTAGCAGGGTGTTTGACCACACAAGTTTAAACCATTCGTATCATCTTACAACCTTTAGTAGACAGATGCTGCTGGAAACATTCTAACCAAGTCAGATGTTTCAAAATATTATTATAATCTTTTCCAGGACCCGAAAGATTACAATTTATCGTTATGAGAGAACAACGGTTATCGATTAACAATAAGTCAAAGATATTTCAAGAGTAAGGTCAGAGTTTCATAGAGTCTTACTTCGTCTGATTTTTGAATTCGGGTTGTACAACATTTGTCTTTAGAGAGTTCTTATGCACATGATGGACAGTTAACGTTCTAAAATTTAAATTTTTTTATTCGTCACCTAGATTAATGGACAAATTCTTGGTCTCAATTTCCAGCTCTCAGTTAACGGTTTTTGATTATGATGCTCGATCTTGCCATCTCAACTCATTTCTTCTTCCCAGATTGACAAAGCTGATATTCCTAATGTGAAATCAATCGATCCGGCTTAGAAAATTGTTGACGAAAACTTATTTAGAAGGGGAAATAGTGACCCGTCTGTATACTTAATATTTAAAATCGAGTAGTATATTTCAATGCAAATTTGTGAGGTTTAACCTTCAAAACTCCCACTTGGTAGACATTCATGCCTAAAACCTGTTTTAAAGCCTATCTTTTCTTTGTAATTGAAAAAATGGATGATATATCCGCGTGCACCAAAATTTTAATTACAGTAGGAGTAGTTTCAGATATATTTGTTCACCTTTTGAAGGTGCATTGTACAAACTCAGGTCTAACGTCTAACATTAAGCAATGCTTGAGTTGAAGAGTATTTTTTACATAACTAAAAATTATTGATATTCTGCTGATTTCATTCATAATTTAAATAAACTTTACTATAGCATGCATTTATATAAAATAACTATGATAAAAATTTCCTCTTTACAATAATTCAGAATAATTCCTCTTGTCTGTAACGTAAGTAACTATAAAACTAATTAAATTATGTTTGCATTTTCTTGTATCTGTTAGAGAAAAAACGGTTGGCATTCATTAGCCATGGTGAGGTATGTAAGAACAAGTGATTTGCGCTTAAGTTTTATTTCCAAAAGTTATGGAGAAATAACTGCGCATTTTGGAATAGCGCCACAGTGTTTCTATCCATTAAAACATAATTCCTGAAAGGGTAAAATATAATTATCCACTTCTCAAAACAAATGTTTAACCAAGATTATTACCTATTGTAATGTAAAAATTCTTTGTTTGTTTTAATTACAAAATATCTCCTAAAAGTAGACATCTAGTTTGGTAAATGATGAAAAATTGGATTGAATAGGTTTTAATAATAAATTCAGAATATCAAATGCTTTGTTTTGTTTCAGATTTGAAAGCGCCGATTTGGCCAATTTCGGATAAGGACCACGGTCAAATATAAAACACTGCAATTTTTAAAAATGACTCGATTTTTATGATGCGACTGCCGGATGTCTGATTGAATTCATATCGGCGATATCCATAGGAAGTCAATTAGTGGAATTGGCAGTTTCTCATGGAATTTTGATTTTCTTGTGTCTTTCCACACTTGTTAAAGGTAGATATTAACAAAGATATAGTTGAACTCAATTGATATAAGGAGATGAATTATGTGATCTAACATCATTTTTTTAGGCAAGAAACTATTGAGAAAGGAATTTAGATAGTGTTGGATAAAGATAAGTGGTTATTTTACCACACATCTTCTTCCTATAACCTCAATTCCAAAGTAAGGGAGAATACACTTTTAAGATAAGCAGACAAAGAGAAAGTCGGTTTTACGATAGTAAGCTGAACCCATAAGGGGAAGAAACCATTTAGTGCGTTGTATAAAAGAAACAAAACAGGGACTAAAATATGCAGTTTTTAACTAAAGAAATAAAATTAACATTGTATATATATTAACAAAGTAAATATTAAAAAGTTAAAGCATTTAATGGATAATTTGGTTTAAGAATGCATGCAAAATTGTGTAGAATTGGAAAAGAAATAAATCTTATAAGGTCAATCTGTCAAAAATGTAATCCGTTTTTTACTTAAATGACCATAAAATCGTTGTTTGCCAAAATGACTCTTTTCAAGCCCATGTAAGTTAAGGCCAAGCAAGGCACCGTATTAAATAGGTCCTTAAAAACTCGATGGCTTGCATTTAAAACAAATTACTCAAATAATGCCGGAGCTGATGTTTAAACATGGTTCACAGATAGACTTTAAAGTCAAATTCTGGTTGCCACTTTCTTTCTTTTCAAAAGAACAGAAAACATGCCGTTTTTCCTTAAAAATTGAATTGCTATAGTGTAAAAATTTTTTAGAATATAAAATTGCGGTCCAATTTAGCCATCTTTCAATTTTTGCATCTATTTAAACAAAATGCTGTAAGTGCATTATCTTTTGTCACCGAAAAAGTTGGATTTCGAGAAAAATTCTACTCCAGTGTAAGGTAAGTAGCCTCACTAAATTCAGTTTAAATCTCCATTTAAGGCTTTAATTTAAACTAAACTTGTGAGCAAAGTTTTAACATACTGTTTCTAATTTAATAAAAATAACAATACCAAAGTTTCACTAATGACATATAATTTCACTGACTTCGAAACTACACGGTTACAATTTCAACTACCATTTATGATCAAATATCAAAATAAAGAAAATTAGTGAAAAAAAATTTTTATTATATATAAGACCAAAGAATAAAAATCAATAAGAACTCATTATATTTGCTCTCTCCCCAATATTACAATAAGGAAGAACAACGACTCTTCAATAAAACTTAGTTGATTTGGAAATTAATAAATGCTACCAGCACGAGTTTAATAAGCTCAATACTTCATCCTAAATCCAGGAACCACGATGAAAGCAGCTTGCCGAAAAAATTCAGCGGGCATTTTCTTCACTAAAATTAAAGTTTTAATTAATGACTTTAAATTTTTGGAAAATTTACCATAAATTTTAATTTTTAAATCACTGTTTTAAAATAATAGAACTAAAATTTGGAAATTTAAATTAAATTATATCCATATTATTATCTGAAAAATAGAACGGATGAATCCAGGTTAATCTTGCACAGATAATCCTAAGTAAACATTTATGTGGTATATATAATCTCTTGATTTATTCATAAAAACAAAGCTTTAGAAGAGCAAATGGCAAACTTTACCCGAAAGTTCTATTTAAAATTCAATCCAAGTCTCTTTAAAGGGCCACTGGGCTATAAAGAGAAACGGGAAAATCCCAAATTCCAAGGAGAGAACTTGTCCCCCGTTTTAGTTAAATATATCCTCACTTCTAAGTTGAGAGATTTTTATAAATTAGGTAAAATATTATTGTTATTATTATGGTCCCTCGTAAAACAAAAATTTCCTATTTTTAATTGCTGAAATAAGTGATATTGGTCTGTAGAAATTGAAACAATTCCTAAAGGTGAAGTTATGAAAAGAAAACTGTGAGCTAGGTCAAACATTTGTATTCAGGTTGTAGAATATTTCTGAGTGAGTGGTCTGTTTATCAAAATTCAAATTTCATAAACTTTCTCCGGACTGTAATAGATGCCTGTCTACTATGTTCAGTGCTTATTGATCGACCTTTTAATCAAGATGATCAGACTTGCAACTTTAATTCATTTCTTTCTTCCATTGGTCGAGAAGACATACTATGGCCATACATGATATTCAGCAGCATTGAGTTATAATATGGCAAAGAAGAGATGGCCAACAATTTTATTTTTAAGGGCTAAAATATTAATAAAATTTACTTGTGCATATGTTTTTATAGCTCGATTTATTTAAGCACAAATTATGTTTATTTTAATTATTTTCTTTCTGATTTATCTGCATATTAAAAGGTTCAGAATTTAGATATGTTCCTAACACCAAATTATGTTGCAATTAATTACTTTTCAGTGGCTTCTCTATTTTTGTTTTATTTATTATACAGTTATGTAATATAATTAGAAAAAGTCAACATTTTAGTTTTAAAATTTGCATGTAACCTTTATATGAGTTAAAAGAGAGAAACAACTTTGTCAGTTCCGATGTTGAGGAATATAAATTTTTGTCTGTGTCTGGGTTTATTGATCAAAATATTGAATAAAATTACGTCATATCATCGAAAAATTAGCCAAAAGGTTTTTGAAAATGTGACGTTGTCATTTTTTGACTCTCTTGTTTTTGCTATGAATCAGTACATCTGATTGCTGTCAACAAAGACAGATGAGGAACTAATGGTAGATGCGGAATGACTTTGGAAATGATTAAATTAGATTAGAGTTTGTTAATGTCCACCACATTAAACGAAAAAACATTTTTGAAAAAAAAAATATTATTCAAATATTTTTTTCTATTTCAACAATAAATATAAACACATTGGGTTGAATTTAATATTTCAATTTCATATTTTTCAGAATTTGCAGGATTAATTAATCGTCAAAATTTTATCGATTGTTATTTAGCGTTTTATTAACCAAAATAAATAAAAGTTAAGTATAAAAATTGGTGTTTAGAAAACGGAAATAACCTTCAACAATTTAAACTTTGATTTGTACCATTTTATTAATTAAATCTTCAGAAAATTCGAAATGAAATATTTGGCTTCATGATTTCTTGACAACTTTTTGATCCACAAGTTCGATGCCGAATTCCGTCAGTGAAAATTTGCATTCAGTTGCATATTTCATTAGCCAACTATAATTTGTGTGAATTATCGGCCCTATGATGTTCAAGCTTGAGTAAGGTGTGCTTGCACAACTCCTCTTTGTACCACTTGCTTAGACAATTTTAGTAAAGGCCTGCAGCCTTAGTGCAAATGCACACATTTAAGAATATGAATATTATAAAATTTCAACAAATTTTATGAATAGTTGGCTTACAAGACGATTAAATTTCATGCCGAAGTGGAGCAATTCTCCGGCCTAGTTTAAGCAGTCGCCTCAAATGAGACAAAAATAATTGGCAATCTATTTGTGCATGCTGTAAAAAATGAAAAGTTCGACTTGTTTAAGCTTTGAGAAAAACTGAAAGCGGGAATGGAACATAAAATAATTCAGTTGTTAGGCCACTTGAATAATAATTTTATTATTTCCAAGTGTGTTTTGGTAATGGTATTAATGGTATGAGGGGATTTCACGATGATTTTTGTTGCTGATAATATGAGAATCTTCTACCGAGGAAGGATGATGCATTAACTCATAAATGGTTTATTCCAGCGTGTTAATTCATTAGAATCTACAAAATTCACATTTTAAATTAAAAACTTTTGGGTACCTTTATACATATATTGTAGCATTTGACAAGTAGAGCTTGATATTTTGCTGTTACAGGCTACTTTCCAAGCTCTGTTTGTTTAAAATTTTAACAAATTTAATGAAATGATTACTTTCTCTTGCCGCTTGATGCTGCTAGTGAAGACTTTTCTTGAACTTCAAAACCCACTGGTAGAAATTCATATCGTTTGACAAGGGTTGAAGGAAGGTGTCTTCACATTGTATCACCCCTTTTGTTAACAAGATTTAACTAGTGCTGTCGAATATCCGCACAAGTGAATGTGCTGATTTCAATGTTGTAAATCTCAGCCCGCATCAGCTAAATGCACTGCGGAAATGGTGGAAGAAATGCAACTACCCATTCCTTGAATTCGCCTGATTTCAGATGTCAGATTTTTCTGGCATTAAATAAATTAAAACTGGAGTATAACATAGAGGGCTATTAAATCACGGGAGAATTCAAATCTCCATTCAGGAAAATCCATACAATTCTTCACTGAATGTCTTGAAACTCAACCTTAAACCTAAATGAACTCCTCAAGTATCCTGAACGAAATGGAATAGATCGCAACCGGAGTTTTAGAAAAAAAACTTTAATTTCCTTGAATGAAATCTTCATAATTTATTTTCCTCTCCATTTGGTAGCTATAACATCTAAAATTATATTTTTTATGTTCAAACCGCATTCATTACAAATATAAACCTTAGCTGATCATCTTTGTTGATCAAATGGACTCTATAATATAAACTTGCCGCTTAAATATTTTGCCCAGGATCAATAGTTTTAACTGAATGGGCAACTAAAGCATTAAATAAAACTTTTGACTTAATTAACTTTCGAGATCTTGCTAAATCTCACTTTTATCTTAGTTCTTGGATTAAAGGGCTTACTTAACGGTTGCTACGGCAGCACGGCATTATCCGTTTTAAAAGATGAGTTTTAGTTCTAAAAAATCCCTTTGTTTCGTTTCATCAAGAAATGTTGTAATGATAAAGTAAAGTCAGATGAACATGTGAATAGCTTAATGATGAACAATTAAACTCTAAGTGATCAAAATGAGCTATATATGTGATAGTAAAATCTTACCAAATTTACTTTTACCCAAAATAAAACTAAAATTCATAGGAAAAATAAAAATAAGTTTATTTACCCTAAAAATTAGCCAATGCCCGTTTTTACTTTCATATTTTAAATAAAAAAACTTGCTCAATATTTTTGAAGTATGAAGGCTATGTTTTGATACCAAGTGCTTTTACTGTTTTCTTTCAGTTCGGCATCTTGCAACATTATTTGTGACATTTATTTATGTTTTATAATTTGCAAATCAGAAAATATGAATAGAGAACAATAATAGGCCAAAAAGGGGTCAAAACGAGGTGAGTACAGGTGTAAGAATGCTATAATTTCATTTTGCCAGCCATTTACTTAATGAAAAATTCACTAAATTGAATCAAGATTCTTATACAGCCAAATTGAACATATCAATATAAAATATTTTATTTCGGATGGGTGTCAATTGTGGACAAATAAATGAAAATTTATAACCCTAGTTGTGAGAATAAATAAATATTAATTTCAATCCTATACCTTCTTTACACTATTCAGCGAATTTATTCTTCACTTATTTGAAAAAAAATGTTACTGTTACAGAAGAAAATATTTGCTTAAAGCCAAACTGTGGCAAAAAATGGTATTTTGCCCTGAAAATAAAAGTCTCTCCTTGACAATAAAGCCTCGGAGTTTGAAACCTGCAAACTTGTTTTATGCCATTTATTTATTTTGAGTCTTAAATGTTTCTTTCGCAAACTGATTACATTTGAAACTTTTTTTTAATATTAGTCAAGTTAGGAAAATGTATAATATCTATGAATTAATAATTTATTACTAAATTAATTGAATATTTGTCTATATAGCAAAATAAGAAATAGCTTAATTATACGCAGAACAGCAACGCTTGACTTTCAGATAGACAAAATTTCACATGAATTACTTCGAAATTCTGTCTAATTGAATTTCATTTGGAAAATATACATAAATAAATCCAAAAATAAAAATTACATCGTTTTCAATCCAATTAACTGTTTTTGCTTTCATCTTGCATTTATTTGTTTTCAAATTATTTCATTTCTATTGTTAATCGTATTCACAAAATAGAAGTTCAAATCGCCGTAAAATGCAGAAAAAAGGAGAAAATTAAACGTGTCCTAAAAAAGGTAAGAGTAGGCATGCAATAAAGACACAAAAATCAATGAATTCAAAAGTCAAGAGTCCTGTTTTAATTCTGGATAGTTATATTTTAACTGAGTAAGACAACATGTGAGATAACGCTACGAACGTTTATTTTGCGGTTACTTATGTCACTTCGATTTATTGTATCATCTCAAAGTCAAGGACAGAAGCTTGAAAATCACTTTGTGCATAATTTCTTTTTAAACGCTCTTATAAAAATTTTGCTCCCAATCACTAATACGCTCTCAATGGTATGCAAACCAATATCTTGGTGATGGAGGAGTCTGATGAATCTATATTCAATCGCGACGACTGTGTAATTTTTTCTATGTGTTCCCCACATTTCGCTCACACAGTATTCATTCCCTTCCAATGATCCAATTGAATATTTGAATCTCTTTGGAATAATAGTCCCAGTTCCTAAATAGGCCAGTTTTGGTTATGTTAGAAGGTTTCCGGTCCTTTCAAAATGAAGACTAACTGAATCGAGTTAAGACCTGTTCTGTCTGTCTCTGGGTTAGATACTAAGGCATAGAATAGTTTTAGCTAAACGGCATGACACACTTTTAATCTCAGGACTTCTGGCTTGTGACTCCTGCTGCTCCAAAAACATTATTTAAAGTGTTTGATTTTATTCACTCAGCAGCATATAATCAATAAAAATAAAACTAGGGACGAAACATAAGACAATTTATAGATTTGTTTTAATGTTTCATTTAAATATAAGTTTTTTGAAATCTACATGAAGTCGTTCTGAAAATGACATAATTAACTGGAATATAGATTACCAATGTAAAATAAACTATCTTTAAAAAATTAACAATCTACGACTCTTTCGTAATTTGATTTAGATTGTGCTAAATTGAAAACATACGTCATTTTTCCTATCATTTTCTAAAGTTAGCAATTGCAAAATCCATTTTTCATCAAGATTCAGTTTCATTTTCGTCAATAAATATCATCCGTTAATGTCCCCAAGTTATCGGTTTCCACCACATAGTCGAAACGTATGTTAAAGTTTGTGGAAATTTAAATCTACAGGAGTTAGATATCCCCCTTTAAAGTAGCATACGCTTAATACCAACTGAAGACACAAGCCTCTTCCTAATCAGTCATCCGAAGACTGCGAGAAGACTATAGTGTATTAGAGTGCAGCAAAGTGAGAGAGACTAAAAGAAACAAAGGTACAAACACGCAGCAGAGTAGAAGAATGTAAATCCAAAGTGTCTGTGCAAAGCGTGTCAAAATTGGGATGTGATTACCACAGGTATATTAGTCAAGGCTTAACAAAAATATTGCGAGATGAAGTCAAAAAATAGCACATCAGTTAGAGATGGAATGGAATATACTGATTTTATTTGAATAAGTCGGCAAGAGGTAAATAATATGAGTAGCAACAAATAAATGGTCTAGAAATTAGTCTCAAAAAGCGTGCAAAATTTGTTGTACCTGAGCCCTGTAACTCGTATAGCTATATCTACAGACTCAAACCTCTGACTTAATTGTCAGTAGTTCATCCACATCCTGAGTTGCTCTCGCATTGTACTGACCCCCTTTGCTTTCTTCTCAATTTCTCTTCCTTCTCTCTTTCTCTCGTTCGTTTCCAATTTACCGAAAAAACATGTAGTCTTACTAAACTCTTGCATTTTTTTTCAGACAAGGTTATTACATCCTGCTAGCTTTAGGAACGTCATTAGTTCAAGGCTGGGGAGGTGTTATTCAACCTAAACTCGTTTAGCAAATAAATTAGTTTTACTTAAGATGAGTACACTCTAAATCTATTATTTGACATGATCAAAACCTCTAATTATGCTTTTAGTAGGTGCTTTTGATATAAGGAAATTTTTTTTCACTTGAAAGGATTTATGCGGCTTAATGAAAAATAACTACATAAAAAATGAATGCATACTGGACTGGATGGCCATTGGTAAGCAGACCGACAGAACGCTTAATCTCTAATGTCACGCAAGCCCTATACGTCAGTCTCACAGACTGTTGAGTAACTCCTGCTAAAGTACGACCCTATCTGCAAATTCAAATATTCAGCTTAAGTGAAACAAATTCACTCACCGAGATGCAATGAAAGATTAATTTAATAGGTTTTGGCCGGTTATATTGGTGTAAATTCCAGCCTGCATCAGCTAGATGCAATGCAGAAATGAAGGTAGGAATGGAGCAACTGCCTATTCTTTAAACTTGCTTGATTTCAGATGTTAGCTTTCTTTTAGCATCAACAAATTAGACCTAGATCTTGAAATTTGTGACAAAGAAACTACATGTAATTTTGAAACTCCGATCATAATATTCAGTGTAATTATTTCCAAATATCTTGAAGACTGATCTCCAATAGAAATGAACTCTTCAAGTATCACTAATATGTTAACAACAAAGTAACGCGAACTACAACCTGAGATCTGTCAAAAATTTTACTTTTCGAGAGAGATATCGTCAAATTTTATGCCTCTTTCCGCAAATAAAACTCTTCCATCTACATCCTTACATCTTTTATCCAATTGGAGTGAACATTAAATGATCATTTTTATTGATGAAATGGACTTAATAAAATATAAATTATCGCTTATTGCATATTTAAACCACCACAGGTGGTAAATTTATTAAATTGGTTTAACTTAATGCATCAATTAATAATACTTATAGTGGAAATAAAAAAAAACTTGCAAACTAGATATACTGCAAAGAAGGATAATAAAAAGTTGTAATTGTGCTTGGGCTAGTTTGGGTGTTATTGCGCTATTGAGTTATCTTCACCTAAAGCGTGTGATTATACCATTTTATCTGTTTCCTTCATCAACTGACATCAAAAGACGCTTAAAATAATGAAATTTTGTCAATTGAACGTCTAGAATAAAAGTTCCTTACACAACGTCATTTGTTTCATTATTTGTCACTATGTTTCTAATTTTTCTTAGATTATAAGTAGATGGATTTTTCATTCGCATAAACGCAAAGTGAAAATCATCTTCCAGTGCATATCTTTAAATAGGAGGTTAAAGATTCAATTCTCATTGTTGCACAACTAGCAGATTAGAAGAAACAGCCGTATCAGTCATGATTCAGTCAAAAAGGTGTTCATATTCTTTATTAACGAGGATCCGCTTTCCAGAGACTATTGCAAAGACTATAAGTGTATTTTCCATGATCTTGGTGTCAGATCGCATGATAAACACCCCTTTACACAAGCCATTTAATTATGATACGCTTCTTCATGTACTTCCATTTGTCTATTTATAACAAATAATGGCGATCCTAGCTTGTGAAAAATTTTTATCAACGTGTAAACTTGGTCAAGGAAATGTGATTTATTAAAAAAACTCGCCGAAACATATTATTTATTTTGATTCAAATGTATAATGTAACATATGTGTTGCTTTCTAAGCTCCTTTTCTTTGCAGGAGTGTAAATTTTCCAATATGCACAAATCGACCATTAAGTAATCTGATGACTAGTTTGAACGAACACATTGTGGCACTGAAAATGCCGCTGCGTCCATTTAGAGAAATAAATGATAGCACTAACTTTTATATCTCGCCAATAGAAACTGGACATTTTTGGATATTAGTTATTCCAATCTAAAATGATTAGGCAGGGAAACGGTGGTTATTCAACTAAAAAATGGAATCTTGCACTGTCTATAAGAAGTATGAAAATAACTTTGATTCAATTATGATAAAATAAAGAGGGCAGCTGCTTATGAACTCAGTAATATATATCACTTACTTAAGCGGATATTACAAGCTAACTGTAACGTCAAATGAAATGGCTACGTTACTTATTTCAGCTCTATGGCTAAGCATTATGTAGAATAATTCAAATTTTACGCAAGACCAATCATCTTTCCAAATTAATTATCACTAAAAGGAGGGATTTCTTTACCTACTGGTTTCGTAAAATTGAACTTCATAAAGGTTGGAAGACAAACTTTGAGACTTGGATCCATTCTAAGATCAAACTCACCTTCCATAAAGGACCGTTCCATACTATTAAAAACATTTACCGACTCATTCATTCTGCAAGATTTATCAATAGTTTCAATCGTTAGCTGATTGGTAATAGATTAAAAGCTAAATACTAAATGGATGATGCCAAATTTTAAATTAAAGAAATTTCTGTACACACAAAGTGTTGGTTAGGACAAATCCTTCCTACTCCTCATATCTCCCTACCAACTTCTATTTCAATTTTGTAATTTCCTTCTAAATTTACATCCCTCACATCCTCTTTCTATTTGCTTATGTAAATCCCATTCATACCTAGATCTTTTGTCTTCTGCTTACTTCATTTTGCCCTAAATTGACAACCTCCTCGTGGTATTCCATAACATCGTCAATACTTTTCTCCACCCAAGTGGATATTAATCTGAGTCCAAATAAATCTGGTCATTTTATTTTTTGAAAAACTTGCATATGTTTTAGGAAATGACAAAATGTTTAATGTTTTTTGATCTCCTTGCTGTTTAAAAGTTGATTTATAATACAGTTAAATATTTTGACATTTTCTGATCTCTTATAAATTATTTTTTAGTTCAGAAACGCTATTCCCCATTTCAGGGGATGCTTCTCTAACCTGATATTGTTTTCAATAATAACAAGTGGTTTAAAAAACGGAAATTACAGAAGGAATATGTTTTTATTAAATCATATCTTAGTATATTGTGTCAAGGTCACAACAGTATACGTAGACAAACAAGACAAACTAAACAGCAGGGGAAGTCAATCATATTAAATGCTGACCTGTCTCAAAGAGAGTTTATCAGGAGGTTAGACAATTTGAGCTTGATACTGAAAATAATTTCAAATTTTATTAACAAAATCGCAAATTAATAGAAAATAAAAAGAATATTTTGAACATATAGCATAAATATTGCAGACTTTAGTGTCATACATTACTGTCGGCTTTTGCACAAATTTCAATGTTTTATTTCCCCTGGGCTTTCTACTGTCAAATAACTGCAAACTTGAATGCTAATGAAAGATGGACAACAAGGAATGCTTAATCGGATAAGTTTACATGAAGGGCAGGAATAATTTTGAGTCACTACGTACTTTAGCTTAAACTAAATCATAAGGATAAGTTTAATAGCAGGATCACATAATTAATTATGGTTATTTATCATTAGTAATATTATCCATTTTAGTAATGAGATAATGAAGTGAGGATATCAAGAGATGTATTTTATTTAAAATTCAGAGGACACTGTTAAATATTCAAACCTTGATTCCTGGATATCTAAACGTGTTCATCTTCTCGATATTCCGAGGTCGCTGACCAAATGATTTAATTGGAGAGTTGACCATACCGCCTCGATTTATTTGTATCTTCTTCAACAAAAGAGCGGATAGATGTGACAAGCAAAGATCATTTAACCACAGCTGAATTCGCTATTGTTAGATCATTGCGAACTGTTTACTCATGTTTTTTGACAAACAGAAATTCTTTTATTAATTTGAGCCGCACATAGATAAAACATTTTCCTGTTTTATATATATGTCCTGAAAGAGATAACCACGTATATATTTGCTTACTTCTTTGAAGTAAAAAGAAATTGCGAGCAAAATTTTGACAAAAATATCTCTTAACCAGGGTTCCAGCTCACAGGAACATAAAATATCTGGATGAGCTCAGCACAAATTCTTTGATGTAATAACGAATAGCGCAAGCTTTTATTTTCTTTTCTTATCAGGTACTGCAATTTCAAGAATCAATAATAAAATTTAACTTCTTTCAAATCTGAGTTTAAATGATTCTTGCTGCGCGGTAAGTATATATTAAAATTGGATTTAAATTAACATTTATTATTTGCGCACTTTAGTTCCTTAATTTAATCGAAATTAATTCTATAAAAAAAGCATTCTAAGAATATTTTGGCAGACCACCTAAATAAGAGTAATTTAATAACCGCTTTTTAATAAAATTAATCATCATCAGTAGTTACAGTCGTAGCACATGCATGAATATGGAATAAATCCATGAATTCGTTTTGTATCGATTTAAATCCTCATGTATCTATTCCAGTAATTCCCTTAATTATTTTCATTCTGTTTATTACTATTTTGCATTCTAACGCTCATTACTCATCTCCTGGCCTTTCATTTAACAACTATTTTATGTGTTCTACTCCTATCACCCTTCAAAGTACTGATTTAAAAGCCCCTACCTCCTCTCTGCTCTCCCCCTATAAAATACTTTGATACAGAATCTACATGTTTTGTTTATAAAATAATACCTCTAGTCATTAGAGTTTTCAAAAAATATTATTATTTTTTGCTATTTAAACTATTTCATAATCCAGAGCGTTTGTATCTTAATCTTTACACTTTTAAATGTCAACTTTAAAACCTCCCATTCAAATGGCACTTTCTGTGCGAATCTGCCTCAAATAGAGATAACTAATAAATATTACCTTTTATTAATTAGTCTAAAATTTATATTTGTTCATATTAATGATTCAGCTAGAATGAATAAGGTTTCAGTACTCCGTTAACTAATAATGTATTGCTATTTCATCTCTGTGATATTAAGACTGAACAACAATTAATATCACGAAAGATTGTTCTGCCTTCTGAACCATTTTATGGAAAATGCAGTGAAATGGCAAGTCCAGCTATCCTTAAAAAAGAGATCAGTAAACAAGTATTTGCTATAATCACGAAAATTAAATTAGTAAATAATGTTCAACTCGAATCCGAAAATTCGAATAAAGTAAGACTCTTTGATGGCTTGACGTTGCTCTCAGCGTCTTTCCGATCACCTTCCTTTTACTATTCCAGGAGTCTCTGTTATTTGATGTCAGTTGTTTCCCACCATTGAAAATCGTAAAATTTTTGTATTACTTTGGGCAATAAAAAGTGTGTGGATTCCGATGTCATTGACTCTATGTGAGTGAAAATGAGATGAGGAAGCACTGGCTGATCAACTGCCACAGACCGAAAGACGGTCCATCAATTAGTAGACTTTTTTATCCAGTAGATGTATGTTGGATTGTTTGTAGACTAATTCTACTTGTTCTCCAAAAATTAAAACTTCAACATTTTGTATTACTATGGGGGGTAATAAGCCTATATTATTAATAAAACTCATTCTGCGTTCCGTTAAGAATCCACCAATTGGTGAAAGTTATATTTATACAAATTTGGTATATAAGACTGACCAAATTTCCACAAATTAAAATTTAGAAAAATGTTCATTTTTCAATATACTTATCTTATTATTGAGTTCATCTTGAGAAAACTGTGGTGGCTTCTGTTGTTAAATTTACTTTAGCTCTCACTGACTCGACAATAAGAGAGTAATTTTATCTAAAGCGATTGAGCGCTATCCAAAATAATGAGCTAATCGATAAATTCTGGAAGAAAGTAATTTTATTCTGAATACATAGGTGGAAAAACAATGGACCGTTATCGAGAAGTACTATGAGTTAAACCTGATTTCAAGGATCAAATTTAGAAAAACCTCTTATAGTGCTTCAATTTCTATTTCCACGCCATTAAGTTCCATTAAACCGTATTGGAATTCTTTATTGTTTTCTCCATTTAGATAATTCCTCAAGGCGAAAGTACCTCATAGATAATAAATTATTAAATTTTTTTCACTCCATGGAATTGATTAATATTTGTCTTGTCTTCAAACTATTTATTTATGCTCTATTTTGCTTCAAGTAAATTTAGTATCATAAATATTACCCGGTGCGAAATTTGCCATAATAAAAACATTCTACTTGTTAGCGAAGAGGAATGTCAGTCGTAAAGAGAAATATTCAACAAAGAAGTTTGCTGCAACGCAAATGTAAATAAACTACAGTAATTTTCCTTTTTTTGATGGATTTGAAAAGCTGTAACAAATACTCCGTTTGTCAGTTGGCAAAAAAAGTGTTTCATTCCTTCTAATTCAGCTGGTATAATGAGCAATTGTAAATGTATTAAACGGAACAAAATTGCATTTTTTAAATATCTATGATAATCCATTATATTAAGTCACTATGAGTATATGTATGGACTAAGCATAAAGGCCTAGAGGGAACGTCTTAGCTAGATCACGTCTTAGTATATTCTCACTCTTTCTAGTTTTTGTGCTGATAAAACCCCTTTATCAGGATAAACGGAGAGAGTTTTAGAGGAATTGCGTCAAGAGTTTAGTAATGAGTACAATTATCGTTTACATTATTCGGGCAAACAAGTGCGCAGCTACAGCAGAGAGCAGACAGTCTTAGTAAAGTGAAGGGAGATTTTACCCTTGGAATGCTGGATAATTACTATTATTTTCAGTTTAAAGAACATATGCTGCTGCTCTATATAGCAATCTTTTATACATTTATGCGAAATATTTATTTTTATTTATAAAATATTTATATGCATACGTTATATTTCTACTATCCCTGGAGATCCTCGTTGAGCATTACTCCTAAGTAGCGGCGATTCTGTTGATACGGCATGAGCACTGCTTTTTATCGGCAAACAATAACATACGGTCGGCAGCTTCGTATTTCATCGCTTTCGGTCTAATTCCCTTGAGATAGAGATTTACGTTTTTAAAGACAGAAATTGACGTTTCTGCCTGTTTGAGTCACGACGATCCGATAGAACCAAAAATTTTCTTGACATCATGATCGATTTGTCTTGGCCCTTACTTTATGAAACATTCCTTTTAGTTCTCTATACTATATGATAACTCAAAAGAAACTTCAGGGAAGACTTTATGACAGCACAAAAACGTTGGAACTTGGCCCCAATACTTCAAAACCAATAAATATAAAACAATGAAGATCACTGGTGATTATGACTGATGTTTGTGTGCCGCAGGAAAAAATATATTGTAAGCAAACTCTGGCAGAGCTTGATAAAAAGCAACATCTTGATTGATAAGATTTTTGCTAATTGCAAATGTTAGCATGGATTCGAATGCCTGATGGCAGATTTACAAAAATGAACTCGTGAAAGCTGATGCTTAACATACTCCTTTAAGGATTTCTATTATTTTAAACTTTTGAATAAGAGATGTTTCAATTTCGGAACCCGAACAAAATATATATTCTCTATTTCCTCATTAAAATTTTTATTTAAATATGTCTCTGTAAACTTTTTTTTGGACCAATTCGACCTTATTGTCTTCAGTTCAACTTCAGAGATCCCCTATGTATTCTTAAGATTTGACCGATTTTACCTTAACTGACACTAGCACTGATACTCAGCTGTGTCAATCACTAAGGCAGTCCGACCTATCGTTTTCAATCAACTCAATCCTGTCACCCACAAATGCATATATTTTCCTTCCAAATCATGTCACGGTGACCAAAATGTATCGCCAATTTCACACTAGCGTTCCCTCTTAATATTACCGTTCCTCCGTAAAATTTCCATCTACCAACGTCTGATTTTCCTCTCCAATTACTCAGGGTATAATTGTGACCCGAAAGAAATACTGGCGACCGTTAAGGTCTCTGGATACTGATCAAATTACCTAATAGTTTAAAAAGATTTTTTAATTTATAGTTAAAGAAGGTATTATTTTTTCAAATTCACTAATATGTACAACTTTTGTTGCAGCTTCGGGACCTGCTTTAATACTTATCACATAAAGATAATTTACACGCAATCACATATGAAATATTTAAACCTACTTAAATAAAATTAAGTAACGCTCTTTTTCAATTTCTACAAGATCGAAAGGAAAATAATTGTTTTCTGTTTGACGTACAAGTTATTTTGATCTAAAAGCACCATCAAACGTTCATCCATTAAATTTTGTCCAAATTATTCCAAAATTTCGATTAATTGAAATGATAGAGAAACCCACTTCCCAAATTAGCATTAGTGGAGAGATACGTAGTGGACACTCTTTGCATACTTCTACGCGATAATAAGTAACAAATAAAATAATAAATATTTTACAAGGAATTGATTACTCTAAAAGATGAATTATTATGATCACTTCATAATGATCAGTACTCTATTTTCAAACTTAAATAATCTAAGATTAGCAACAACGATTGCATTCAATATTGAAAAATTATTTCTGCCACGAATTTGATTTATTTGCCTCTGTTGTCTTATATTTCAGAATACTGAAAAATCGAACATGAACGCTAAGGGATTAAGGAGGACAGATCTACAATTTTCTTATTTATTGAATATTCCTTAATTATGCCATTATTCTCGTGAAAATTCAGCTTAACACTCGTCTCTTCTACCTATCGTTGTGAATATGCATTAGATATATTTTAGCTATCTCAGTTCTGCTATGTTGATATAATGTTAAATGTTAGATATCATATTAGCTTATTTGCTTTCACAAACTCGGGAAGGAAAATAAGCAGATGTGACAAGACTGATTATCATAATTAAGCAACCGATCAGTAATAATTGGATATCATGAACAAGAAGTTGCTCAGTAGTCCAAGTAACATTTGAATTTTGGAACTCAAACTATTCAGTGAATCAATATTTCTATAATCGATCCTCCCTCCTCTAACACTTAAGAGACTTACTTTAAATCCATTTCGGCCACTGTGTCAATAAAATAAATTATAATTGTTGTCGTGCAGTCAGTTAAAATGTAATTAGTTTCATTAATAAAATTGCATTACACCAAGACTCCTTTTTCGTTATTCCCCAACGGGACAGTATGCTGGGTAAACGTAGAATGCCTACAGTCTTTTCTTGTCAAAATATAGCCTGTATAAAATTATCTTCCGTAACCACTATTACTAAAACTATATATTAAACAGTATTATGTGTCCTGGACTTGTTATATTTTAAAACTGGCACGAGCAGAGAGAAGGAAGTCATGAAGAAAACATCTGCACAATAAAGTCAGTTTTAAAGTGAAATTAAAAGTATAATGATGACTAGATGACTAAGCGGGTGGTTTCCAACCACAGTAAGTGGGGGAATAGGTCAGCATAGGTTAACAAAGGGAGAAAACACGGATGAATGAGATCGTAGTAAATACTCATTGATACGGGGAATCAGGTTGAGATAGTTCGTGAGACCACAAAATGTATTTCGTAAGAAAAAATACAAATTTTAGGTTTATACGTTGTTTTTTTATAAACTTTATTCATAGGCCTCGAATTACGCAAAAAATTGTTATTTACAATTTATCTCAGTTAAAATTAAACGGGGAAAACTATTTTTCACCAAAGTTAGGATGCTAATATCTGACTACCATCCTATGTATCCACGGCATATCTTTCAATTCACAAGTTGACCCCAAGGCATATTCTAAATAAAGAGAAGATGATCAGCTTTTCAGAAAAAATTTTAGATCAAGTCATAAAAACCTCTAAACTCACCGTTATGACGTATCACCAACCTGTATATTTCCGCACTTGTAATTAAAGAAGCAAATAGAATAAAAATCGCTCTGGAACATTTAAAAGAGAAACAATCATATTAATTCTTACAGGAGACAAGTATATTATCTTTAAAAGCCCAAACGAAAAAGATTTGAATTAACTATTGCTCTGCTACTAACTAGGATTCATTCGTAGGGCAAACATAGCGATATAGTGAATTTTTTCGCCAGCATGGTTTGCATTAAGCAAGGCACTTGCATTAAAAGCGTTTCCTTTAAAATAAACTCCTGGTGGAAATCCTCATGGATATACCACTGGAGTCATGCTTATCCAGGTATCCTCAGTGCCATCGAAAAGATCTGCAATATTGAAAGCCTATTTAATACTAGGTGGTTCATATCCGCCAACGACTGATTTCCCAAAATCAGCGAGCGGCCTTTGGCCGAATCTTGCAGTCGACATATCAATTTTACGTATCCAACAACTCAAAAAAGTTGAAAAGAAACATCGTTTATTATTTTTGTTATTAGAGATATAGGCATCCATAAACTTATAAAATATCAATGTAAATGGTTATTCAAATAGTAGCCTTTAAAAATTACACAACATATTGGGTTTGTTTAATTGACATCTCTTTTTAAGCTACTCCTTCCTTGAATGACTTTAACTTCGGATTCTTCTAAAATGTTCTAGATTTTCGGCGAGTTCTTTTGAGCGGCGTATCTATTGTTCTGTAATTCTTTCTCGGGCCTTATCCCAGTTACTTGCTGGAGGTTTGAAGGTGTCTAACAGAGAGTAAGATGGGATTGATGGTGAAGTCGACTTTGTTCCAGCAGCATGTGACCTCAACTGATTTCTATAGTTATCCAAATAGTGTCATTTACCTTTCCCCGTAGTTTGGCCACAGTTCCAGCTTTAAAGGAGTGACTGGTCCGGAAATCCCTAGCAAACACAAGATCATCGAATCTTGTACGACTTTCACTAGTTCATTTGTCTTGTTTTACAGTTAATGGTTCAAACTGTTCTCCCCGTCCGTAATTCTGCAGGCAATTTACCATCCAGCATAGGAGGAGAAGTCATCCTGTAGGTTAGTAGGAACCTGCGAATAACTTCTTTTGTCGCTATCCCTCACCGTTTTTATTCTCCAACAGAGCCCTTTTAAACGTTTCGAACGTTTGATTGTGAGTGATATAGGGGTATTTATATTACTCCCGGTCACCAGTACCAAGTAAACAGTGCCAGTAGGACCAGCAAACCCAGTATGCACTCTACTTCATATTGTCTTCACTTGTTATAGAAAATGAATTTTATCTTTTACGATAAAATCAACAATTCAGTACTTTTTACGCGTCGCCACAGAAAATGATAATATTTCATTATACAGTTCAGTGAGCATTATTTATCTTTCGTATTGCACGCTGATTTATAGAGCTTTGCCAAGTTAAAAAATTGAGCTTTCTCAGTTCTGCAATCTTAAGATCCTATTAGTTGCCTAATGTCTTGAAGGATCATTCTGCTTTCTCTACCTTTGATATAAAAACTGAACTAGTGGTAAAACCGGCCTTCACAATTTAACAACTGGCCAGTAAGCATTCAGGTAAGTCACAAATTTCAATAAGATGTTGAGCCTTATAACGAACAGTTGTTATTTTAAACATATATTCCCAAAATTACAATTAAATTTGTCATTTATCAAGTCAATTAATATTATCAATGAAATCGAAGATAAATTTGAAAACAGTTTAATAATAAGATTTAAATTAAAAATAAAAAAAACACTATACGTCACCATAAATTTGAATATCAAATATCATATATCACTAAGGTTGGAGATTAGATAGATCAGATCGCGCTAAGACGCATGGTGAAAGAAGTAGAAATTAAACGATATTGTGTAAAAAAGAGAGGCGAAAGAGATGTAGGGAAAACGAGAGAGGGAAAAAATGGAATTTAGGGAGGGATGGATGAGCCATGACCTAGGTGTCAGATTCCCCCTGGACTGTGTAATGACGGGTAGTTATTTTTGTTGTAGTTGTTGTTGTTCGTGTGCTGATACCACTACGACCTGCTGCTTCTGTTGTTGTTATGGTCTCTTCTTCGGGGACAATTTGAAATGTGCGTGGCTCAAATAGTTGGAGACTGAAAATAAATAACAGTTCTACTTAATTATATCAGTAACAAACATATTTTTATTATTGTACCGTAATGATAAATGACACGAACACTTTTAGACATATTTACGTTGAGTTCTTAAATGCCCAAAAGTAATCTTTTGTGTACCGACTTACTTGGGAAAGATGAATGAAATTAAATTTCCAGTCAGATATCAATTTAACTTGCAACAATTAAGATTATATGATTAACAGCTATTAACTAACAGAGGACAGCAACAGCTTTCAAAGGTTCAGAAAATAGAGTCAAGGATAAAACAGAATTTATTAAAAACAAAACAAAATAAATGTAGAGAGAATACGAGAGAGAAAATGGAGAACACTAATGAAAAGCAAGACGGAGGAAAATGGTAAATAAATAATGGAGAGGACGTGAAAATCGAGCGTCTGCACCGCCAGTCATGGAATCGCCGTATTATCGGACTTAACGGGCAAAACTGGGTTACAGAGAAAGAGACCGATCAACATTCTCTAACCGAAACGATTAAAATAGTTCGAGCAGATGCAAAATATTTAAACATGAATTTTTATTCAAAGGAATTAAATTAATACTGTTCAAAAGTTGCAAGGAATGTATGAAGAGTCTTTCAAATTCTAATCAATTATTTATAAAAAAATTAATAAAATTACACAAGAGAATACGCAGAAACTTTAAAGATGCAAAGGAACTTCAATTAATCTTTGAGCTAAAGAGTGTAAAAAGTAGAAATCTGAATATATAAAGATGAAATCATCTTTAGAATATTCTTAAGACTTAACTTGTCTGATAAAATGAAATAAAATGCAGAGTAGCCAATGTTTGGTTGGCTAAGTAACACAACTGATAGAAGTGTAGCAGGAGCAGATAGCATTCAAGATACTGGCTACCAAAACAGGCCTTGTTAAAGGTATAACTGTAGTGAAAGATTCATGCGTCCCCAACAAGCAACAGACATTTATCCCAGATTCTAAATAACCTCGTTTTTGGTCAATTAAAAGCAAAGTGTTTGGGTTTTTCATTTCCAGTCATTTCTTCTAGTTCCTCATAATTCTGGGACGCTAGAAACAAGCGCTTATAAGCAATAAGATAAGATTAGCACAAGAGATAAGATACATAAATAGCAACTTCAAATAAGTGAATGATTACTTATCTGCACGGATAACCATAAGAAATATATGTATCATAATTAACCCTAAACATGGATAAAGGCTTTTCATAGTCTCGTTTCATAATTTAATATAAAAGACTCAGCAAAACTGTACTGATATCCTGAGAAAATTTAATAAATTAAGTAATTATTGCTATTCGGTGCCAAATCAGCTGATAAGGGGAAGGGAGTGGTAATTTTCTCACGTAATTCTCACTCACCCATGCTTACCATCCACAGTGGCAGTTTGACATTTAAAAAACGTGCGAATTTCTTGAAAATTCATTGAATACACATAAGGGAGCATCTAGAAGTGGTTGCCAAAGTTATGCTGAATTTAAAGAATATTGCCGTATTTGAGCCACCTTGGGCAAATTATAGTGATCTCTAATAGTGAAATAATGCAACCTTGAATCATCCTATTATACTAGCTAATAGAAACGAAAATCTCACTGGCTTATATAAAATAAAGGCTCTATAGCGCTAAAGATGGGGGTGGCATCACAATCCGGTCAGTAATCAGACAAAATTTGAATCGGATACGGGATTAAGAAAACGTAAATGATTGCTAACTTTCGCTCTTGAAAATCATTACCTATTACAACTTCTAACCAAGCTTCAAAAAAAACGATTCAAAAATCAAAAAATAAAGATTTTATGGGCAAGGAGGTCCAAACCGCGACTACAGCTATGTAGAAATCTTGATCTCAGCATTTAAATTTCCAACTTTATCCTTCTTCTTCTCTCAGTATCGGAAAACAAATCACACTTTCATACGACCTTGTGTTCACACCGACTAAATAAATCCGTACAGCAGCTCAAGAACTGATAAAAGGTCGAATTTATTAGTTAGATATAATGAATGCAAACAATGTCGGGGATTATGCGACCAGAAGGAATAACCAAACGAACAGATTAGTCAGACTATTCAGCTCAAAAATGTTCCAAACCAAATTGCTAAAAATGTAATCTTTTACCTGAGTGGATAACAAATTCCTCTGATAGCCTTAGCCTTGAGTTTGATTGGAGTGATTGTATAAACCCACGTTAGAAAAAGGATAATGGAAAAATGTTCTTGTTACATATCCTAATCTAATTGGCAGTGTCATTAAATTATAACTCATACGATTATGTTTTCATCGGTATATTAGAACAGTATTAAATGAGAAAATGTGTTAAATAAGGAGAAATATCACCGATTAATAAGTAGGTAAGCATCGTGAGAAAACCGGATAATTAGCTAATGTACTTTAAAATGCATATTTCGAACAGCAAAGCTTAGGTACTAACATAATCAGATCGTTAAACTTTAGATATTTTTCAAATAAAATATAAGTTACCATAATTAAATGATATTAATAATGTAATTAAAATGCATATATCGCATGCGCCAACTCAACTTCATTTTTCAATTAAATCTTCATAAGTTAGTTACATAATGGTTGACGACTTTAAGTATGTGTTTACAGAGAGTTCGTCAATACACAAAAACCATCCCAAAATCTCCTGACATCTTCCTATAAATAGACCAGGATACTGATGAGTTACGTATTACCTTGGACACATGATCGTCTATCAAATGGTTATAAAAATACCAAAACAACAACTTACTTTCCCTATCTTACAGGATTCCCAACTGTGTCCTTAAATGACTTGGTATCACAAACGTACCCAATTCTCAAAATCACATAGAACTGCGACTTCCCATCTTCGTATACCACAGTCCTACCGTCAACTCTGATCTCTGATTATCTGACAAAAACTGTGTCTTTTTCTTTGTCGTATTCCGAAACTAGCTCACTAACTAGCCTCAGCTTCTACACACCTAGGTGGTCCGGCTTGAAGGAGCTGCCTCGGCTAAAATAAACAACAATATCGATTCTCGTCTCTAAAAGAGCACTTCCCACCTCAAAAGAATCTGACAAAAACGCCCAATTGGGAAGCTTTTAAATATACACATATAGTTGCGGAAACTAAAGCGATGCCCTCTCATTATCGATGGGATCACTATTTATCAGGCCCAACGATCAGCAGGGACTTTAAGAATTACGTAATACATGTGTGGTTCAAATACTACATGTCATAATATCAACCTCCTGTCGATATTAAACTCCATACAAGTCTTTTCGAAAGAGAGTATGGAAAAAAATAGCGACATATGTTCTACCGGGATGACAAGAGAAGAAGTGATCATCCTGACACCCATGAATCAAATCTTTTTACTCTTTCCCCTAAGTACTTCCATTCAGTTATGGCAATGCATCTGCTTGTCTAATTAGTGCAATGAATGCTATTTGCATTCATAAATGGACGCATTAGTTAAATAACAACCATTTAGTCTGATATATTGTTAATTTTGAATGTTTACTCACCCTGAACCGGTGACGCGGTGTGTGAGATCCTGAAAATTAAAAAAAGAGTAGAAAAAAAATTCACTTGAGAACTGCTTCAATACGCCTTCTCCATCGAATTCCTTTAAGCGAGTTAAAGAGTGTATATCTTACACACTGAGCTAGTGATCATTAACAAAAGTTAGCGAAATATAAAAATAAAGCTTTAAACGTGTCCCTGTGCGCGAAGAAGAGTGATAAGAGTAGCTAGTCACTGAATACAGTGATAGAACTCGGTGCAAATCAGTGGTCTTAGTGGGAGTGCTGGTTTCTAATCTACAACTTACGTGATTGCCACAGAATGTTGTACATTCCTTATCTACATGTGTAATCATGTAAGGATTTGCACAAAAATGAAGATAATGGGGGGAAAATTAACTAATAAACTCTCCTACAGGTAAAGAGAGGAGAAGAGAGGGAATTTTAGACATGCAAGTGAGAAATTGGACCAAGTATGCCACTAAAAGTATATGGAGTGCTTAGCAATACTACTGAACCTACAGGAGCGAAATAGACTCCACTCTCTTATCATCCAGGGTTTCTGAAAAGTGTGAATGCTTCCTACTGAAATGCATTTAAGTAGAACTGAATGTACAGGAAGAGACAAAGCTTGCAATTATTTAGTTATATTAAAATTAAATTTTGAAACCATTGAACTGGCAGATACGTGTAACAATAAGAATTCGTCACGATGTCACTCTTAATATACGAGGGAAAACGGAAGATGACAAATAACAAATAAGGTGACAAGTTAGAAACTGAAAGTAACATTTTTAAAGGCAAACATTCTGTAATGAGAAATAACCAGCGTGAATAATCGTTTAAATCCTTATTGAACTTTACTCTGTCATCTAGTTACAGTCTTGTTCTCCCAATATAATTATTTTATCATTGACTCAGTCGCCTTACTATCTCGACGAATTCCTTGTAATTATAAACAATCTCAATTTTTTGTTGCTCAACGCCCTTCTTTTAAAGATTAAAATGCAAAAATTTAAGAGGCTAAATGTGATTAAATTGAACACTAAGTTTTAGCATGTTATTAAAATTATTACGAATAAATTTTTAATCAAGTATTACCAAACATATCAGTTGGTTTAGTAATCTTCTAATACTAGTGTGAGACGGAAAAAAATCTACAATATTTGGTGGCAAAATAATTGCCAATAGTTTAAGAAAAACAGAGGGCATTTAAACGAGAATGCCAAAGAAACACCACACTCTGTAAGGTAGAAAATGCACAAGATTTGCGAAATATGAGAGTTTTGGCGCGTGATGGGGCTCATTTTTATTGGCTCTTGCCCTCACAGTGACCTTCACAACTTGTCCCTGATTGGATCATGCACAAAAAATCAGGTTTTGGCATCAAACTACTAGGAACTGACAAATACAGGTTGAGCGATTTCAAGGAAATATGGTGTATTATGTTACAAGAGTTCAAGAAGAGTAAATAATGTCCTAAACTAAGTAATCATCTAAGAGGTCAATATATTACTGCCGACTGACAACTTTAATTAAAATACATAAAAAAAACACCAAACCCAAAAGTTTCTACAGATAATACAGAAAAAATGAGGGAATTAATGTGCATCTTATTAGCGCATTCTTGTTTCTCAAGCACCCAAAACGCGATAATATCACTCAAAGAGTACTATTAAATACATTCGAGAGGTGGAAAATTTCTTCAGAGAAATCTATGAAGGAGGTAATGAGTGGCCGTTGTTACTGAGATGGAAAATGAATTAACAATTATCCCGAGAAGAAGATGAGCATATCAGAGAAAAATAATGATGTGATGCAACGTACGGCTTTGTAAATTGAGGCCTTCTCACGGATTAATCTGATGATATCTTCATTGCCACCAGCCTCGGCTATGCTTATTGCTGTTGAACCCTCCTGAAAATAAAAAAATAAGTGAAATAAGTTAGGGATAAAATTTGTTTATGGTCTTTGGTAAGTTCCGCTAATGTTAAAAAATCGTTACCAATCTCATCTACATGCTCTTGGCAGTAAGAAAATACGAATGAGTCGATCACTCGCAGAACTTAATTAACCAGTCAACAGGACCGGAATATCGTAGACTTAATCTCAGGCTTGAATATTGGAGCTAAATCATTAAGTATGAACATCAGAACACTGTACGGTAAGCTATACTCCTTATTAGAATATAGAAAATTCAGTACTTTCGAAAATGATGCCCTGACTTCATTGCCTGTTTTCCCTTGATCTGCTCCCCCCGTTAAAAACCTTAATGAACTTGTTTGATTTTTACCATATTCAGATGCACTGCTAATGACAAAACTCTGAAAAGGTATTACCAGTGCCAGGAACAATAATGATGTAACCTACATTAGGGGAAGTTAGAAATGTATCGAAATGATGTGACTAATTGATCAAAAGGTAGACACAAAGTCAATCAGAAACCCAACGGACGAATTATAACATCTGAATTCTGAAATAATGGATTACCCACTAAAAAAATAGTGTGCAACTTGAATATTAGGATAAAAAGAAGTA
>CAADRB010000098.1:196047-252341 GCA_900708905.1 Hymenolepis diminuta
CATGGCTTATACTGGACTTAGTGACAAAAATTTTGTAAAAATCAGCCCAAACTAACATTTGGACGGAGAAGTAGCATCCTGGAGCCTATCAGATATAAAAGCTCGCGTCATGTAGCACTTCGTTTGATCGGAATTTGCAAGCAAGTTAGTTAAGTTGGTTGCTCAAACTGGTTATCGAATGCGTGACATCTAACATGACCTTGAAGACTCCATTTCTGTACTTTGTGAGTATACACATCTGGTAATTTGGCTGATTCCGCAACGAGTCTTCGATTAGTTGCTAAATATGATATACTGCAGTACGCACATGTTGACTCATAAATCCGCTCATCCTAGTTGAAAAACAATTTTTTTTCATCAGTTGCTTGTCAGATGTATAGAGAATGCAAAACTAGTCAACCCCTCTCAACGTACCCTAATGAGACCCGTTTAACGTAACTTCACATTCACTTACTCTTAGATGGCATTTTCTCTCCTTGTTGTTCTATTCTCACTTTCTTCTCCTATTCCTCTCTGCCTCTCTTTTGCCTACGCCTACATCTGTGGTTGTTCAACTCAAATCTTGGACTTCTGTTTATGGGAAAGGATGTTGTATGCTATCAGTCCTCAGGAAGATCATTTGTTTTATAAGGGGAAATCTCTGAGCCTACCTTAGACTCTATGAGTAACATTATTCGTAGGAATTAGCACTATTTTAAAACATCTCAGCTAGTTCCAGGAATTGTCTCATATATGACCTTTAAATGTATTATCAATTATGCTGATTGAGCTTTCATGTGAAAATTTATCATAAAATACAGTTTTGGTTGTCGAATACCGGAAAAAACTTGCCACTCAAGTTGTACGTAATCACTCTAACTCCGATAAATGAGCACGCTATTTGGGAACAATTTACACGTGAGTCTGCCGCATTCTTGGATTATACTAAATGTGAGTAAATTCACAAAGACTTTAAGTGGAAAATCTTACTTGATAGGGCACTCAATGAGAAAATAACAACCAATGAGTGAAAATAAATTTCATTGTTTTCAAGTAAAGAATAAAGGATTTAACAGCTTGATAATTATAAATATAATGCAAATGACATTTTGGACTCCATTTAGTAGACAGATCCTAATGTTTGAACTCTGAAGAGTCGAGTTCGACATCTGAAGTAAATATCTGCCACCTGTATGGCTAGTATTGCCATGGGTAGAGAGAAAGTATACCGGAGCGGCTCCTTTGGGAAACTCGCATTCTATCACTGATTTTGCTGATTAGACTTAAGAAAGCGGATTAGACATCTAGAGCACTGTGTACCAATGAATATTGATCTCGTTACCTCTGACCTATCAGACATACTTTTTGATAACTGTCAACCGACGCACCTATCAAGTAAAACTATTTTAAGTACCTGAACTTATTATTGATACATCCCCTTCAACCTCCGTGTTACTTGTTTAGATATTTAACCTAGATTTAAAAGTCCCACATGCTTTCCGCTTTTTCATGAGTAATAATAGACGTTATCTTAGAGCAACAAAAGCCCTTTGTTTGTGTCTTTAAAGAGTGAAGAATATGACTAAAATTCAGCACACACCAGAAGACTTACCTACAAATTCATTATGCTTATGATGTGGAAATCGTACTAAAGAAATTTAATAAAGGCGTAACCCAATAAACTCAGTCGGTTGTATGTATCTGCAGACTCATGACGTGTCTGATCAGTTATGATAAAAAAATATAATGTATTCATTTGCATACATTCAGAGCAGAAAGCAAGTGCACAAATGTAAATTTATTCATAAAACCCACAGAGTTGGCCCCATTAATGAGTCAATCATTTTACCATTTTTACCAGTTGAGTTTCATTCTGCACATATCCATACATAAATAAGCATCGTTGATTTACAAGACTTCTGTATTCTTTTTAATGAATTTGAGCAACTGTAATTGGATTTAGATAATTAACCAGTAGGATTAAACGTGCTTGCAACATCGGAGAGAGGAGATAAAGTGTTGGAAGTTCGCATGGTCAGCAGAATTAGAGACGATAACGATAAGGCCGAATGTCCGAAGGATCACACTTGCTAAGCCATTCAAATACCAAGTGAGATATTCATCATTTTAAGCTACCAAGCTACCTCAATCCCAAAACCGCTAAATTAAGAGTTCCACTGTACCCAAAGTAAGAAGACCGGAGTGTCCGAATATGTCTCATTAGGTGCAACAAGGAAAAAAAGCCATTTTTTGTGGTCTGTTTCAAATTTTAAAATAACTCATTACCAGAACGGGGATCTCTTAAGAGTCAATTTGTGTTCTAAATTTAAGACAGGGTCGAAGAAGCTTAGCAATTCGGGAGACAACTACAAATGTAATGAGTGGCAATTCAAATGACTCAAAGTAATGTTAGATAAGCAGTGCAAGTGTCTCATATTTGACCAGTAACTGAATAATACCTTTAATTTTACTAGCCTCACTTGTGCGTTTTGCTATTACCTTATCAGTCGGCTTAAAGGAAAAGTCTAGCTTAATTAAATATGCTGCCTATTAACCCCTGGTCTTTTCACCGATTTCATCCTCCTAAATCACAACAACTTTTGTGGCAATAAAAGTTGGGAAACTATTACGAATATCATTACTTTCTACAGCCCGTTTTAATTCAATACAGCAAACATCCACTCGATTTTTAAGTAGGCCTTCCTTTCACCACATCATTTCGAATAACTAGTTTAAGCGTTTCGAGATAATGCAATGGAATTTATAAAATCTCGATATGAAAAATGTAGAACAGTTACATCCTAAACTCTGAAAATCAGCGTAAAAGAGGCTCTTACAAGCTTTGATTAAGTGTCATACCATTTAATACTACCATTAATATCTCTCGTAAAATGAAACGTTTTGGAAATTTTAATCACGATGAAACATCATAAACAAGTAGGAAGGAAGACAACTCAGTTTAAGAGAATGAATTTAGACAATATTAATGAGAGAGTCAGGAAATCAGAAGAAGCCTACTTCATTTAAACTTTGGAAACATCAGGTTGTTTAAATCCTAAACTATTATTATATTTCAGATTAGCCTTTAATATAAAGACATGAAGCTCGAAAAAGCCAACATAACCATTAAGTTCATAGTTAAAGAATTTAAGATGGAGCCTGACTGAAGGCCCCAAACAAAAACGCATTTGCATTCAGTGACTTTCACTAAAGTATTTGCGTCTTACTAACTTCGTAATCGATTACCAGACTTAATAAAAAATATTCTGAGAGCATAATTTAAACACGTAACGAGCAGAAACGGTACACGGTCACATTATTAACCTAAAATAACAAAATAGCCGAAAATCTTATTCAGTAGTGACATGTTAAAAACTAAAGCCAAAGTCATCAAGTCCATTTCAGAAGCCAAGAATCTACTTAATTCGGCTTTCAGTAGTCTGACTAAGTCATGGAAACCACTATATCAGTTAAATAAATGAATCAGCTATGTAAATAGGAAGCCCCCTATGCCTTCCCTCCTAATTAGTAGTATTGATGCTTGATTTCAGTAGCGTATCACATACCTGGTCTTTCAAATCCAGGTTGATTTCCGGTCGAGCGATTAAGAGTTTAACCATCTCAAGGTTGCCACAATCGATGGCACACATAAGGGCCGTGTTTCCAATGTCATCCTGAGTGTTGACATCAGCTCCGTGGCGAAGAAGCAGTTCTACCACAGTCGTGTTGGCTTTTCTTGCAGCTAACATCAACGGAGTTTGACCGGGAGCAGTTCCAGCACGAGCATTTACGTCCCCAGCTGCGAAGAGTCGTTCCAGTACGGGCACAGCAGAGGAATCTATGGACTATGTAGAAATATTAATTAAAGAAGAAAAGAAATAGTTAGCATCTGAAATGTAAGGTTATTTACAAGCATGAACAAGTAAAACACAACGACAATCCATGCTGAATACAAAGAATATCATGCCTCAGCAGCACATTTGGGTAAATGATAACGAATGCAAGAGTGTCTGCACATAGAGATCTCAGTGAATGGAACGGGTAACCGCATTTAGCACCAACCGCAATCTCTAGGATGCTTTCTTTTGCTTAAGATTGGCATGTGAATCATAAGTTCAATATGTTTAAAGAAAATCAAGGGCAAAATAATAACAATAGCTTTCAATTCCATTTAGAAAAGTATTTTCTACCAACCATATTTGATAAAGGGGTAGAATCATTGAGTCCCCTCGTTGAGAAATTTGAATTCTACCACACCTTTTATTAGTCAAGCGTAATTATTGAGGTCGGTCTTTCCTCTCACTGAATGTGAACTAATAACATCGAATCTATGACTGCTGACTTCGCAGATGATCAAAAATCGTTGAGCCACCGGCGCAAAGAGAATCGAAAAAGTATGGGAGAAAAGCCAATCAATCATGGAATATTTAACACTAAAGAGAATAAACTAACCTGGTAAATGTTATTTTTATAACATCGGGTTCAAGTCTCTTCTATAAAAGCAGCCGATGAGGTGAATGTTTTGTTATATATCGGATAAGTCGCTTTAATGAAAACTAGATCCTAAGTAAAAACCAATCCCAATATAAATGGCTCACTCCCAACACCTTTTACAAGTAAATTCAACTGAGCAAGAGCAATTTTGCCGAAGCTTCATCCTAAGGCACCACTTGAAATTGAACAATGAATGGCAACTTGTGAGTTTCGAATGCGGGACCATAAATATGCGAATATCTGAATCAAGCTTTCAGTCTTACACTTCCTTTCATCAACTGAAACTGATACTGCTTATGGACCTATTCATATTGTCTTTCATTTAGGTCAGGCTGTACACCCTTCTAACCTTGATTCATACAAACATGTCCGACCATGTGATGGACAGAAAAGAAAAAAGGACAAAAGTCTGGATTTTTATTTCTTTTCTCTGATCATTTGCTTTCGATTAAGATTATTTTTTGGCTTAAACAAATATTAGTATAGAATTTCGGTTGCATTAAAAAGCATACATAAGAAAGACTGACATACCATAATAACTCGCCTAGCCTCTCGTTCTCAATCTATCGACCCATCAGCTTGCGACTCCGCGACATTAAATTTACTCAGAATCAGGAGACAAGTCCAGAAATTTGGACGTTGGGCATAAGAGACAGTGAACTGTACTTGATAAGTAAAGGACATACAATCTGAATCAAAACATCAAATTTCGTAAGGCTCATTTGATGGTCTGACCTTCTAATTCCACTCGATTCCCTTAACGTATATTGGACTACCCTATTGATTCCTTTCCTCAGATGAAAAATTGTAATTTTTTGCCTCGCATTGGTAATAATAGCAACAAACAGGCAGCCTGAAGGAATCATTATTCTAATAGAATATGTTCTTTTAATCCTCCGAATTTCAGTCTCCGCTTCTATTCGGACCCGTTATAGCCCAATCTAAACTATTCTAATGCTCCTTTGTTTGTAGATGCTTTTCTACTATTAAAGTTTAAAAATAATTGACCTTGTCAATAGTTACTTTTTAAAAGTTCACACTTTGTACAAACACCTTAAATTCAAATGTAAATGTTAAAAAGAAAATATGAAACTACTAAGAATTAAATTGAGTACACATAGATTAAATATGCACTCACTAACGCCCAGACACGAGCAACGAAGAATTGTTTTTCTGACTATACAAGGTAATCAACCGTCATTGACCGGCGTTTAAATATGCATGTGTTTGAATACTATCATTTCAGCATGAAAACGTTTCCAACTTATGTCGTATTTATTTAATGTTAAAACATGTCTAGTAATATAACGAATACTCTCTATGCCTACTTAAATAAAGTATGAGTAGGGTTATTCAGTCTAGCACTTCGGTGAATTTTGACATGCAAGACTGTATCATGCACACTCTGACAATAATTTAATCAAATGAATCCTTTCAAATTTACAGTTATGAGTCCATCAACAATTCCAGCACACGGAGATTAATTTGATTTAGAAAAATGGCGGAATGGTACACCATGATTAATTACTTCTTAATGAGTAATTGCTGAATGATTTATTTACAGTGACGATAAGCGTTAGATTCATTCGCATAAATGTAGTGATTTAATAGCGACGTGCAATAGGAAAGAAAAACTAAATCATTAAAGGGGTTAGAGAAAAGAAGAGACAACAACATGCAAACACGACGATAAAGATAAGTCCAACATTTCTTCAAGTAAACTCACCCGACAAGCGAGCTACATGCAGTAAAGGAGTCAAAGTGGTTATACTTTTACTTGCGAAGTAGTAGAGGATGAGGCGAATAAATATCCATTATCCCGATTTAATACCAGGTTTAACCAAATCTTCTCGAAATTCTCTTTATTTATATTCCAAATAACCAATTCCTTGTACACCCCCTTGTGAGTCAATTCGACCCTCTGTGATCCTAAAACTTAATCAAGTTAACTTTAACTGACACCAACATTGGATGTCCGTCAGTGTCAATTACTGGAAAGGTTCCAGCCAATCAGATAACCTAAACCTATGACGACATATACATATGTTGGTTATTTCAAAGCATACCATTGTGGCATAACTACACCACAACAATCTGATCAATATCAGGATCCCAGGTTCCCAACTTTCTGCATAGTTTATATTCCTATCTCTATAAAAACCGTGCTGCTACCCAATTAAATCTTTTACTCAATTCTATTTTCTTCCACACCCTGCACTACTGTCGCTCTAAGTGATAAGTGATATAAACTAACAGCCAGGAAAACACGAGTATATTACATCACCTGAGTGCCGGGAAAATTTAACTGCGTTGTTAATATTTATTAGTGATTAAAAGGATTACGATTGAGCCCTGGAGAAAAGAAATTCACCCGATAGCAGACTTTTTGACAAACTTACATCACTTATGGCAGCAATCATGATGGGAGAGAAACCGAAGGCGTTCTTCTTATTGGCGTCAGCGTAACCGGTATTTAAGATTAATGACACTACTCTCCATGCTCCATGGCCCACTGCATAATGGAGACATGTTGAGCCCTGAAATTAAAATAAGCATATCCTTTTTTTAAATATACCTGCCGATCGCATCTATTTGAATTTGTCTGAGGAAAGGTATTTATTAATTAAGGCGGCATGACAAGTTAACAAGCTCTACATATTGGGAACATGAACACACCTAACGAAGCGGTCTAACTGAAATCTGTACTTTGGCAATAACATTGGTGAAGTGCATTCTTTATGAGAAAATGAACAACTCAATGCATCCATAATTCAAATAAGCTTGACTCTTGCACTCCTGTATTCATTTGCTTCTACCCTATCTCTTTCTACTTGTTTACCATATTAGATTACAACCACCTTTTCATAATTAAAAATTGTATAAATTTTTTTAAATTGCACCATGGGCAATATTAATATTAATATATCTTTTACGTCTCAATCTAAAATTGTAACTCTCCGCTGCAAACTATACGCGACTGTTCATATAAAGGAAGGTAATGCTTATGTACTAACGACGAGATTACATTTCCCCAGTCATGATGATCAACAAGCACTTCAAGTCCCCAATAAGTAGTCCATCTTAAATTTTATAAAAAAAAGTGGTGACTAAAAGACCACATATCAGAATTCCATCCGCACTGTTGACATTAAAACGTAATACGAGTCCATTAAGGAGAAAGAAAACACCAAAAACTTGTCTGAAATGAGTGGTAAAAAAGCAAAAATTCCATATATTATGGGCTAAATATCCTTATTCTTTCGCAAATTATACTTTTTCAGGAATTTGATGCAAGCAATTCTTTATGGACTTAATCAATTCTGTCCCAAGTTTATCCATATTGATTTCATTTTGTGCCTCATTAGGTCAATGTAAAGACCAACTTGCCCCATTGTCATATATTCGAATTATGTATGCTGTATTCTTACACCTGAACTTCCACCATATCGGTACGTCATATATATAATTCTACTAACCGATATGTCATATATCTATCCGATTCCCTATTGGTTTACGACCCATTAATTAAATCACATGTAACTTCCTTCCCAATTCCCAATTGGCCTATATTCCACTTATCTAATTATATACGTGGTTTCTATTCCTATTCACCATTGCCTTGGGTATATAACTTCCGCCTGCCTAATTGGCTTTATGTCCGTCTGCCCGTGCGTAACTGCCTGCCAGCCAGCCTCTGCGTGCGAAGTGCCATTAATACATTCCTATAAGTACCCCCATAATATGTACTCTCTGTCAGTACCATTATTGTATTCTTGTATACCATCTACTTCAGTATATTCTTGTATTCTACAATTCTCTAGAATTCCGTTCCACTGGTCTGTATATCCGTTAATTCTAAGATTATTGGGTATAATTCAAAATACATCATTTGGCTTCTCAAAAAGTTCAATATCTAATATACTTCAATACACAACATTTGAACATTTCGAAATATTATAATGTATTTTAATGAACATACGGACATATTATTACCATATTCTGAAAGGAAAATTAGAGGCAAATAAGTGATATTTTCTTCAAATAGAATATTTGCACTGAAAACTGGACATTCACTTTCTCATTCCTCTCAATTATCGTTCTATAATTTCTTCAGCTCATAATCACATTACAGATACATTAATATTACTACTGTTGTTAAAGTTCAATTAACAGTTTTCACCCTTGAGTGAACACAACTTGCAGAGGCCTGCTAACTTAAATTTATTAGTTATATTAGGTATATTAAGATTGCAAGGTACTAAATTTTAACTTTAGAAAGTGGACTACACGTTTAGTATATGTCCAAAAATCAAATGAAGCATGACTCTTTAATGCCTTAACTTTGCTCTCTGTATCTTTTTGATTGCTTTCCCTCTTTTTCGTATAATTATGGACAATAATAAAGCCGAGTTGCAATAATTAAGACAACTAACGCGTTTTAAGTATGGATGACATTTGTGTATACTTCAGTTGCCGCTACTACTAATAATAAGATCAATATAATCTAATTATACACACTCAAGCTCTTACAACGAAACATCATATTTCAACGCAAGGCTGAAATGCCTGCCTCATTCATTTCTTAAAGTTTTTACTAAATTATGACCCGAAATCCATTGATGAGCAATCAGTGGGAAAAATACCAAACTATATCACCAAAAATAATAACAATGAGTATATTAAATGAATGACTTGCAACTTATTTGGCATAACATATAAAGACCCTGGGAAATATGCTTCCGCATAAATTATATCTTAGTATATTATCAGTTATAACCGCCTGGATACCATATCCTTTTCTCGATAATAAAAACTGGAGTGCGTTACGGTTTAATGTTTTCTTACCCGAGTAGTCGGCATTCGAATGAAGAGATGGAGGAGCTGAGGTGCGCTGTTGTATAGAAAGGCGAACAAGTCCTCTACTTGTTCAATATCAATATTGGTTTTGCTGACCATATCGAACCAAGCTTTGCGAACGACCTCTAAATGACCTTGCTAAAATTGTAGAATGAAAAGGTGAAAATGAAATTAAATGCACAAAAAGCAAAAAATATAGTTATAACAATTCTTTTTATATGCAATTCGTCTAGAAAGATGGGTCAGTATCTCTTTTATTTATTTCGCAATTCTATCAAACTAGCTAAAGGACAGACGTAATCCTATTCTCTCTTAACGAAAGAATTTATCAGAACCATTGTCTCCTTTCCACACTTTTGCGTTAGAGGTCGTATAAATTAGAAGGGTATTTCTGTCGTATTATAACATCATACCTTCCTACTACTAATAGAGGTATCCTCAGTGTTAACCTATTAATAGTAAAGCCTTTGATGGCTAAAATAAAAGTTCGGAGACTGTGGACAGATTAAAACACGGGGTACTTGGCGAGTGAGACGTCATCGTCAATTTGTTGAATGGAACCGATAATGGGATTATTTCAAGTGGTATTTTCACAATAAATTGACGATTGCTTTTTAGATTCATAATCCATGCTTCTTCATAATCTCTTCCTTACCATACATCAATAATATTCTAATTACAGCATTTTAAACCTGTTCTGGTCAGCAAGCCATCTCAATCAGAAAAAACGAAGTTTTTGTCCTGTCTAACCCTTATCACCTATCGAAGATATTCTAAGCAGCCAATTTCTAGCAATCGGTTAAGACTCGGGGAAAAGATGTAACTCAATGAAAGTCTAAACTTATTTACTAGATTAAAAAATTATCCCTGTTATCGAAAAAATTTATGATATTTGGGATTGACAGGCTGCCTGTTGAGTCAGCAATGAGACAGAAAAGATATTCAACTAGCAGATAAGAGAGTGAGATAACAGTAACCGATAAGTCACGTGTCTGATTAGAGGACTTAGTTCACAGAATTTTGAGTTCTACTCAGAATATCAAAAACATTCGATACCGCCTCGTTATAGCTATCTATAACTAAATAATCACCGATAGCCATCAGAAATGGAAAGGGACAAATCAATTTCACTTTAACATTTCTCCCTTGAGCTACAAAAGGTTAATGAAACGGTCCTTTAGGCTTTAGGCAAAACTAGGTAAATGAAACTATATCGGCAGATATCACTTATCGCCCCATGAAAAAGGAGCGGTATAAAAAGTAACCGTGAATTTTCTGATGGGAGCTTTCTTACAAGATCATCCGTCAGTGTGCCACCAGGTGAGGTCATGTAGAAGCTGCTTAATGCCTCAACAGCCTTTCGCATCTCCGCTGTGACCTTGTATCTATAATTTGAATAATGTAGATTCATACTTAGATTGGAAATTAAATGAAGGAGAATACTTGTTTAAAAAGGGCTGAAACATACGTGTAATTACGTAGTGGAATATTTGGAGAGTCGGAGCGATAGGTGTGTGGTCCTCCTAAACTGGGGCTCTTGGTTCTACAATGAAAAATAAAACGACCTCAAGGATAGTGGCTACTGAAATCTCAATTCAGTACATTACGTCGGTTCACTACACTTCTACTGATTTTCAACAAAAATTACGACACTGATCTGTTATGATTGAAATCAAAAAAAATACATGACCTTTTCAGTTTCCACTTAAATACTTAGTTGCTAAGGTGTCAAGTTTAACAGGATGATTTTGCCAAGACATAGAAGTAAAAGAATACTATTGGTGTTCACGAATTTGCGAAGTCGTGTGAAGTATATTTGCGGTAAACAGTATAAAAAAGTAGATTTTAAATCAAATCTTAAGTAAATTATGCTTAAATTAACCATTGTCCGCCAATTGTGCTTTTTCCTTGAAGACTACTTTAATCAAATAGAACATTAATAAAAGTATTTATGAATAAGTACACTAACGGCCCAAAGGCTAACACGCTTATCTGCAAAATTAGGGGCCATGTGTTCAAATTCAGTGGGCAGAACGGCCAACTGCAATATTTGGTTAATAGAGATTGATGAATTTGTATTACTCACCAGAAAGGCTCCATAATATTACTTCCCAACCCAATATGAGCGTTGGAAAAAGCATTCTCAAAAGGGTTTGGGTTCTCTAAGTTTCTACCCATCTTCTCCAGCAAAAGAAACATGCCTAAATCTGAGTTTGAATGACCTTGTAATACGTCCACTTTGTCAACTGGGCTCCTAAACTGATTATCGATTTATTTCTGTTATCGAACTAACGCATTCCGAACTTTTATCTGTGCCACCTATGACTCATCCTAATGTACACTTTCAGTTTCCTACTTACGAGCAAGCATCTACATTGTTCATGCTTAATTCCCCTTTCTACCTAATCTTTGGTGAAGTTCGTATAAAGGCGTTAGACCAATTATTTTCTCTAACTTAACTTGGTGTTTCCAAAAGCACTGATTCTTCCTAACGGTCAGAAAAAGTCCTTTTGAGTATTTGTTGATGGAGAGTGTTTCTGGTAAAAAATTACCTTAAAGATTTATCTGTGGAACAAAGTTAGTGAGCAATAAATACATTCGATTTCTGTTCTCATTCCTCAGAGTTTTATTTTATTCTAAAAATGGTTTCAGACTAACCTGATATCTAGGAAGAATGACAATTCACTTAAATGCCAAACATCCTTTTGATAGTTGCATTTCTCAAGAGTCAAATAGTGTCTTGAAAATTACTTAGTTCGGTATTTCACAAAAATAAACACCATTATTGGCAACAGGCTCAGACGTTGAATATCCATTAGAAAAACTATTGAGAATAAATTAATCCACTGTATGCTATCAAGGCATTAGCGTGTTAAAAAAGCTATAAAGCTAAGTAGTAAGCTAACGTGTTGCGGTTATCTAGATCGCGCATACTTAATCTTCCCATGACGCATCTTTTTCTGTGTACTGTCTGCAAAAGTAATATTTCCGTGGTGCTCTTATCATATCAGCAACAACAAAAATTCTTTTGTCATCTTTCTGGCTAATTTAAAGTTAAGCTTTGCTGGATATTGGAGGAGCGAGTCTATCACAGCTTAATCCTATCTTGATAATGGCTAAGTTCCAGTTAATTCCAAATAGGTTGGATAAGTTCAAGTTCTGACAATGATCCCTCTTACCTTTGAACGGGCGTTCTTCTGAACTGTTGATACTGCAATGTAGACACCCCTTCCGCCTCCTCATGAGTTGCGAAGCTAGGTGATCGTGCTACCTCCACAGTTCGCGAATAGCCACCAGGAACATGTTCAGCTGAATGCGTGGGAGATACCTGAACCCGCGGGGACACGTGTCCTGAAAGCGGACTCATCTGACTTTTGGAGGGAGTGTCTTTATCAAACCACGTCTCTGTTAAGGTAGTTCCCGTGTAGTAGTGTGAATTGGACTCAGAGTTAGGTCGATGGCGTGATGGACGACCATCCTCTCTCTGGAAGTAAGGAAAAGTAGGGATAAGTTAGATCTGAATTTCCTCTTAGTTTGTCTAAATATTCAAAAAATAAGACACTTATTCTGGTCGCTTTTATAGAACCCCTAGTTTTGGTGTTATCCTAAGAATAATTTTTGTCCAACATCTTCTGAAATGAATTTACCATCTGAAAGACGTCTTAGTTTTAAATGAGATATAGCTATAAGATTTTAAAACTCAAAAAGGCGCTTCTATGGAATTATAAGAAATAAGACTAAGTGGATGAGCACCTATTGAAAATGAAAGATCGAAAGAATTATAGACCATCTCACTTTTTTTTAATTTTAACTAATGTGACAGGTAAACAAACATATTCACTCCTATTATTTTCAAAAATGATTAGATGCAGATAAATGAGGACTCCTCAATTTCCAAGCTTCATACATCTCTATTACAGATGATAATATAATGTTTTCTTAATATTAGGGCTAAAGGAAAATGCTCTTCCATACGAGTCTGAGTTAAAACACGCAAGTTTATTGGGAACAAAGTGATTTATAGATCAAATATGGTTATTAAATCAACTTCGCCCAAAATATACTTTTAAAGACACACATTCGACTGAGAAATGTATAAATGTCAATGCTGCGGGTATATTGACGAGATATTCATTGTGATCAGAATTGAAGATTTTGATTTCAAAAAGTGAGTCTGTCTTAGTTTAATGTGTTTGAGGGAGATATGTTTAAATAGTTGATGAATGGAGAGTTGGGACTTGGAACCGTTTTACACTATGTATATTTTTGTGATCATACCCTGCGAGAGTTTGTCCTAATTTGCTTAACAGCAAAATTAACCACACACCTCAAACTAGACACGTTTATAAGAGTGGGTTATCAGACCTGTCCAAATTTGGTAGCTACATCATGTTTAGTTGGGCCAAAAAATTCTTTTTCCCATTATTAAACTCGAGTTTGGATAGTGGGAGAAACAGAATGCACACAGTAGCTAGACCGTGGTATCGAAATTGACCTCAACTGCTACTCGAATTTCAGTGTAGGCACGCACTCGTAAACTCGTAAAAAATTAAGTCGCCGTCGAATACTTGATTTGCACATGACGATCTTAAAGAAAGGCACTATGCGCAGTTTGCAGTACACATACCAGGTGTGAATAACTGCGTCGTTTTTTGTCGGCAGTGAGTGATTGAAAATGAGAAGCCACCTTGTATTTTTATGCCGAAATTTGGCTAGAATTTATTTGAGTCAAACTTATATAAGGGTATATAAATGAGAATTATGATAGGAATTGTGAGAATGTCAGAAATGAAAAAGACCAAGAGCATTCGGAGTCTATTAATGGTCATGGACTACCAGTACCAGTACCACTGAATATAATTAAACTCATTACAGAACTTTTTGATAAAACTTGTTTTTTACATTGTTACATGAAAGATATCTCGCAAAAAAATGTTAAAATTTTAGATTAATATTCTTTAAAGTTATTACCTCGCACAATTAGCCTGTTTGTACATGAACTTTGAATTAAAAGACTTTAAGTATATTGAATTAATCACACGATCTACTTTATTCCCCCGATCGTCGTTCATTTCAACGTACTATCCTCATTAATGTATACGTCATTATTAACTAGACCACCTGTTAGCCCATACAATAACTTATTCTATCACATCTTCATTCAATTTTTCCACGCTTTCCGTTTAAATTCCAACTTTCATCATCGTATAAGTGACACGTCATAGCGAGCGAGTACGGAAATGCTAATAATCTTACCAGCTAATCAAAACGGCTGTAGTATTAACCACCCAACCATGTTCTACTCTTTCTATGAATACCTCCTTTCTACCCAGAAGAAGACCTAATCAGAGTCTGAGAACTCGCATGTGCTATGGAGAACCCTAAATGAGGGGTCAATGACATACAAACTGCACGGAACTTCCTGTATACCCGTGCTCCTTTCTCTCCCCCGCAATTTACTTTCAGACACTTACACCCCATTACATTGTGTACTCTTTCTCTATTAAACTCATAGGCTACCCAGACCGCCTACAGTTTGTCCTTTCTCGTCCATTTTTCTACAGCAGCGCATAAATTATTCAAAGCGTTATGTGATATACCATGCGTAATTCAGATACAGACACGTGGAAGTGGCCAGCCTATCGCTAAGTAATGCTTGAGTCCCTTCAGGTCTTTTTATTGTACACCCTCTTTATTCCTTATGTATAAAGCTTTTTGGTGATTATTAGCAGGGACTTTGCTCGACCTTTTTGCTGCTCTCGTGTCCAGAGTCGTAGTAAAGGTGGAAAACGAGTATGACTACTAGCAACCTATTATATTACATACTTTATAAGGAAATTTTCAAATCTCTTAAAAATCGAGCGTATATACAGTTCCATAAATTCGATTCGTTATTTCGTTTACTAAATTCTAGGAAAGTTTGTTTAATTTGAATACTATTACTTGAAAGTGCTAAGCGCGGGACAATTCTGACCTCTATAAGACCGCTCATGAAACGGAGTAAATCTCAAAATTAAGTGAAAATTGACATAAATTTTCAAGCTTTCGGTCATGGTCCTCTTTTAAAAAACTCTTAGAACACCAAATACACGGCTACCAGGCTTTGAACATTACGTATATATCGATTAGCAATTTTTTATACTTCCTCTAAATTGATGGATGGATCAAATGAAATATCTACCTATTTTGCTATCCAAAAATTATGTTTTGGAGGCAGCGTACAAAGCAATACTTCTAGAGTTCAGATTTCACTATAAACTCCTAGTCTTCTTCATTTCGTTCCTTGTTGGACTATTTGCTATTGTATTGGCTCGGATAATATCCCATGATGAAAACGTAAAATTTTTCCATTGTCAACGGTAAAAATTATAATTTGATTAGTATTTCCAACCTATTAAATTTCTTTAATTCCTTGTAAACGAAAATAGTTAAAGTTTAAACAATTTTATTCGGATGTATATTATTCATTACTGCAAATATAATTAATATATAGTCATGTATACATAGGAAAATTACATAGAGTTAAATTGATTCAATTAAATTTTATTAATAAAAAAAAGAGAAAAAGAACATTTACTCACAAAAGCAAAAAACTATTAAGAAACGGAAATTTAATTTTAAGAAATTGCATAATTTAATCGGCACCTATTTTTTAGCAAAAATAGAAGAATAGAATTATAAAATGGTGTGACAGATTCAATTAATATAAAAAGACTTTATCACATATTCAATAATGTACCGTTAAATGTAGCGTATAAAGTTAGGGACAACGAACGCTTAACACCTTCAATAAGAGAATAAGCACTGTGGTCAGTGTCTAGCAAGAGGCCAGGAGATCAGCAAAGCCTTTATATCTTGAAGTATATCCCACAGGCGGGATGCATCAGAAATTTCAAACCAACAACTCTACTAATGGCAGTGAATTATTTACAGTTCTAGCAAATCGAATAAAACGCACTGAGGAATTAAATAGCGACAAGAATGTATTAGATATTGGAATAGCATACAAAGACAGTAATAGTTAAGCGGGGATACACCAATACCAGAGATCTTATTCTAGCAGGTGGAGTAAGAAAATTAATGGAGTGAATGAGTAATTATACTAACAAATGGAAAATATGAGAAAGCGTCCGCGCAAGATGAACAAGCACGTGATACATGAGCAAGTGACGATTAAATAGCGCGTAAATGGACAAGACTTGGAATAAAGAAAAACTTGCGATTAATTTGGCAATAAAGTAAATACCACAGAAATTGTGAAACCGTCCAATCTTCAAAACCTTTGCAATACCAGATTACGCTATCAAACCAACCAGAACGGGTCAGCGAAATACGTTGTTATAAATTTATACGCACGACTGATGCCCTGCCTCAACAATAAAAAACAAATAAACTTAATAGAATCAAATATTTTGGACCACAAAAGATCTTAAAATTAAAAGGAGTATTGCTAATTCTAGTCATAAAATTGACGGTGGCCTCACATATCATTGTTCCGATTTTACTCCGTACATTTTGTTTAATAACCACAACCCCGTTCTGCTATATTATAATACCCCGTGGTAAGGTCGACTCCAAAACACAGTCCCACTTTTCCAATAGATGTATTCTGTTTGTCTTTCGATGTCTAACTTCCGGTGCACTGAAACTGGGAATTAATTGTTTCTGCGAAAGGTCTTTAAACGTCCTAGACTTTCGATTTACAGCTAAATACATTTCAGTATGAATTATGTCAATAGAAACTGTTAAACATATGCTGTAACAAAGTAACTAACAGAAAACATTGTTTTTTTCAGTTTCTAAGTCTTAAGATTTCACATCGTGTTACCCCTGTTATTTAATATAATCTATGAACACCTTCCTTTCTAACTCGAATCTTAAATACGAATTCATTTTTATAAACTTGACTTAGTATTTGTAATTGAGATAAAAGTTGTAATTATTTAAGAAAATCTCATCGAAACGTCACCTTTAGTTTTTGAATGATCCGAACACATTTTAATCGTCTGTTAAATTCATTCAAAGATGAAATCTCACCTAAATAATCACTATAATATAAATATGGTAAGAAAATAGAATGATCTGAAAATTTTAATAAAATGACCCTTATATCCCCCTAAAATAAGGCAGAGTTTTGTAATATCCATATCACACATTATATGTCCATAATTATAACACCAGACTAAGTGAAATCAATATTAAATTAATAAAAAATAATAATAATCCAGAATTTTAATGAAATCGCAAAAACTAGTAAGTGGGAGTATGAAGAAAGATACTTGACAACAATGCAATTGATCAACAATAGGAACTTTCAAATGCATATTGGGAAGCCTATCTTCCAGCTCTCATCCCAGGATAGCATATTTGAGCCAGTAAAACCAGTGTGCTTGATCATTCAGCTCACTAGGTGTGTTTGCCGACGGGCATCAAACTCGTGACTCCGACTTTGCAAATGAGCACGTTGATCTTTGCACTTCCAGCGCATAATATCAGTGATAAAAGTATCAGCAATTCAGACAGCAAGACAAATGAACTTCAATAGTTTCTGAATGTCACTCTTATCGTTTAGTTAATATAAGCACACTTTGAGTGAATTTTACCAATTGATAGACTTTTAAATTACCTTACGTGCAAATTATCTTGGTCGAACAATGAAAGGAAAGGGAAACACCACCAATTTCTACAGAAATAATTCTATAGACCTTATTCTTCGGTTAACCGAAAAGACTACTCACCTTCTTCGTGTCCTTAATAACATCCCTTATCGATTCCAGGAGAGCACTGTGCGGTGGTTTTCCTTCCCCACTAGTCTCAAATGTCTTAGCTGACACTTTGCCTTCCTTGTCAACATGTCCCGACACACGCTTAATGCGATAAGTCGTGACCTTTCGCGTTTCAGCTTCAACCATTCCTCCAGCTTTAGAGAGAGAAGACGGTGCTTCCATCGGTTCAACCAACTTGGTTTGACTTCCAGTCTCCATGCGTCGAATAAGGTCTGTAGTACCGCCAAAGTCTGAAGTTGCTGGTGAAGTGGGTCTAGGTGTAGATATACCCTGTGTCCTGCAAAGTACTTGTTCTGTATTTGTTCCAAGATTTCGCCTAACTGGAGGCTCAGACAACGTTCGTTTATCCAACATTACTGGACGAACATCCAAGCCGACTGAACACATTCGCGGTTTAGTGACAACTACCTGTTTTTCTACATTTCTCAATTCCTCCAGACGTTCAAATAAACGGTGAATAAACATTGAGATGTCTGTTCGACTATATCGATAGAGATTAGTGATGAAGGTCCTATCAGCATTTGGATAATCCGCACAGATTGATCGCAAAAGTCGAGCAAAGTACTCATCCAAATCATCAGTCATACAAGCTGAATTTCTCTTGTTGGGAGATGTTGCAGCATCAGTTGTAAATCCTCGAGTTGATGTGATCGGTTTAACACAAACCCCAAAATTTCGAAGGCCTTTCGCCTCCTTGCCATATGCAGACTGGGAAACAGTTCGTTGTTTAACGGGTGTCAATTGAGCAGCAACATCTCTGCAAGATGGACGTCTTCTCTTAATTTCTTCCGTGAAATAGCGACTCAGACGCTCCCAGTAAACAGGAGGAAAGTCGGCCGGATTCACAGATCTGGAACCAGTATCCAGAAGGAAGTACTGGTTGACATCAGCATCACCAACACCTACTGAAGTCATGATTTTAGAAGTTTCTGGAGATAGGCAAGCACTTGGAGAAAGCACTGAAGGTTTACGACGTGTAGTTATGATATCTTCTATTATTTCCTCGTCATATTCATCAGCCCCTTCGTCAATATACACCGTTTTTTCTAATTCTCGCAATCTCTCAAGTCTACGTCTCCCTTCCTCCTCAATTTGTCTCTGTAGCTCAGCTTCTCGTTCAGCGATTTTTTGCTCACGAAGTTCTAACTCTTCTTCCTTCGACTTTTCATCATAGAACTCACTTCGCAGGCGTCTAGAAGTGCCAAATATAAGGAATTCATCCTGTCCATTTGAGTACTTCATAGGACCCTCAATTGGTGAGGTAATAATTTGACGGGCCATAGGCTTGACATAAGCGATATTTCCCTCATAAGTATAGTTGTGATTGCGAGTTTCGGTGAAAACTTCGTCGGGGGTTTCAACTTGGAGACTAAGGTTATGAGGACGTGAGGGCACGTTAGTGTAATGTGATGGCAGTGGTGGAGGTGGGGAACGAACTTGTTTCCGATAGTAGCTTTCAGCTGGATGGATAGAATCGTCCTCGCGAATATACGAAACACATTCTTGAGTTCGGAGTGAGGTTGATAACGGATTTCTAATTACAGTGGTTTGAGGATACTGATCCATAATCATCAAATACCTGATAAAAAAGGGGGAGAACAATCTGTTTAATAACACAGCTAATTATACCTTCAAATGGTGATTTTAAAAATATAATTAAACAAAGATGAACAAAAATTCATTAAAAATCCATCATTTTTTTAATTATTAATGAACACCCTCATGCAAAATGCAATTATGGATATCAATAAGCACAAATAATCTGCAAAATTGTTAAATATTTATTATTGTTGATCGGTGATCAAATCGCCTTTACTTGGAAAATTAAAACAGTTTAATATACAAAATTCTACGAACCTAAAACTGGCGAAAAGAAAGCCCAGCCCTAGTCCATTTGGCCTTGTCAGATTACGCTCTTTATAGCCAGAACCAATGACACGTTCAAGGTCTTGTAAAGTAGTTTGATTAAATAATATTATATAAATTCCTAAAACTAGTTCACCATATTTTATATTTCCTTTTCTTAAACACATATTTTAAATTAATGGTGAATTTTTCATGAGATATTTTTATTTAATAAACCGCTTTATTGGTAGATAATATCTATTGCCTAAAATAATGCTCCAACTTATCCTACTCCGGTTCTAAGAACAGTATTTGCAATTACCTTCTTCTGGAATGTTTAAAATTAATGCAAACCATACGGCTATTTTAAATTAAAATTGGCATAGACAGTAGATATCAGCCATCACGTGGCGTTCCCAAACAGTAGAACTTCAATTGCAATATCCATGGACTGTTCATCTGTATGCATGGTTGTATATAGATATTTACATAGATACCAATCATTACACGGAGATATCAGCGATCAGAAACGACTGACGTCGAACGAAGATATATTTCAACATACTATAATCTTATTAGCTTCCAAAATAGCCTACAATAGCCAGAACCTAAAGATAACACGTTATTATCGTACTGGTAAACTTTTCTCCACATTATAGAAGGCAATAATTCTGAAATTGAGTACATTTTAGCAAATACGCTAATTTTAAGGTTAAGAAACAACAAATTGGTAATTTAAAATTTCTTGGATAAAGAAGTTCCAACGTTATATAAACCTCTTTGTAATAAATTCTGTTGGCTTCTCGACTGCATCCCGACCGTTCTTGCTACATGAGTGACTTGTTCTATGCCTTCGAGATGAACTTATTAGAAAACCAAATCTCTTTTTGTGAAATTAGCGTACTTCGTTTTTATTTGCTTAAAAATCCGCCAGTAATATTCCGCCAAAGACAACCTTAATTTATTATTTTAAAAAACTTTCACGTAGCGCTTCTGATCGACCCGAATGCCTCTTATACAAAGTTTGACGCAGCTATTGAGAAAGCTTAATTTGCTATACCGTACAAATTCTGCTCTCAAGACAAAGGTTAGAGTGATGAAATTAGATGCTTATTTGAGAACGGTTTTCATAATTATTATGGTAGAGTGACATTTAGGACTTGGAGAGGACATAAAATCAGATAAATATGATATTAAATTACTTTGACATGCTCAATTAGATACGATGTGTAGTAACACTGAAAGATCTATCCGGCCACATAGTCTTCGACAGATGGGATAAGTCAAGTTACTCATATCGTCAGATCAGTTCGGAGGAGGCAGGCAAGCCACCCCAATTTATTTATAAATAAATTAGGTTTACGCACAAAGCATTTCTTTGTTGAACGTCAGTCATGCCTCGTTCTCGGTGTCTCGGCGTGATGATCGACATCTGTGCAAATACGCAAACACACAGCGGGACCATCTGCTGACTCCATAATGGAGATCTTATCGTCAATCATTTTTAATTGCCAGGTGTTGATAGACATCTGCTGGCTTTAGAACAATGCAATGGAAATTCGATTTCAGAGGTAATTGAACAAGATAATTGACTATTTTTATTAATATAATTCTCTGTAGTGGATTCTGGCAAAGTAATTGTATTTGCATCCCTCATAATATTACAAAATTTATTTCAATGCACAATTCAAGCGGTTTTCCTTATATTATCATCATACTTATTTTATGTCTCTAATAAATATCGCCTTTACATAGCATTTTTCAACTACATATTCACCAAAAGTTGATTTTATGTGTTATTTACACAAGTAGTATGTAGCGTCATACCAAGTTATAAGATTGGGAAACCAGAAGCCAGTATTATTAGGACTTTACTACACTAATATAAACTTTCGATTTGTGAAGTATACAGCCTTATTAAGACTGGAATTTCGTGCGTGCTAGAATGTTCTGGAATGTGCGGTCACATTACCAACCGTGAAACTTGAAGGCTCCAAAAAGCCAATCAGAGATCAATATTTCTATAATGTAGCGTTACCCCACATTTTCGCAATACCTCCTCGCAACATATCTCGTATGTTCTCACTAAAGTGGAAGTAGCCTGATCGATTTTGGGAACGATTTATACCCGAGAACTCTGCTGGAAATTAATTGTATTCGTCCGCAGCTAGTTAGACATCTAGGAGAGTTACTAATGGGGCTTATTTGTGTCGTTTTCTCTATGAACTCCATATCCTTTGTCATTTTAAACACATCATGTTTATTAGAAAATTTTGCATGTCCCAAGGTTTTTAAAATAAATTCCTCCTACTCAACATAAAGTGAAAAAAATATTCAACAAATTCAGATTCCTTTACTACTAATATGACTCAGAACCCAACAATAATCCGAAGAGAAAAAATTTATTTGATCATTTATCAATACATTTCTAATTCATTTGTTCGTGGAATTATGTGCTTTGGTCAAAAACGCATCTGATTGTTCAATATGATTAAGGTTATTTATTTCCTATTTAATATTCTCTTTCCCTTCGTCAGTTCCTAAGTTGAAAAATAACATTATTTAAACGGTGACAAGTAAATTATACATTGTATTTTGCTAGTGGAAAACTCACCGTCAGCTGAGACCTTGAATTCAGCGTTTTCTTCGCTCTCTGAATAAGAAATAGACACATTTATTTGGGATTTATAAACTTTGTGAATTTTAAAATTTAAGATCCGTTACTTTTCGCACATCTTCTGCTAAATAATCTCGAAGCTGCTGACTGTGGTCTCTTCACTACTTTCTCTTCGAAATTTTCCTTCTCCTCAGACTTATTCTTCTCTTCGCATTTTTTCTTCGGTTCGCAGTTGGATGTGTCACCACAGCCATTATCATTTGAGCAGTTGTCCTTTGTGCCTTAAATTATTTGGATAATTAACGATATTTTACATTTTATGGAAGAAATTTTAGGAAATAAATGTTTCAATTCACTTACAGCAAGCTGATTTGCATGTCATAGCTATAGTTGAAAATATAGTAAGTAAATAACTTATCTAAATCAGTAATTAGTCATAATATTTAACGTAGGAACATACAGAGGCAACAACCAGTTGGTTTGCAGCACTTCAGTGATCCACAGCTTCCTCCAGGTTTGCAACATTTGGAGAGTGCGTCACTGCAGTTCGAAACTGAAATAGCAAGCAAAAATCTATGAAAATTTCGTTAAAACACAAAAGCTATATAAAACTGAATTCGATAGTGTATTCTAAATGTCTTTAATAAATCTGCCTATGGTATCTAATCGATATAGTCCAGCTTTCGATATCCTCCAATGTGTATGACCCATCTCTCGATCTTTAAGCTGTCTATTGATCTTCTCCCATTTTCGCTTTCTGCATGTCTACTACCTATGCGCATTTTTAGCCTTCTAGTTAGCTCTCCCTTTGTTCTCTCCTGATTTAAATCTTTTAGCATCATATTTATCTCTATCCTACCTTGCATTGGTGAAATTCACAAAATCATAGCAATTTTCCTACATCCTTCATTGTCTGTACTCGTTTCCCAAAATATGATACTATGATAGCACTAAGGTATAAAATATTGAGAGAACTGTATTAAAGTCGGTGCTCGGCATTGTCGGAGACTTCATAGTTAAATCACCAAATCCATGAAAAGACTTACCAGGTTTAGGGCAACATCCAGATATACCACCCGCTAAAAGAAAAGAAGATGGAAAAAAGATCTCCAATCATTTTTATGACCTCATAAAAGTGGATAATGCTGTCTTCTTACTTTTGCAGCACTTTGACAGAATGCCTATAAGAGTTAAATTAAGAAGAAACAATAATATCAAAAAACAGCATAGACTTAAGTGAACTGGGTGCTTTGTCACTTACATTCACCATCCGCTGATACGGAAAAAGGAAAAAAGAAAAACAAATAGTATTTTTACGCTTTATGAGTTTTCTGATTTATCAGTAAACTTCTTACGTTTGCAGCATTTGGAAAGAATATCTATCAAAACAATAACAATAGACATGGATTAAATAAAACTGTATGAAGATTTAAAATAGTTTGAATACATAGGTTTACTTACAGTCACCCGATCCACTGCAGCATTTTGAGGCTAAAAGCAGGGAAAAAATTCGAAAAAAAGTATGACGCTTCATGTTCAACCGATATTACTTAAACTTAAATTAGTAGTATATAAAACCATCAACTTACGTTTGCAGCATTCTCTTGGATCACAGCACCTACCGTAGGCATTGCAGCATCCAGATCCAAAACCACCACCTGGCATATAGCAAGATGGGCAAGACATGCAGCATCCACTTGGCGCGCACATTGGAACTAAGCACAAACAAAATAGGGTCACGCGTGTTCTACTTAAATAAATAGAGTAGCAATGTACATCTTGATGCAAAATTGATACACTCACCTGGTGTCATGGGCATCATTGGAATAGCTGTTGAAGTGAACGTAAATGCAATCTTAGTAAAGGACGCTGAAATCAGATATAAATAGGTGACTTTTACTTACGCATGCAGAAGTTCGGTGGTTGTGATTGAGGGCATTGGAATTGTGGCTGAGGACACTGTAGTTGTGGTTGATAAGGTGATAGGATACATGGGACCTGTTGTTCTGTTCTAGACGGCAGAATTTCCAAGCAGCAGGGAGAGCAAAGGTCTCTTAACGGAGGTGTTGGCATCAGTGGCGGTGGTGATGGTGTTTGTAACCTTGTTTTCCCTGGAATAGAGAAAATGTAAAAAATTACATTTCTTATTCTTACAGTAATTTAATCATTGATAAAATTTATACGATTGTCACTTACGAACTCTAATTTCCTGACGTTTAGGCATTGGAACATGTTCTAAAGTAATAAATATCAATAATAAATTACCATAAATTTAAAATTTCAAATTAAATAACCATTTGAATTTATATTTACCTGGGACGACTTCCGGAATTTCCGCTGGAGAAACAATAACTTTGGTCAAATTTATTCAACTTAAAAAATATTTATTGGAGTGAAATCAAAGTTAATAACTACGAAGCAAAACTCACGAATGGGTATCTCTGGCATTTCGGCTATAGCAAAGTTTATATTAATCCCAAAATATAAATAAAATTTAAATGTATTCAAATCATAAATGGCTTGACTTACGTCTCTCGACATGAGGCAATGGGATATTTGCTAAAAGAATCAAGCAGAACAAAATGATATATCTGATATTAGTTTAACATAGGGAAAATTTTAAATTAAGCATGTCGTACCAACTTCTTCTAAAATTTTCCTCTCCTGATGCTTAATGGCTGACATTTTCTGGCAGAAGTCAGCCAAAAGATCCTTTTCTATGCTAGCATTTGGCTTGTATGTTGGTACGTGTGAAACGGTTTGGATTTGCTTAGCTAAAAGAAGATGGGAATATGTGCAAACGTCGCAAAGATATAATGAGAAATTTTTAATGAGATATTTTCTTACTTAGCATGTCCAGAATTCGTTTACGTACGATTTCTTAAAAGGGGTGAAAGAAAGCGGTTAGCATCACATATCACCACATTTAGTCAGAACTTTACCTTGTTGTTGAAGTTTGGCCTTAAAAGCTTCTAGTTCTTGCATCTGGAGCTGTGCCATTGCTGAGAATTAGCATTTAAATGGGTAAATCTCCTTATGAAATCATATTTATGAGAAAGTGAACAGTCAAAGAGCTTACCATACTGTTGTTTCAGTGGTTGACTCCTTTGATACGCTTCGGCAAGTGCTAAAAATTAAAAGATGTTGATCAAACACATATTCCTTCGAATATTAATAAAATTTCAGGCACTCACCTCTTTCATATTTTATGCGCTTTTCAGTTTCAGCATCTCGAATAGCCTTGAGCTTTTGAGCTGTATGAGAAAAAGTCAAGTATTAGTTAATATCAAGCTTATTCGTAGTAAGGTAGTTTCGGGTAAACTCACTGAAAATTTGCATAATATGCTGCTCCTTTCTCCTGATATCATCTTGAGCATCTGTAATGGAGAAGAAAATTTTAGCATTTACTCAGATAGGTTCAAAATTCTAATGTCGACTGACGACTTACTTAACATCCTAGTTTCAATTTCGGCTTTCCGCTGGCGTTCGGCTTCAGCTTTTCGTCTTTCATATTCCTCTTCGATTTGCCTCTTTATTTCCGCACGTTTTCTAGCAATTTCTTCATCTCGTTGACGAATTAACTCGTGTCTTTTCTGCTCCGCTCTCTCTTCAGCTTCTTTCACTTTGCGGTGGTATTCAGTCATATCGGCTAGACATTAAACGTTTGTTATTTGAGCTGAGAAAGGGAATGTATAAATCTGATTTCGAGAAACCAACTTACGTTCAATATATTGAATGTCGTAATCTTCATCATCATCCAGGCCCGTACCGTTCAAGGTGGAGCGTATACCCCCATGGAATCCACTTGTAGGTGGCGATCTAGCTTGATCATTTAAGGATGGATCACTAGGTTGACTGGGGTATCGAAATTCAGCAGATGTATATCCTACGCACAAAATTTCGTTATTGAAAAGAAGCAGTCTATACTCCTTACCTCCTTGAGCGTTTCTTATCTCCTCCAAACTTCCACCATATCCACCAAATTTATCATCGTATATGCTTGTTGCTCCAAAATTACCTTGCATACCAAAACCCATTCTACCAAAATTTGGGTCCATTAAGGAATTTTGGCCTCCAACAAAACCTCCTTGTGAAACCATTTTACCGCCGGTGGTCATGCCACCGAAACCAGCATTGAATCCATTCGTCGGCATCATTCCACCGCCAAAATTCATTCCCATTCCAGAATTCAAGAGAGGAAGCTTGTTGACTATTCCACTAAGGGCCTCATTTAGAGCGTTTAAGCTATTGCTGAGACCATTAGTTGCGGCAAAACTGTTCATTCCAAGCGCATTTCCATTCATTGGATCGGCCATATTGTCGCCCATACCCACTTTCATACCATTACTCATGCCATTATTGAATCCTTCTCCAGTCATTCCATTATTAAATCCACCGTTAAAAGTAGTATTCATTCCGTTCTTAAATCTGGAGTTTATTTCAATATTCGGACCACCTTTAAAGCCTCCATTTATACCACCGTTGAAATTACCATCGAATCTTCTATCACAGCTGCCACTGAAACGACATTTTCTTGATTTGATATCTTGCTCAACATTCACTCCTTCATCATAATATCTACTAAATCTGGGACTATGGTCAAATCCACTGTTAAAAGCACCATTCAGTCCACCTGCATTGGAGCTTCTATAGAAACGACCGACGTGATCATAGTTTTCATCGAACTCTGCGGATAATAAAACGTTGTCAAAATATGCAGCAAATTTACAGATTAAGGTGAAGTTTTAATATTCAATTTTGCATCGCTGTTTGGTTTTAATGATTTATTAAATTAATAAGATGAGCCATTACTTACGTGAATCACAACCGCCAGAACAGCACTTTAATTCTGAAATAACACGTATAAAGTAATACGTCATAAAAAATTGTAAATTTATTGTCGTTTTAAATGTTTTACCTCCACAAGGCTCCATTACACATTTCGGCACTGAAAAAAATTATTATTTATTATTATTTTACGAAATATTTGAAATCAGTGCCGTGACATACCGAAACATTTTTTCTTGCAGAAGTTCTTAAGGCAACACCCTCTTTCTGTAATTAATAAAATAATTTAATTAAAATCAGTTAGAATAAAACGAAGATGTTTTACATAAGAGCCTGTAAAATTAGACAGCTTGCTAGGCAGAGTAACCTAAAATGGCAAGATTGAATAATTAAAGGGTAAACAAAAAAATTACACGAACAAGATAGGTTTCTCAATTTTCAAATCGTCTCCGTTACAGCCGAAAAAGAAAAGAATTTTTCAATTTCTTAGCGTTGGATACTAAATTCCATTTTTGTTATTACTTGAATGTCAAAAAACGCGATTCAGCGCCCCAGAATGCATACTTTATCTTGGACTGCTTAATACACATCTCATCTACAGGCTTTACAATTGGATGAGGTATTGGGACAGTTAGTCTAGACAGGACTAATGCATAAAGCTCTCTCCGATCCAGCTGAGGATCGATATTTAGCAGTCTATCTGATGAAAAGATGAAAATACTAGCTACTGGAAAGTTAATAAATTTTTGGGACAATTCAATACTTATGTCGTCTCTCCTTTTTATACAGTATTCTAGTCATCCCTAGCAGTATTATTATTATGGTATATTTATGGCTGAAATCAGTAGAATAATGATAGCAAATGGTCTATCATTGCTCTTAAATTTTGTCTTTCTTCTTATACCTCGAGGGTCTAGGTGGGCCGTGAAAACGGTCACTAGTTCAGCGATTTCTCAACTGCCAATGTATAAAGATCCTCAAAACTTACCAACATCGAAGTTAGGGAAACCAGAACAGCATTTACTAGGACCATAGCTGGAGCATATTGCGCCACCATTACACTTCGATTTTGGAACCATGCAAGGTACCATATCCAGTTCAGCACTGCAGACCTTCTTAGCGCCAACTGAAAAATAAATCAACAGGACAATTCAAATTAAATCCATTTCAGTTCAAATACTCTGACATCCTTTATTGTTCGCTCACATTCTTGACATTCAACATTCTCGTTCTTCTTATTGTTAAACTTCGACCACATGAATCTCTTTTTCTCCTTATCGTTCATCTTGCCACCTAGACGGAAACCAAATTTGGACTGAGAATCAGACGTTAATGGCGGCGAAAACATAGAAGAAAATGATGTAGTAGCTGATCCTTTCTTGTTGGAGTCTCTTCGTGACCCAAAGATACCACCTCGAAAACGACCTTTTGAGCCCCTCATTTGGGTGTTATCCTCCCGATATCTACCTCTTGGATCTACAGTTCAGTATTATGATTGGTTTCTATTTGTTGGCTGTTGCTTTAAAGGAAAGTCTTATTAACTTACCCTGCCCGTCCCCTTGGTTTCTACCTCTTTGATCTAGAGTTTTAAAACAAAAAGTAACAAGCGTATCTAATAGGAAAAAATGTGGAAAATTCTTTGCTCAGAACCTACTTTCCATTCGATATCCATACTGCCTGCTTCTATCTCTATTTTCGTCCACTAAAAATATCGTCGATTCGGTCATGTTGGTTTTAAAATCATGTAGACTGTAGCATTGCAAAACTCACCTTGATTTTGGGTTTCAACAAGTTGATTTTTGTTCCTTCGACCTGCAGTTTAAAAACGGAATATAACATCATCGTTAAGTGTTTATTAAGAGAAAATTGGTATAACTTACTTGGCATTTGGTTAATGAGTTCTATAAGTTGGTTCAGTTTTTCACTATCGAGACCTGGAACTGAATGTTTAATTATATTTGTTATTGTAAGTCTTGTAATGAATTAAAGACATTGTAACTCTTTCCACGTACCATCGCGATCGTAATTTCGCCCTTTTTGAACCGGTACCTCAGCTTCGTAATCATCTTTTCGCCCATGCGAATAATGAAAGCCATTCTTTGAACGTTCAATCTGTGGTTCTAAATTAATTAAAAGTAAGTGACAAATATCTTCTTAAAATATCTTTTGCAACAATTATGAAAGTGATTCCATGATGCTATGATTACCGTATTTCTCCTTGTAATTCCCTTCGCTGTCACCATTACCCATCTTCAAATCTGAAAGAGAATAATTTTCGATATAAAGGAGTTTTACTTGATTGTGCCATAGTAATAAATTTAGGGGTAGTTAACCTGTACCAATACCACTAGTGCATTCACAATCTTGATTTTAATGTTAAAAATATTCGCTTTATCTATGATTTTTGTATAGACGTCTTGAAATTGAATATAGCAATAAGAATATTTCTTACTGAAATCCGGTTCAGCACCCGTGCCAAAGTTTTCAGAAGTGCTCTCTGAAAATGCAACATTATTTGGCCATATTTAGTTAATTTTCTGAGAATATATTTTAATTTGAAGGTCTATGCATAAGTAAGAACAAGATTGTTTTTGTAAGTTTACCAAATCTAATTTGATATCTCTTATCATATTTACCACGTTTATCACCTAAAGTTAATTAAAATTTAAGATTTAATTTTAATTAATAAGTAATGACAATTATCTTTTATAGTATATAATAATTTCAATCATTTTATTTTGAGAATCGTAATAGTTTAAATTACTGTAGTTCCCATTGCCGTTCCTTTCATAGATTTCCGTAATTTCATCTAGAATATCCATCACACTATGGTAGTTATTTTATATCATACACTAAAGTGTCATGTAAAATTTACGTAAACTTACTTTCTCTACCACCATATTTGCTTTCATTCCCACCTTTCCCGTTTTCGGGCTCAAAACTTCCGTTTGTAACGTAGTATTCGTGATTCATTTCAACTTCTTCTAAAAAAAATAAATTTTGAACTCATTAGAACTATTTTAACATATCTAATTGTACTCCAAATGTCTAAACTACCTTTGTTGTTGGGCTTTCCAGTTGAATAATCGCGTTCTGGGACTTCTGAATACGTTGGGGGATTTCCTTTATAATCGGAAGATTCGCCATCTGAACAAAAGATTAATATACTCATCAGTTTATGGCATTAAACTGAAATAACTGAATTGGACGTACTGCCATCAAATTCGTAAGAGGACTTGTTTCCGCTTGCGTTATAAGAAGATCCGCCATCTATTCCTGCTACTTTACCAACTGCATTTGCTTTCAATTGGAAAGTGAACAATTAGTATTGGTAACAATAACACAAGAAAGGTCAAATTTGTATGTACTTACTAGTGTTACTAATAGTATCCCACGTTCCTTTATTAACTGTAGTTAGAGCATTGTCTATTAAAATAAAACATATATTTTATATATTAAAATGTCAGAACTCGTACTTGAGATAAAAATTTAAGTTATCTGTTGTATTAACCGTACCAGATGCAACACGATTAACCATATTAACAGGTCCACTGATGGCGTGGTTAGCCATTCCAAAAGCATCATCTAGAAGGAAACAAGAGTTGTCAGTCATTAATCCCAAGTTAAAAATTGAAGCTGGTAAATCTCCAGATCATATCCCCTCCCAAATTCAAGACACCCGCTATTCCAGTTGGCATGTCAACTTTATGAATAATATAACTTAATAACTATTGGTAGACTGCGAAACACTTACTTGTTCCTTGAACGAGGAAGTCAAGAGTGCTATTGATAGTTTTCATTTCTAAGTTCTCGTTTCTAAGTGTGTAAATCCGAATAACATTTGATGGCCTACCAGTGTCAGTGGGTCCATATATAGAAAATTTAATGGAAAGTGCAAAGTGTCATAATGAATTATCAGAAGGGTATTTTATTCCATAATCACACTAACTATTCTAATCAGCTGAAGGAAGATCATGAGGGAAAAATTAGTGAGACTCACAAGTTAATGGATTGATGAATAGTGCTTTTTAGGAATTATTTTGGGGATCATTGAATTGTAAAATAAATATCTGTTCCCAAAGTACTTAGTCAATAATCCAACTCATAAGATATATAATTTTGTTACTAATTTTTGAGATGGGAATTTGATTTGCCGAATCTGGGGTTCATTCATGTACAAATTCTGCCTGATAGACATCACTAGACCACAGATGACTCAAACTATAGAGAGAAGGCGAAGACATAGCATCTAACCCAAGATATTTATCAAACAAGGTCATCGTATAGGAATACAAATTATCTCCATGTTGTTGGTGTTGGGACATCAAATCATCGCCGGATTTATAACAGTGGTGTCAAGCTGTCAGAAGAATGTGCACCCGATTCTTACTAAGGGTAATGGACGAATTGGAGGCAACATACGGGAATTACTCATCCTAAGAAAAAGCTCAAACACTATAGCTGAGACTTTTATTCTATCGACGCCTTGTTTGTATGTAGGCGTCCTAACATTTATTCGGCTTTCAACGTGGATGTTGGAGGAAGCATTAGAAGATCGAACACTTATTTCATGGATAAATGAACTTGAGTGACTGGGTTCCTAGGCCAAAATAAAAATACTCACTTCCCCGATAGTTTACTGGTAAAATTTGATGAACATAGGAGATGGTTAAAAGTTAATATTCAGCAGTTTCTGCCAAGAAGGGGAATTCATAGCTCAGATAAAGAACAAATGTTCCAAATATGCTCACATTTTTGTAGCAACCACTTTTAATTACATATCATTAGGGCTAAAATTTTTATCAATGTTTCGTAAATCATTTCCTGTTTATTTGGTAAATTTTTCTCCGGTGAGTAAGCCAAACCTTAGGCTAAAATTCATCCCATGAGACTCGTGTGTCGCCTATGAACTGCGGTCAATCGACCTTAATTTAATAAGATTAAATCAATTATAGGAAGCTCGATGCGGCTTACCCGCTTAGTGAATGTGTCCTGACTGATCGAGTCTGACCGTAGTCTGACCCAAGTTGCTTATATTCACTTCCAAAGTATAAAACCCTCTGTGACTCATAAATTTCCCTCTGACCATTATGTCCTTACACACCACTACATGGCTATCTCTTAAATCTCTGAGCTTTATTTTTGTTTTCAGTAAAGCCCTACAACCAGCAAGAACTCCATAGCCATTTCGATAACTTCCTATCAATAAACCCTCTTTACAACACTTTGTCAAATCTTCATCCCCTAACCTTCCCAAAAAGTCTTTCTTTTTATTTTGCCATCGGTTATTTTGAAGAAGTACCACATGTTGATTATTGATTTACACTCACCACTACCACGTTAACTCAGCTAATCTGTCTTCGCTTTAAACTCACCCTAGTTTTAATGCACCTTGTGTAGACGCTTGGCTCTTTCTGTCTCGATCACTATTTCTATCTCCCCTTATTTCTCCCGTTCATTACACTTTGATCTCCTTTTAATCGTTGGTGTTCTGATCTGTCTGTTATTTCCCACTAAGAATACCCTTATTTGATTAAGGAGTTTATCTCAGGATGAGAAAATTGTATTTGCAGCTATTCCGATTACATTTAATAATGTGATACTAGTTCAATATTCCTTAGAATTACCTTTAGCATAATCTTTGTTGTTGTTTAAACTCATTAAAACGGTTCGAGTACTTTGAGTTTATATTATTATTTTGATGTTCAAACGCGTTCGCATGCTAAACCTCACTGGCCTTTTCCACAAAAATCAGTTTTCTGTAGCTGTATCGCTGTCCACAATTTTACATTTGTAATTTCGAAAAAGACTCAGTCCTTTGTTGTGTGACTCAACTTTTGAACAACAATTAATTGAAGCGGGCCTATTAAGTTAGACAACTGTCGGACTGCTTAAATCCCTTGTAGGCAGTGCGGTCTGAAAATATATCTATTAATGTACATCACATAGATATGGTAAGTGAAGATGAAATAGCATCCAGTCTATAAGATATATGAAAGATGGAAATTAGGTCCATGAAGCGTAAAGATTATAAGGGGTGGGAGGCAGCCATTTCCTCTCATGTCGCGTAGATCCACTACGAGCGATAGCTACCGATGACTATGTCATCTGATCCAGCCAATGACCACACTATGCTCTCATTTCGGTTTCCCCATGTGAGCGTATACTTCACTTTGGCAATAGCAAGGTTGCGAGCCTACTTCTAACAAGCTTGGGACCTATACCCCTTTTGTGCGATCATGGCTCGTTCAAAACTCATAGTAAAATTCAAATCCAAAAGACTCCCAGTTTAGCTGTTGACCGGACAAAGAATATTGGACCTCACATTTTAAACAGCCGAGAGGTTGATAAGATTTAGCCCTTTTGAATTTTTGCATTGAGTCCTACATGTTCAAGTCATTTCATATCTATATGCACGCCTGAAGGAAAAACAGAAGGATGTACCTTTTACAACTTATTTTCAAATCAGCCCACGATCACACACAATCAGCAATTGATATAGGAAGTTTTGGAAGATATAACCGTATCTACTAAACGAGGTAGCAACAGTGTGTGGGTTATCGTTGTTCCACACTTGGCCTTGCTACCTTCTAACCTGAGCATTTAATCAAATATTAGAATGCTCATTTGACCTAATTCTCTCTAATGTATTTCGTGCTAATTCGTATTAGATTGAATATCTAGCACAGCCGTCCGGACTAATTTAATGTGTCATGTACTTTTTAATATTTCAAGATAAGTACTGATCAGCTCCAACGCCATATCTTCGCTCTAATAGCAACTTGCTTCTATTATTAAACTTAGCATAGCGTAGGACAAGCTGTAATACAACTCCCAAGATTTAAAGTTAGAAGGCAAGAAAGAATACATTATTCGCGTTTTTTAGATATAATGTTCCTAGAAATGTGCGTGGATATATAATAAGTCCAGTTATATAAAGATCGTATCAAGAATACGCATTAGACAAAAGGATGCATGGATTACAATTTCCACTTTATTTAAGGGAGAGGTCTGCGAGACCTTACAATAACTGTTTGTTCATTTCGATATTCTCTTCCATCTTTGACATTTGATTTTTAGTTCTGGTGTCTAAATTTTAAAAAATTTTTTCTTCATTTTGTTGAATTATTTATTTCTCATAATTATTTTGTTCGCAATAACTATGGGAAAGTACTAAACGATAAGAAGAGTGGTTGCATGGCCAATTTCTACTTTACACGGTTATATCCTACGAAAAAATTCTAAGTTAAGGACATTCGATTGATACTTAGTAATGTTCACAAAAAATTAAATTATTTTAGAATAGAATTAAAAAACTATATAGCATGATAAGGATTCTAACGTTTCTATCTGAAGCTGGAAAGGAGTCCTGCATATTTAAAATCATTAGGTAGTCAGATTCAGGATGCATCTATCCCAAAAGTGATTCATTGTGCGTGATTCTTTGTCGAACTAAAGAAGGCATTTTTGTAGAGGGAGACAATTAGGACGCAATTTCAGTTTATTGCTCAACGTTATTCATGTCCAATTGATGCTAGAATGCCGTAATTTACTAAGGCTCCACCTGGGATGCTGTTGGCCTTACCGTTCATTAGTTATTGACTGAAACATGTCACGATTAAAATCACTTTTTTGATAAAATCACTGAGTTCATCATGCACACTCATATAATATAAGTTGATTTAAATCACCCTTGTCAACTGGTAATGACTAGCATATTATGTTCTATCTGTTAGCTGATAACTATTTATAACATTTACGTGTACAATAATTGGTAAATGATTGGCATTAAGTCGGAGCGGCCAAAAAATATGCATTATAAATGGAATCTACCTTTATGATTGTACTATAAACCGATAAAATCAATGTAACCGATGGAAAGCGAACGTCAAATTAAGAGTTTTATCAGATATATGGCATGAGAAATCAGTTTTGCAAACTAAATAATCACTAGAGATAGATTTGTTGTCAATTAACTAGAATTGCAGTGGATATGTGATTCTATATCAACCAGGAATCAAATAACTAAACATTCAAATCTTTCCAATCCAATCTAATATAAGCCCCAAGCGTGTTAGAAGTAGGCTCAAAACCCTGTTGGAATACAATGAAGCAAGCGCTTGCAGAGAGAGCGGATCAATGAAGAAGCCGAACCGGATGCTCAGTTTGGTCATTGGCTAGATCAGACTTCATAGTCATCGGTCACTATCGTTCGCAGTGGAGTTACGCGACATGAGGGAAGTGGCTGTTACGTCGACTAACGCCTATTTTGTATACCTCGAGGGTAATTAGAGCAGGTAATAGAGATGAGGGTGAGGGGAGAACAGAGGGAAGTGTAGGAGCAGGTGAATGACAAGCGTATGCTTGCCTGCGTATGTATGTGGAAATACAAAGACAGTTCATATGAGTCATTTGGGTCAAGGACGTGCGCTAGAACGTGAATGCAAGTGTATTGTTAATGAAATTGTACTGTCATAAGAAGGGGATTCGATAAACACGTTTAGACTGACAGATTGGGTTTCTGCGTTATAGAGGCCTAAAGATGTCACTGCGGTTCCGTGGATGGAAAACAGGAGTATTGTAAAGGTAAATTCGAAAAACGCGTACAAATTCATCCTTCAGGTTGAAATGATCAAAAGCTGCGGCAGAGTGTTTAAAAACATTTACATTTAATGAAGTCTCCTACATAACGTATTATTATCAAGCTAAAACCGACTATGTATGCTTCCCTTATGCACCATCTAATCCCCGTTATTTGTATAATTAATGGAAATTGTTGTAGCTTAATTAATATAGATAACATAATGATTCGATATTACTCATGAAATTTGAGAAGGATTTATTGAAAGTTCTTTATTCGGAGGGTCATTTCAAACCTATGTTAATTGAATTTTACTCAGTATGTATGTTGAGTTTTTGTCATACAAAAATATAATAATATAATATAATAAACTTAAAAATTTAGACACTATATTATCTAAAGTAGATATCATACTAGGTTTTAATTGTTGGTTAATAATTATTTATAACATTTAAATCAACCAATTAATTGCCGTATAGTTTATTATGCTATACTGATTTCTCTATGAATGCATGGATCAATTTTAAAATATTTAATTTAAAAGGTCAAAATTCACTTACTTCTATTTGTAAAAATGTAAATACATTATCAGTGCAATGGTACACCTGAAAGGTTCTCAATAAACACAAGCATCGTGAACTCAAAATTGTGACCTGTGACCGCGAGAATCCTTTTAGTTATTAATCACACATATGCACGAGCAATTTGGCGCCAATCAATCATTGAAGTGCATAATCGCTCAACCCTAATAATCTTAAAGTTCACTAAGATTATTATGTCAGGGGTTCTCCAATGTTCCTTAATCTTGTAATTTATCATTTAATTTTCGATTCTTCTCTCATGTGAAGTACTCACATTTAATGTGCATATAAATTGACAAAACAGGCGTAGTGCAGTTTCAAATCGAATTCATGGACTGAAATCAGTCAATGAGAAAATCTTCTCCATCTTAACCAGGATCGGGAGGCTCTCGAATAGCAGGGTATTTCACTAAATGTGAAAAATGGTATTTAATTTGTTTTGTTAAATTCGAACTTCTTAAAGTCACGAGAACGTTCAAAGTTGGCTAACAACCCTGCTAGTCCGGTACGGAAGCACACACTCCAACACGCAGTAACATGGGCATATGGTGCGGATCAATGGGAATGTCAAATATGGGAGTAATTTGGCCACTGGCAGGACACGTATTTAACTTCATGGCTCTTGCTCGGGATGGAGAATTGTTATCATGCCAGCAAAAGGGCCGCTTCTTCTCACTCATTATGTTTCTTCCATCTTACAGATTCTATGCCCTTTCAAATAACTTACCTTATCTATGTTATGTTTTTTTAAAATATATTTAGACCACTCTTACTGAATTTCATCAATTCGGAGTAATTAGAACTCGCCAATTTCACGAACAACACTTTATTTCATCCTTAAAAGGTGATAACTGTAGTAATAATTGAAATAACTGCAAGGATATTCAGTCATAATTGCGCTATTCTACAGGGTTTATTTTTTTTACATAATCTAACAAACACCGGTGACGTATAGATCAACAAATGTGGTCACTTAACGCACAACGGTGTGGCCAAATTTACTCGCAAATATTATTTAAGAATGGGATAGTAGAATGTGAATTTCTCATCTCAGGGACACTAGTACCCAGATTATTTGTCCAATAAGAGTGATAGGATATGCTCACCCTCAAAGGAATCGGGCGCTATTCTAAACTCGTGTGTCTTCAAAATTCAAACTTGTAGAAATTAGGAGATATTTATTATTATTAAATCTACTTTAATCTTCAATAAGAAACTATTTTAGTTTACAAATATGATTTTTCAAAAACCGTTAATGGGTATAAGTAATGCATGACACTACCTATCATTGGGACTGCTTGTTAGACTTCTTGGAGGGTTACCGGAGTATCGATTCCGGTAGTCAGCCCTTATAACTCTACACAAACTGCTAGAGCTCAAACCAATAAAAGGGAGAAATCGAGGAACAAACCAACTATGTATTCTGTAACACATATCCCCTTGTGAAGTCCTTACTCATAGAGACAACCCGCTGGCTCATCTCATTACATGCATTCGAGTGGCAGAGAAGGAAAGAAAGCGCACAAGTTGTCAGCAATAAAGTAGGTGCGGGGAAATGAAAGATAAATAACAATAGGCTGTTCATTCTTATTTAGATCGCATCTAATCTAAACATTTTCAAAGAAATGGGAAGTAGCATACAAGTGGAAGAGAAATATGTTTCGAAGAAAGGAACCCAATAAGAATTTGAATGCAATCGGTTTTTTATGATATTGCCATATACAGAAAGTTATATTTTAATCAATGACAGTGTTATCCATCTCCCCCATAATTACATCGGATATTATTGTAACTAAAAAATGAAATAGGCGACAGTATTTTACAAACACCAGTGAAACTCGCTGATTAAGTTTTGTTCTCAACTAGAATTCTTCATGTGGGATTAATATCAAAAACCGGTAGGCATTTCGCTGAAATAATTTCCATAGATATTCTTCGGAGCACTGCGGTTCATAAGACCATACATCGGGCGATGAATCATTCTATGATAAATAATTTTATTACATATTTCTACTTCGAAACTTAAAAGTAATTAGTTGGTGACAGTTCGATAAAAGTGTTACCGGTTATTTCATTAAGATATAAACTATCCACATTATTATTAGACATTGCTATATTGTCAACTCCCAAAAAACTAAGAAATCGGATAAAGTGCGAAATAAGTATGAATTAAATGGACTTAAGAAGCTGGATTTTATCCGATAATATATTTTATCCCCCGTAACAACGCGTCGGAAGATTCGGATTCTGAAGGAGGGAGTTTTGGTAAAATCGTGTTATCGTCCTTAAAAATTATCAGTCTTTGCGACTAGACCGATAAAAATGGCTTTTATCCTTATTAGTATCTATTTCGGTGATGTTCGAAAGTCTCTTCTCCCTTTTTTTCTCTATCTAAAATATACCATATTTGAAAAGGAGAAAAGGGGACACTAACACATCAAAATATCATGCTATTACGCAGAAGTTTTGACCTGTGAGCAGGAGTTCAGTGTAATACTTGAAAAATCCCCTCCAAATATGGATCCTAGAAAATCTTCAAATACCACTAGCCTTTACGAAATCTTTGAGTTTTAACACTTACAGTAATGCTGGAAAAATAAAAAAATTCTTGACGGTTTTAACCGATTTCATTTTGAATATGACAATGGCTTTAATGAAGTTTTATCTTTCGTTATTTTAGTAGCATAATTTTATGCAGAAAAAAATTATTTCTTTCCAAGTTTATTAACACAACTGCACTCTTTTCCCCCATTATCTTGTGAGCCCCATTCATCCCTACATGTGACTCTCCTCCACCTGATATTAATTAAACGTGTGATTAAGGAAGAAAGCAGGCTTTTGATCATTCACTATCTCACCGTACTTTCTCCCTTTTTAGCAGAGTATATAAAGGCTATATTGCAGTCAGTTAGGCATTAAATCTCATTTGAGTTTCTTACATATTCATCATAGTAAAAAACAATGCACGTTGTTAATCAAACTGCTGATTCTGCTATGCAGGGAGCAAGTAAGTTTAACAAAACTAAAATTCTTTGCCTTCCTACCGAACATTTAATCAAACTTTTCCTCTTTTTTTTAGATGGTGCTATTAGAATGGCAAACTCAGGCATTGGGGGAGCTGTGAACGCTATTAATCGAGGTGTCAGCGGTACTGTAAATGCTGCGAGTGAGTTAAAATTTGATTAAATCCTCCGATTCCATTCTTGAGAAGTATCAAGACTCCATTGTTATTTGTACTAGCTGGAGCTATAGGTGCTATTGGTCATGGAGCAAGGGATATTGTTTATGGTGCTGGTAAGTACCTTCGTGAATTAATTCCTGTGACATTTAAATTAAACTAACTACACCCCATCTTTTGTGAAAATCTAGCTGATACAGTTGGATATCCGACAGGAATCACCAACAACACAAATGGACATACGGGATTTTTTGAAAATGGGAATAGTAAGTATATCGCGAGCACAATTAATTCCAAAACATTCTGTTCTAATGAAATTCTTAAATCTCTTCTTAGATGGTAGACCATCAAGTGATTACCCCCCTCCAAGATACTCAGAAGTCCCCGAACGCGATTATTCCGATAACAGACCGTACAATTCGTTCAGCAATAAAGGTATGGATCATTATTTCTTTTACGCTCTTTTTATCAATATTAAGTTTTTATATTTTCGTTCTAAATCGAAATTTAGGTGAAGTGGAAATGAACTCCGACTATCGCGTTACAAATGGTGGTTTCGATTCTACCAACAATAACCGGAATGGAAATGTATTTAACAGTATAAATGGTAAGGCGTTTGCTTTTTGCAAAATTACTATTTCATACTAAAATAAGTAGATGGACTTTGTTTTAACTATTTATTGAAGAGAGACGAAGAATATATATGGGTAACATTTACAAATATTTATTTATAAATTTCACATTTCAAAGTATAAAATATATAAAAAGAAGAAATATAACAAAAAATGTTATAAAAATATTAAATTATTTACTTAGATGGAAGGCAAGACAGCTATGAAAATGGAAATCAAAGTAACTATTGTGAGTTTTTTATATACCCCGCTTTTATAAAATAGGAATAAATCCTAGTATTTCTATCAAATTCAAATTCAAATTAATGTTATTTTTCTTCAGATCACGATTACAGAAATCAAGAAGGAGGTATTAATTTCAGTTAACCTACTGAAATATCAAAAAGAATAACGGTTTAATTTATTCTGACCATATATTTAAATTTCAGGTTTCAGTCGTCGTAAATATGACAACAGAAGATATAGTGAAGACAGAAGTAATTTCACTAGGAAAACCTCCCATGCTTACTATTTTCATTAAAGTATTCGACGATATATCTGCTCATTTAAACGTGGACATTTTGTTTAAATAGATCCCCAAAATGGACCTTCAAAAAGTGGATATCTCTACCCTGATCTTCCAAAAGATGAATTTCAATCTTCCGAAAATCTTGATGACAGATGGAAAGGCAGGGAACAAAACAGTGAGTATTTGTATTTCACATATTTTCCTTATCTTATTTACAATACTTTATATATACCTTTTCGAATGTATTCAGGTTCTGCCACTCAAAATGAGAAAATAGACCAGCTCATTGACCTCATTAACCAAATGCCGGGTAGGCCTTCAATTTGCTCAGAAGCTCTTACTTGAAGTTTGCGTTAACAATATCGGCCAGTTTAGTAAATTAGAAAGTTGATATCAAATGTCTTCATCATTTAAATTTAAATATTGAGCTTTCATTCAGGAACAGCGTGTTAGTCAGTTGAAGTTAGTTGTCTTAACCTTTCCTATTTACAGCAAGGAGGGATAGAAGACGAGAGGACGAAACCCAAATCCAAACACAACGGAGCCGCGAGCGTGGGGGTTACCCGGGATTAAAATGGGAAACGGGCAACAACAGAGAATTTATGGAATCCCAATCACCAGACAATTTTCGAACAAACAGTTAGAAATCCCCCATCATATATTTCTCCTTTAATTCGTTTAATATTCATTGATAATGCCTTTTTCTTCCCTAGGAGGAATGAATGAGAGTTATAGAAGAAAGATCAACTGGCCAAAATTTGGGAAGAAGAAGACTCAAGCTGAATATCAAGAAAGTAAGTAAAAATTTAAATCTTTATATCATTCACTTTGTTTGACTACACCTAACTTGATTTCTCTTCGTGCTTTTTCAGTTGCGACTAAGAAGGTCTGTAATGCTGAAATCGATATGGTTCCATGCATGGTTCCCCGAATTACTTGCAGTGGACCTGCAGGCCGTTGTTACTGCGGTCCTATGAAATGTTGCTCTGGTTCAGCTAACATCGATGTTGGTAAGTATAATCTGATATAATACAGAAATATTATGTGAAAAAGCTCTACAAACTGACAGAAAATGTCAGATTTGGGCTGGTAGCCACCCAAGTTTAAAGGCTCAATTTACAGAAAATGTGATTAATTCCGGAGTATAATTGGCCATTCTAGTACCGTACTGGAAACTATGCACAAAAATTCCCAGACATCCAGTTCTTACCTTATTCACATCCTAGTTTATGCTAGCAGGCTACAACCATGGAGGAAAGGGAGGAATTTTTAGGGAGACCAGGCCAAGAGTTTATCCAGAACATAGGTATCTGGGTATGACAGTTTTGTTCACTGTATGTGTTCATCTAACTGATGACATGGGTGTTCCAAATCTGAACCTACGTACATCCACACCGTTATTTTCATACCCCATTTCCATGGGCTCTTTGTCTAGTATTAATTTGTATCTCCTTGGAAGTTTTCCAAAATGTCTAATTGAACTAATAATTATTTAATATTATCATTTTAGGTCACCCACTACCAAGTAAACCACTTAGTTTATAGAAACTACCTTAAATTGCATCAATTTACTTTTAGTAAGTTTTAAATTAACCACATTTCTTTATAGAAGGCGAATGTTGTCTTAAGAAATTCTGCAAAAAGAAGTGTTTCGGTACGTTGATTGCTCACTCAATAGTATCAACAAATTAGATCAGCAACAAAATAACACTATTTAATGTTTCCCTTTCAGTTCCAAGATGTGTGATGGTGCCATGTGAAGGCAATTTGTCCATTATAAATATTATTTTGATGTTTTAATTAAAATCGTAAAAAGTTAATTGAACTCTTAAAATTTTAGAACTTAAATTCTGCGAGGACTACAATGATGAAGGTAAGGTTTCAGTTCGTTATATATTTTCAGTGATTCAAATAAATTATTTATACAGTTTAAACTGATCTTTTTTACGATCAACAAACCGATATTCTACCCTGGAAGAAGTAAAACACAAGTTCTCGTTGCTATAGCGAAAGCTTATTACTTATTCTATTGCGTAGTTGTTATTTCAGATAATAATGGAAAGAAAACATAAAATAAAGTATTATTTTTGTCAGGGAAGAATGCCTAATAATTATTCATAGTTTTATTTTTACCTGGAGACTTTTAATTTATGTTAATTACTCATGTTTTAATGTAAAGTTGATTTTTGAAAATGTACAGTGTTATATTTACATTAAAAATAATCTACTTTTAATCCTTCAGGACTTAATGGCAATTATGATTATGACAATCATTTCGGTGCTGGATTCAATGGTGATTTAAGAGGTGGACTAAACCGTCAACGAAGATTCAGTGGAGGTTATGACAGTGGATTCAATGGTGATTTAAATGGAGATTTCACTGGTGACTGTTGCTGTCAGTGCAAATACAACGGAAATCATGATCTAAGAAATAGAATTGAGCAAGATTCAGGTATTTGCTGTTGTAAACCCAGAAGACGTAGCTACAGTGGGAGCTACGATAAAAGACCTAATAATGGCTATAATGGAGGAATGATCAGTGGAGCTAATAACGACACTTTTAATGGAGGAATGATCAGTGGAGCTAATAACGGCACTTTTAATGGAGGAATGATCAGTGGTGCTAATAACGGAAGCTTGAATGGAGGAATGATCAGTGGAGCTAATAACGGCAGTTTTAATGGAGGAATAATCAGTGGAGCTAATAACGGCAGTTTTAATGGAGGAATGATCAGTGGAGCTAACAACGGCACTTTTAATGGGGGAACGAACAGTGGAGTTAATAACGGCATGATTGAAGGCTTTGATATGAGCATAAACAACGGTTATAACAATGGAATGTCTAATGGCTTTAATAGCAACGGAATGAGCGGTGGAATGGGCGAGAACATGAATATGTCTGCTGGTTACAATATGTTAGACTCCAACAGCCTAGCGGCTCTCAGTGGTATCTGCAAAAGTTTGGATGCCATTAATGGTGTTCTTGGTGGACTTACTGGAAATCTTAACAATATGAATGGTAATGCAAGCATAGGAACTGAAGGCAATATGGGAATGGATGGTGGATTGAGTCTTGGAATGAATGTGCCCAGCGGTATGAATATGGGGGTCTCCAGGGGAAACAGAATGGACCCCGGAATGGGCGGAAGCTCTGGAGTTGGTCAGTCCATTTCAACTGGTATTGGCTTTGGTGGAATGAATTCCAGTGCACAAGTTGGCGCTGGAGCCCAAGGAGTTAACATCAGTGGGTTTGGTAAAAGTATGACCAACTTGGGAAAGCCTGTTTCTCAATATTCAAACCAATCAACTAACTCCTCCAACAATAATCGATCGAGCTCTGTTCCACCTCATGGTTTTCGTGAAAGCATTAGCTCAGACTTGAACACTACGAGTTTTGACGATGGAGATTATGAGATTCAATACATTGAACGTAAGTTAATCTCTTGATGATGTTCCATTTCCTCAATCACAATTTGCGAATGCTTTTCTTCTAGCGGATATGGATGAGTACAATCAAAAAGTCAAGGAAGCTCAGGAGAGAGCGGAACGAAAAAGGCAGGAGTTGATTATTCAAAGAGATGAAGAAGTTGCTAGAAAACGTAAAGAAATGGAAAAACAAATAGAGGAGGAATATGAGAGACGAAAAGCTGAAGCTAAACGCCAACACGAAGCTGAGATTAAAGCAAAAGTTTCAAGTAGGTGGCTGATACTCTTAATACTGCCATACTGAGCTTACCTGGTTTAAAATTAAAAATTGTTTTCCTTATCGCAGAGGCTCAAAGCGATCTTAAGAAAAAGGAACAGAATCTTATGCAAACGTTCAGTGAGTATAGTTATAATTCTTTCCCTTTGATTTGAACGGTCTTAGCATCTCACATTTTTCATATATAGCTCAAAAGCTGAGGGCTGCTAGAGATGCTGAGACAGAGAAGCGCAGGAGATATGAAATAGGTAAGTTTATTGCGACCATTTAAAAATTAGTTGATAAAATTTAACGCCTCTAATTCCCTTTCTTTAATTTTTAGAGGTTGCTGAGGCGAATCACAGAAGTCATCAATTAAAACAACAGCTTGGTAAGTTCGCTGACTATTCAGTACTTTCTGGACGAAAATCCAAGTAATATTAACGATACAATACGTTGAATGATAGCAATGGCACAGCGACATATGCAAGAACTCGAGGCTTGGAAAGTTCAAATTCAACAACAAGGTAGAATTTTAGTTTCTAGAGGAACTGAAATTGTACTCATATCTATATCTTTATTTTTCCCCTTTCTTCAGAGGTCCAGCAAAAATACCAGGTGGATACGCTAAGTAAAGCAAACATTTTAATTAAATCATTCTTTAATTTACGTTCCATCTTAACAAACATTCATCGTATTTTTCAGCTCAGCAAATACAAACAGTTACAAATGTTCCATCATATCAGTCTGATGCAACTGTGGAGCAGAAATTGTTGGCCGAATTCAGCCAACAAATGAACTCTATCAAGGGTCAGGAGCAGAAAATTCAAGAAGAAGCTGGTAAGTTGCGCTTACTTCAGCAATTTCATCCGATTCATTTATTTCTTAATCACGTACAAGATTTTCATCCTTATAGCTAATGTGCCTTTGCCTCCTATTGAGAAACGTAAGTCAAATTTGATGATTAAATTTTAAATAATAAATTTATAAATTAAACTGACGGGTATTTTATCATAGCAAAAATGCCAGAAATACCAATTCGTGAGTTAACATAAACCACATTCTGTTCTATTTCTGCAAACAATAATTACGGAAAATTCTAAAAAATGACTAAGTTAACATCTTTTACAGCGGAAATTCCTGAAGTTGTTCCGGGTATGAATGATGATAATAAATATTTTTCTATCATTTTATTAAATATTCACATTATTTATGTAAACCTAATGTTACATAAATAAATAACATATTTAATGTTCATTCTAGAAAGTGTACCAATGCCCGAACGAAAGGAGGTCCGAATTCGTAAGTTGTCATAAAGTTATTTCAAAGTCAATAAGTATTTATTTATATTCTTATTTAATATATGTATTCTTTGTAGCAAAGCCAAAACGTGAGTTAAAACTGAAAAAACGCTCCCTTTATTAGCAACAGTTTTTCATCAAAATGTTGAGTACTGACTTACTCCTTTTCAGCAACTCGTATTGAAATTCCACAATCATCACCACCAGCACCCCCGACTTGTCAGGAAATGCTTCCATTATATCAATCGCCGTGCCCACAACTACAGCAACAGTGTTATCTGCCACAACCACAAAGCTTTTGCATGCGTGAGTGAATGCCAATCTAAGTCTAATGGGTGATTTCAGCGTCCTTTAATAAGGTTTTGTTTATGTGCATTTCAGCCACTATCCCAATGATGCCAATGACACCAGGTGGGTGTTTCACTTGTGTATAAAAGTGAAGAGTGCTACTGTTGTCAAATTGAGTAATATATACTAATTCCCGTTTTTTGTGTTCCAGTTCCGTTGTGCATGCCGAGTGGATGCTTCAGGCCTGGCTCATCTTGTTGCATGCCAGGTAATGGTTATGGATCTGGATGTTACAGTGCCTCTTGTGGATGCTGTGGTCCAAATGGATGTTGCAAACGTAAGTTGAAAGGTTGCATTTTACTAATAATATAAGTAGCGTCGAATCACCAAATGATACCATGACCTTAGGGAACTATTCTTTTGGTTATTTTAGCATCAGGTGGAAGTAAGTTTTGATAAATTCTTTCTGTTTTAAATATAAGTATATCATCCCTTTTTACTCGGTACTTTTGTCATTTTAGGCATTCCGTCAAAGTGCTGCAGACGTGAGAAAATAATTCACAGTTTATGGAGATTCTAAACAGTGTTTTGATGTCTTTAATGCTCTTTCTTCTTTTTTAAGAGGGCGGAATGTCAGGATGCTGCCCTAAAACTGGTAAGTATTTAATTGTACAAAGATTGAGTTCTTATAACTTTATATTTGAATTTGATTAGATCGCAAAGTTCTCAAAATTCACTTAGTATTTTGCATTCGAGGAATTTCTTATATGTCATTAAGAACTGACCCGATAGTAGTTTGATTTATGGATTCAAATTAGGAAAATTGCATGCACACATACACACATAGCTAGGGTGTTTGGTACGCTCTATCATTATGGACTTGGAATCTCTCTATGTCAGAAAGTAAAGAAACTTCTTATTACTCTTCCATGGAATCAGGCACCAATTTAATTTAATTAACCCAGTCTTATTGCTTAATAGCATCAAGTGTTTAATCACACTGTGGTATATGTTTCAGCTTCGGGATGTTGCGATGGATCATGCAAATGCAAGCCCCCAAAGTGCCCTGGTTGTTGTGAACCATCGAAATGTTGTAAACCGCCTGACTGGTGTCTCTGTACGTTTCTACTTTATGTTATGTATTCAATAAATTTCTTTTGATCATTAAGAACTGATCTAATGGTATTTTCCTTGCCGCATTATGCTTCAACAGGTTTCAAATCAGTGATTATTGGTATTAGATTATAGAAATTTTCTTACCTCTTTGAAAGAATATCTTTATGCAGCATTCATCCTAACTAGAGAAATTATTCTGGAGACTCACTTAATAGAATGGCAATATTCAATAACATACTATGTGTGACATTTTGTGAGTGCTGACAGTTGTCGCCAGCGCCCACCTCCCCCATTAACCATCTTGGTCCAAGCGAGCCTGAGTATATGAAAAGGAAAGCGATGGCTTATTGATTTAAATTAGGCGAATTGCATACACATACGCAGACTAGCTAGGGTGTTTGGTACGCTCTATCATTATGGACTTGGAATCTCTATGTCAGAAAGTAAAGAAACTTCTTATTACTCTTCCATGGAATCAGGCACCAATTTAATTTAATTAACCCAGTCTTATTGCTTAATAGCATCAAGTGTTTAATCACACTGTGGTATATGTTTCAGCTTCGGGATGTTGCGATGGATCATGCAAATGCAAGCCCCCAAAGTGCCCTGGTTGTTGTGAACCATCGAAATGTTGTAAACCGACTGACTGCTGTCTCTGTGCATTTCTACTTTATGATATACTTAGCGATTAACTTAGGCAGGCCCTTAATTTTCTGTATTTACTTTGCTAGCGGTAACATACAAATCAGCTTGCTGTAAGTGCATTGAAACTCTTTTCAATAAATTGCAATTTATATTTGTTAAGTATCGAAAATAATTTCAGGCACCAAGGATAGTTGCTCAAATGATAATGTCTGTGATGACACATCAAAGTGCGAAGAGAAGAAGCGTGAAAAGAAGAAAAAGTGTGGTGAGGAAACTGCTAAGAAACCACAATCTTCGGCGTCGAGATTATTGTCCTTAAAAAGTAGGCTACATTAGCACACATTTTTTCAATTATCAACGAAATGTTTCTGCAGTTTTTTCTCTTTGATTATTCCTATTTAATTTCTCCACTTTATCCATTTAGAAAGCGAAGACAAAGCAGGGACGAAAGTTTCCCTTAATGGTAAGTGAAACGAAATAAACGAATGTGCACCTTTCTCAATTTTTGATTAAAGTACTATTGTTTTAATTTTAGGAGACAGTTAATTAAATAATCCTTTTCAAGTTCGAATAAGATGAACAATAAAAGTATTATTGAACAATGCAAAATATCTCGGATAACAAAAATAATAATGTACATGCAATATATATTTGCAATTAATAGTTCGATTAAAGAAATGGTTCTTCTCTAAGTTTTTTGTTCTTTAAGATGATATGCCGGCAAACTACAAATTGCCCCTTAAGAATCTACCATAAAATTCCTCCAGACTTATTCTGTCCCAAAATTAGGTTAAAATAAAGCTCTTTTTCCCTTTGAATACCTCTAATTTTGTTGTTTATAAACAGTTTTATCATTGAAGGTTTCCACATAGTATTTTATTCGGAAGTGATCTACATCTCGAGTATATGAAAAATCCTTAATGCGTATCCCGGAACCGATCCGTCAGACAAGTGAGAAGATCCAGACTAGTCTCCGCTTTTTGACTGTCCTTGGGTTGATGTTACACAGTAGAGAATTTGTCCTTCTAATATCAGTTAGAGCTCATTAAGAAACAAGTTAGAAGAAAGTAAGATTTGAACGTGAAAAGTTTGAGTATGATTAACAATTCCTGCATAGGGAGCGCAAACTTTAACGATAGGATTTAAAATTTACATTTTAGGCTACCTGATTAAGAGATTGCAATATTGATGTTAAAGAAAGATAGTTAGGCAGGTTGCTGTACATTAGTAAATGAATATTCCTTCTACCTATCAAAATTTGACTAAATTCAGCCATTAAAAGAAAGCGGAATTATTGCTTTAACCGTGTTAAATTCTTAAAAGTTCTGTGTAAATGATTCTAACAACCTCATGTTATCGTGCTTTACCATCTTTGACATTAAGTTCTCAAATAACAATTAAGAACTCTTAAGAATAAACGATAAGTGAATAAATAGTTAAATTATAGTTGGGCTGGACGTCTAAGTTGTTAGATTGATTAAAGTCACCAATCCTGGTAAGATTTTCCTGCAAATCCGGCGAAAAGGGAAACACGTAAAAGTAATTCTGTGAAAACATTTACTAAAATCTCGATCGGAATGCAAAATGAAATGTTTATTATTTGCATTAATTCTACTCTTAGTAAGAATCGTTATTGTCAATTTGTAGTGACTATTCGGGTATGATTTTGAAATTCTACTTCTTTAATTTTACGTATCAGCGTCAATTCTAGGCAGTCTTTTTCTGGAAATACAGCCGTATTTCTTCATCTCCCTTAGCAGAACTTTGTTACCCAGGTCCATCTAATGTAATGAACACCTGAGTCGAAGGGAAATTACCAGTACATACTAGTGTAAATAAATGCTATTTGTCAAAATAGCTTTAACGAGTGACAAAGATGGAGTAACAAATGCCTCTATTCGATTATTCAAGGTGGAGAATAATAGATTGTATAAAAATTTACAAATACGACATTACTGCTTACATGAGAAGACTTTTCTGCATGAAAGGTCCTCCCCACTTCAGTATGTCCCTGAAATACGTAAACTACTGAAACAGTAGTTTACGCTCAAAGGTGTTTCTGAATTATATGTTTCAACCACTTGGACTGTACAAAATACAGAAAACAAAATATCCGGAAGCAAGGTATTATCACTTTAACTAGTTTAATATTTATTCAAAGAAGCATTTTTCAATTTCTTAGTGACCGAATCTTAAAAATTTCAATCCTCTGAGTTGAGTAAAATTTACTTTATAATTAATTAATTACAAAATCTTTCACTTTCCATCAATATCAGCTTGATCCGTGGAGGCATCTTCATCGATTCTGAGCCAACACCACCAGACAGTTTTTCACCTTACAATTGCACCAAATTAGGCAACCTTTAGTACCCTAACTATTTGTACTCAGCTTATATACAAACAGCTACCTCCTATCCTTCATAATTGTAGTATTCCACAAGTTCCAAAATCAATTTGCGATCTTTCGATGGATTTTGGAGATTGTACTTTCCGCTTACTCCTTAAACGTACCCTTCGGACACCATCACTTAAAGCCAACGCAAAAGTCTGTTTACGCTGGCGTGATGGCGTCTATTATTGATGATAATGGGAGACCACCCATACACCGACGTATTTGAAAAATTCTTTATATTCACGCATTCAAAGATGCATTACCTCCGCTTGTCCCAACCCTGTACGCAAGCACTCTGTCCACTAATCCCCTTCACCGCATTCGCCCTCAGTGTCTCTCACTCCTCTGAGTCTTCTCAATTAGTGATTTAAGCTCTCACCCCTCTCCAAATTGCTTTGCGAAAAGGATCGGTAATAATAGGAAGGAAATGGCTAGCAGTGTATCTGCGGGATCGGAAGCAGGATATTGTAATTGTCACTATTTATATAACTCTTGCTCTCTCTGACATTTCCTAATAAACGCTATTGTATAGTTTCCCAAGGTCTTCCTCTTGCTCTGAATATAAAATGCACGTATTGATTACCATTTTTCAACATTTATAATTATTCACTAAGTCTATAACTAATAAAAGTAGGCGTTCGCATTAATTCAGGTAATCAGTTCGAGTGAGCATCATCCAAGTCATTTCCAAAGTGCGGTTAGCCCTTTTTTAAAATGAAAACGAGAACATCCCATTATTGGTCAATTTCACCCTCAGTCCCTACTCAATCCCAGTTCAAAAAATATAAAAGATATTCAAGATCAAAAGATAAGGAGGAGAAAAAAGTAATACAGGCAACGTTTTTTAACCACCCTTCCGTCACCATGAGCTTCTACGTTTATAATTTTAACAAGCTCAATGCCAAGAGAAGTTGTGTCACCCCAAACGCTAAAATCCATGATATTTTAAAAATTTGGTCATTTACTCACTTATTGATATATGTGCCGGCTAAACAAGGCACTTGACTGCCATCAATTACTATCAGTATATTAAATAAGCCAGAAAATGCACATATGGAATATTTAGCCGAATCATAAGATATGTGTTAGGTGAAAAAAATTCACATCTAATTACGATGGAATCAAGGACGTACTAGTGAAACAATGTTCAATTAGTTTTCTAAGACCGTTCATATTACTATGAACAATCTTTAAATATTTCCTATTGACAAACATTTTATCTCATTTTATGTCTCCCTTCCATTATTATTGGCACCGTCGCTTATTGTTTAAATTGTTTAGATGATTTATTACGAATCACATTATACTGCACATAGTTCTAATTGAAGCCCATTAAGTTTTTGCTATGACAATGAGAACTCGTGTCTTCCTTCTTTCTGGCTGGGATGTCGGTGTATAGGTATGTATCAAAAACGCATTATTATTACTAGTGTTCCAAATGTCTGACACTCAAAAACTCACCATCTAACTCTTCGCAGTTGGTCAATGCTATCCTAAACGCGATTGAAATTGTGGCTTTTGTCTCAAAATATAGAATCGAAGATAAGGACTTGATACTGAAAAGCCGTTTATAAAATGAAACCTGAGTTAAAATTAAAAAAAACGCCTTTTATGAGGTATCTCAAAACACATCTTCCTGAAGATTTCCCGGCCTGTAAGAGGCATCTAAATCGAGTGACGAACCTTTTAAGATATGCTGAAAGGGATTACACTGAAGGACAAATTGGAGTGTTATACTCTCCCGTGAGAAAGGATCCGCGCCAAGCATTTTAATCCCAATGCAAGTTTTGAGCTCCATCTCACAGAAATGGGCTAAATATACTTGTTTGAATATGTCTATTAGAATAGTTTGTTTTCCTTGGCATTATGCTATGGCATTCAAAGTTTCTCGTGATTGCCTTTAACCTCACCCAACAGCCCTGTATCGTGAGTCGATTCTGGCTATGGGAGCGTTATTAGTAGCTAAGGCTAAACCATCTAATGCTAAGTCTCCAGATTTTAATAAAATAATATCCAAGCTCATAAAATTGGGAGGGAGGAAGTTGGACACATATCTGCCTAAAATCTTCAATGGCTGTTGACAAGGTGATCAGCTGATCCTGCATGAACGGACAGACAAAGAATTGATCTCTCTGTATAGAAGGGAAGACAAAACTAATGATCCAAATATTTTTAAGGGAATATTTCTCTAAGATACAATCATTATCAGTAGTCGATGGCAGATTGAGATCATACCTAGTGGGAAAACTTGACCGGCCACAATAAGGCTTTTATAAAGGAATTTCAACTGATGAGGCAATATTGGGGCCTCCAACACTTATCTCAGATGCTATAAATCAAAAGAATCTCTTTGTTTTGAATTTCCTGGATCTGAAAAAGGATCTGATAGCATTCCCATATGGACATTGGTACAGCGTTTGAATAACCTGAAGTGGTCTTGGAACATTTTGTATAGAGTCAAGAACTTGCTTTCAACACCAGTGGGTGGAATTAGAGGCATACCAAATACCTTTTAATGTAATGATGTGTTCAACATAACCCAAAAGAAGGATATTTGGTCTTTAATCTTACCTTTCAACTTATTTTAAAAAGCCATCCAAAATTGAAGCTGAGTAAGTCAGATGCGCCAATTCCAGTATCTAACATTGTATTTTCCATTCTTAAAGGAATTCAAGCAACCATATGCAGATATTTGCCTTTTCACTATCAGTAGGATCAACAAGGAATTCCAATGTCCAATTTCTGATTGTTTTAAGTCCTTAAAACGATGCAAATGGTCGACACCGCACGTCTCACAATATCATTAGAACTCAATGCAAGCCTCTTCAAATGATCATTTGAAAAAGAAGCAGCTTAGGCGATTCGACCTGAGAAGAGTGGAAATTATTATCCCAAATCCTTTAGATCACGGTTCCCTACCCATTCACCAAACTATTTCTTCCCTACTGTAGCTATCCATCCACTTGTTCAGAAATTATAAATACACTACCATTTGCATTTAGATAAGGAAATTCATGCAAGTTTGCAACAGTGATCGGTTTGTTTTGGTCAGAAACTAGAATGCATCACTTTTTCTCTTAAAGGCAATTTTCGTTTGAAAACTTGCATTATAAGAGATTTACAACGAATTAGTCTTGTGAATGGAACCTTACTCTATTTCACCTGGAGTAACGGCAAAAATTTCTACAATTATCTTTTAGGCTTCTTCAGCCTCGTATTTCTTCTACTAAGATAACCACCTAGTTGAAAAAAAACCTCTTATAAATGAGAGAATATTTTTCTTATTTTGTTCTCACGAATTTACGTCGAGGCGCAAAGATTAAGATCCGATTACATGAATCAAGTATACTTTTACAATGTTGTTACTTAAGTAGTGGTAATATAAAACAGGAAATCCTGACAATCTTCATGAACTATGCTATCAAAAGATAGAAATGACTGTGGAAAGGTATTGTTTATAGGGGTCAAGGGATTGTGAAACCGTCAATAATCCTAGAATAAAGCTGAGAATGAGGCTCGATATTAGAGTACGTTAGATGAAAAGAAGTTAGATGACTAGCAAAAATTATAAAAGGAGCATAAGGTATCTGAGGATACCCATAATTTTGTAATTAAAACTAACTCGACAGTAATAAGTAATGTATTTTTTACATCAGAAGATCTCATGGCAGATGTTACTATAACCAAAGAAATGAAAAAAAAACGCTCTAATAGGTAAATTTTAATGAATTATGAATGGCAGTGCATTTGAAGGGAACGTTAAGAGTACTAAAAGGACTTAACGAACTGGTAAAATCTTGCCAAATTTTTCTTGAATTTAGATCTGCAATTTGTTTTACACAATTGTCATAAGAGATTAAACTCACGGTTCCCTAAGATTACCTTGTTTCAATTTATAACGCCATATGTCAAAAATAATACCAATATGTCAGTAACATATGCTGTGCGCAGTTTTGTTTTTCTAAATTCTTAGCCTTTCGATTTTCACTAACTTAAAATAGAGTCAAGCGTATGGACTTAGCAGGCTTGGTTACCTGCCATAATGTTAATGTGTAAGTTCTTCAAATCAATCACGTTAAATACTCATTTAAATATGAGTAGCATTAAAAATATGGAAGTCAAATGATGAAAAATGTGTTGTGACCACAAAGCAACGAACTCGAACATGACCAGCCAAAATCCCAGTCGATCGATTCGGGCTGACTTCCCCACGGTGCACTATTGCCAAGTCTCATACCATATACTAATTCATTTATCCCCAAAATTTCAACCCATACAACCCCCTTTGCAAATGCACACATCCAACCACCACATTTCCACATAAAAACTCCGAGTCTCTCTTCCCTCACCTGAATTTTCTCTCTGTTCTCAATAAAGCTTGCCAACCAGTGATCTCTTTTCTCCATCTTGTTATAGTGATGACTGAAGGGTATTAACTCAGCTAGACTCTGTAGTCACCAAAATAGTTAGAAATCCCTTACTACACTTCTTTTAACAGTTGAATATCACATCGCAGACTGAACTCTCCGCTTTTGACACGATGGGCAGTTCAGCGCCGCCGAAATCAAGTAAATTAAGTCTTGTGATGTTCTAACTTCATTATCTATGTGTTATTGACTACCTCCCCGTTCTATACATACTGGACTAGTTTGCCATCCCTCTAATTCAAGTGCTTCTCCATTACTAAAACCTAAAAGGCTTTTTGCCATGATATGGACTAAAATAATAATGAATTTAATTTATTAAACATTTGATTTATTATTTTGAGCCCATATTGTCAAAAAAATTAATTTAAAATTACAACCAAATATCAGATTGGGACTGAGAAATGAATAACATTCAATATTATGTTTGTTGAAAGTAGTGAAAAATAAGAAATAAGTTCTCTTCCTTACAAATCACCAAAGAGGAAGGAGATGTCTGGGAAGGTAGTGTATTTTTAATTCCCAAACACATTTTGAAAAGTGTTTTCCTATGATCATCTTGGGTAGAGACCTCTTTAAGAATTCCGCACCCTCTTTATTACCCACATTTAATCAGGGCGACTGAGTGGGCACCTTAGCCTCTGGCAATGCGGTGTTGAATTTATTACCTCCACGTATTTTTAAATAGTATTTGTATAAATTTGTGAATAAAAAAGAACTCTGCCTTGAATTAGATTAATCTTTTTGCTCTGAATGCAGGGCGTTTAAGGACAAACTGAAAAATAGTACTTGCCTGAGGTCATGGATTCCTATTTTAGCTGCCTACTCAAGTTTGTGCATTATGTTTAATTGGCAGTTTAAGGTATTTGATAGAGAAGGCATATCGGACTTCCCCAACTTCCAAGATTTTGATATAGTAAAGACTGATCTCTCTTAATATGAGTAAATTAATTAGATGTTTGAGAGCTGCTACTGAAGTTTGTCAAATTGAAATTTGTATTGTATTTTAAAAAAATTACCTATTCGGGTGTATTAACCAATCTTACGTTTCTTTGACAATGGACGAAAGCGTACATTGAAGATTATTAAGGGATAAACTATTGTAAGATTTACATGTGGTAATATACAAATCACGGGTGGTAGTAGTAGTGACAGAAATGAGGAAATCAGGAAGAAGTTATTTGGAACTTGAAATATAAGACGTTTTAGAGGTAACTAAGACCGAACTTACACAAGCTTATCTATTGGAATCACTGGTCAGGGCAACAATAAAAGGTATAGGAATCGGTTAAATAATTATATATCGCAAGGAGAACGTGGCGGGAGGAGTTAGCACTAGAGACAGACTTATAATAAGATCAGTTAGCATTTCAGGTCAGTTCGAGACATCGTGGCAATAATAAAATGATTTCATCTTTTTCGACTGGAGTAAAGGATATTGCAATTTAAAATCTAAATGTTTGTTTTCCTTACACCACCCATTTGTGTTCTTCACTTTAAATTATTTCACTAACTTCCCTCTTCATTACAAGAAAATTTATTGTTAAGTTAACTTACAGGGTGCGCAAGATATCTGAAGATACTTGTACGTTTGTACCCG
>CAADRB010000098.1:262247-325979 GCA_900708905.1 Hymenolepis diminuta
TGGTTGTCGTAATTTGTTAGCTGCAAACCGTTGGTTGTTGTCTAACTCCAACAGTTCACATGATTACCAGTTATGGGAGTAACGGTAATAGAGGTCACTAATTTAGGAGGTAAGACTAATAGCAGCATCTAACGACAGTAAATAACAGTTCCAAAAAGTAGAGCACAAAGAGTTGTGTGGACCAAAGCGTATTGAATAAATCACGATGAGGATTCGAGAGGGTAAGAGATGAGAAGGAGGCGTTCGAGCAGGACGCGCTTGAGGATATGGATGCAGTGTAAATGAAACGAGATAGGCACAGAAAAAAGGAGAATCAGTAACCCAGTCTAAACATGATAGATAGGGATTTGAGTTATAGAAACGTAAAGGCATCACTGCGGCTTCACGGAAGAAAAGCCAAAGTATTTTCATAGGGAATGTGATGAAAGAATAATTTATTAACACATAGGGGACTATTCTTCAAGCTAAATACGAAATACTCCGATTTCACAGATAATTTAATCAATGTTTCTAACTTGGAATCCTCTCTTTCTTCTCCGTGACTATTATCTTTGTATTTCAATTTTAATTAATCAGAATAATTGAATGAATAACATGCATGCTCATTTCAGAAATGCACGCTTTCACTGTACATTCCGATATTATTACTGCTTTTTGACCCAAAAGGCCAACGTCTTTTTGCCCATTTTATGTGTCATTGTGGGTTTTTATAAATCCGATAACGAAAATTTTTCAATCAACGCTAGCGGATACATGCGAGAGTTAATCCATTAATTATTACATTCACAATAGATTGATAAGATGAATAATTGGAAACAAGAATAAGCAAACCAAACCTCATCGTCTGCATATATTTATTCAAATGTTCCTCTCACTAGGAAATTTATGATTCTTTGGTCGCAGTCGTGGATAGTAAGTAAATTCTCCAGAACCGTTTCAATTTTATTGGATTCAGATGCAAATCTTAACCGTTCTGCTTGAGTGATTTATCATTACAGTCTTAAAAAAATCGTGCAGTTTGAGAGATAATCCTTCTTCATCTTTCAATTAGAAATGACTCGTGCACAAGCTTCGATTAATAATAGGTGGCATTCAAGTGTATTCAATACCAGTATCCAGACGAGATTAATGGCCTCTAGTTTCTCAGTCCATGAAGGAGAGAATTTTTTACATTTCAGGGACGAAATTTACAAATCACCCTTTCTCTCTCTTCTACAGTTTTTTCATTGAACTCTTCAAAACTACCTGTTAAAACTGTACCCTACGTATTTTACAATCATCCTCAGCTCCAGCATTAATAAGCGCGGATTTACATTCTATTATATAAGTAATTCAGTTGGAATTTAAAACTGCTGTATTCCACTTTAATTTAATCCTGGCTTTGAGTAAAATGCCTCTGATCTAAGCACTATGTAAATTCAAATGCCATAACACTTTTACTTCGAATTGCCTTATAATATTGGAGCGAAAATCGCGACCAAATTTCAAAGAAGACCAAAATCCAGTTGATTCAAACAATATTACTATTTGAGGAAAACTGTAGATATATCAGGATTATCTATGAATGTGGTTTTCTCCAGAGCACATTTAATTGGTCATTTTATCCACTCCATTCTAAAGCCTTCTTCCTAACCGCAGCATCCTAAAATTATTTTAAAAAAATACTTTTAATTAGTTGTAAAGCCTGCTTAAGAGTTTGATTTTATTTTAACCAATTTACCGTGAATGGAATTATCTGGATTTTCATCCATTGTCACTAATTAAAAATAAGCAATTTATAATTTAAAAAATGAGAAGGGATTTTAAAATATTTCTTATTTAGACGATCATTTCCTTTTCAAAACTTACCCATTTTTTTATCCAGTACAGCAGAGGTGGGATCAGATCTTTTCAAAGTTTCGATTGATTTAACTGATTCGCAGTCCGATACAGTCTCTTCACATTCCTTCTCTTCTGAGCGTTCATTCTTGGACCCTAAATATGGATAAGGAACATTCCATAGCGTAGAGGTAAATTTGTAACTGATGATTAACTATCACCAACAACCATACAAACGATATAGTTATGCAGATAAATATATATATATATGTATATATATATATATATATATNAATATCTGTATTTGTTGATATATTTTTCAATATATTGAAAACTAATCCGACCGAATCCATCATGATTATAGGGTGATTCGACCCTCGGACTTACCTACGTTCATGTACCAACTTAACCAAGCTTTCTATCATCACGTCGTTCTCTATGGGACTTAAACCTCATCTAGTATGGTGCTTAATGATTTCTCCACGTTATTCAACACTAAGTTTATAACTTTAATCCGATATTTGGCAAAATTTGTCGTATATTAATATCATGACTGATACCTACTCTACTATCTGTCATCTTCCTTTCTCCTGAATGTGTAATTCTTAAGGCGTGAAAGAGCAATAGCTAGGTCAGTCTCATCTCCAGACTGAAAGCCTCTAAGCAGGGATCTTTGTTCAGAATTTTTAGACATCAGTGGATAGCGTCAACACCTTCACTTTATTGACAAATTCGGTTTTTTAACTACAGCTGTAATACGTGGATGATTCATCAGCGTTTGATTAGATACACTGGTCAGCCTGTCTAATTGGTGTGAGCCAAATTTACGTCAGTTAGTATCTTTCATGACATGACTATGAAAGCCCTCAGGTTCACAAAGTTAAGGTTCATGGTTTATCTTTAATGCAACATCATATTTTGAAGTGTATCTTTAAACATAGCCGACTGTTCTAGGTGTGACCAAGAAGGCAAATTAATAAAGCACTCTTTTCAATCCATTTTTGATGTGGAATTTAGAACTGTCATTGTAGCAAAAACAAAATCTCAAAAAGATTCTGATTCTGAAAAGTGCACTGTTTCCACCCATATCTTACTGAAATTTTCGGATAGTTAGTGTAAATATTCAATTTTTCAGCAGTTAATGCCTTACGCTCACGATCGTCATTGTCATTTTCTTCTTCAGAATTACATTCCCCGTCATTTTCGCTCTCAGTAGAGGCTGAAAATACAAAGAAAACTTTGATGGGTATGTAGGGTCTATACCTTTATCTAATTCCTATTTCATCAACGAAGAATTTTTCAAGCTAAGACTACGCTCGCACTTAGTTTTCCTTTTTTATTGGCTAGTTGGTCTCTAATGTGTGGTTTGTATTCTGGCTTACATGCAATTAGACAAAAAATTTCCATCTAATAAACGCCTCCTGATGCAAATTCGAATCTGTGTTGGCTTAAATGACTGGCTGAATAAATTAGACTATGATTGTTGCATTTCAACCTCGGGGAACTCATTATGAACTTCCAATTTAGCTGGTTATTTTATCCCTCTAAAGAGGTCAATAAAGTCTGCTGAAAACGGCAATCGCTCAATTCAATCATCTGATCAATAAGCTTCGGACATTATGGACTGCAGTGTATCTTCCACTTAATCGATGAAATTTTAGTAATGACACTTTTGGATATGATGTTGTCAAATATATCGTTTATGAAAAATTCCAATGCATCTAGAGTTCAAAACAAGTAAAATTCTTAATTCCTTAAATTTCATTTAGTACTTTTAACAAACTCCTCTCCCCTTGCATCTCTCATTAACAATTCCGCTATTTCCTGAACTTTCATACGTTTTCCATGATTAAAATGTTAAGGGTAAGAACTAGTTTCTTTCAGTTACTTTCGTTCAGGTTCTGGTGTCTCACCTGATGATTTCATTTCATAAATTTCATCTTCGGACACATAATCTACTTTTGGTGTTGCCATGCAGCAATCTGTGCCTGTGCCTATATTACATAGCAGAATGTAAGATTTCTTTTCAATTCGTTATTACAAATGCCTCATAATGCTGGAGTTAGAATGAATTGTATACAATCATTTGAAGTCCTTTTATTCTATTAAGTGGAATTTAACGCATAGAGGAAGAAAACTTACGAGGTCCACCTATAAAGGTTTAAGAGAGATTTTATTTCAGAAATTTCCCTCTGCATAAATTAAACATAATAAAATTTATACTTACTTGGAAGACAGCATTTTGTTAGAATACCTACCGAAGGGAAGGTTTTCTCTTAAAAGTTGATAATTTTGTCTTATATGCACTAATATGCTCGATAACTTACATTCTTTTCTAGGGACATTGTGATCTACATCTGCAAAATGGCAAATAATATGTTGTAACATTTCGTGTTATTGATAGCATATGAACATAGAAGCCTTACTTACAAGTTTCTTTACTATTTTGATATGATACATCTAAAATGCGATAAAGATCAGCTTAGGAAAGGTAGAGTTATTATAACCAAGGATTAGTTAAAGTTATTTACGTTGAGAATTTTCACCATAGCAACCCTGATCTAGAAGAAGACAAAAAGTCATTTAAACTAATTATTTCCTGGGAATGAAACATAAGATTCGAAAAGTCATAGAAGGGATCAGTAAATGATTATATTTGCTCAAAATCGGAACTATTAAAGATCAAACTAACGAGAAGAGCATCCATTTTGCTGAATATTTGCTCCAGCATGAACGGGTATAGGTGGCATATATCCTCCACTTGGCATGCAGCATGTTGAGCATGATGAACAAGGAGCGTAGCATCCCATCATTGGCATTGGCATCATAGGCATGGCCGCTGAAAAAGGAGAGAGGGTTTCGCCAAGAGGAATGTAGTGGCAACTTAATTCTGTTATAAGTAGCTAATCAACTCACGTGCACAATAGGGTTGTATTTGCTGTGGAGCTGGTGGACAGGGCGGTTGACATAATGGCATAACTTGAGGGTACTGTTGTTGATTGATTGTTGGTGAAAAAGATATCGTTGCTGATGTCGGTTTTATAGCAGCTGAAATGTATTTCAATAGTTTATCTGTATGACATAGTAAAGGGAGGTACGAATAGAAGAGCCGTTAGTACTAGTCAATGCAACTCACGCTTTGGCTTTGCTATTTATTACAATAACACATAATTAATGGCAATTATCTAAAAAACACTTGTATACTTAGGAATCATTACGAAACCTTACGGATTCTAATTTCCCTGCGCTCGGGCATTGGAACATGTTCTGGAAAATAAGATAAGTAATCGTTAGCCTTAACAAGAGAATAATTTTTTATTAAATGATCCAAATTCATTTTTTTAAAGTACCTGGAACGACTTCCGGAATATCCGCTGTAAAATTAAATTTTTTAATATTAATTTGAATATTTTAGCATAAATCTAAATAATTAAGTCAATTAACGGAGATTCTTTTTGTCATAATTAGTTAATGTACTTTAATATCATTAACTTACGAATGGGTATTTCTGGCATTTGTGCTTTAATGAGGAAATACTTTACCTCCCATCCGAAAATATTTAAATAAAATTTTTATGCTAAAATTAACCTTACGTCTTTCAACTTGCGGCATCGGAACATTAACTGCAAAAATGGGAAAATGAGAAATTTTCAAAAAATTGAATAATATTTTAAGCTCATATTTTTGTTTTGAATAATATCCAAAATTCAATATTTCAGACTCCTTACAAACATCTTTCTTGATTTGCTGCTCCTGCGTCCTAAGTGCACACATCTTCTGACTGAAATCGGCCAGCAAGTTCTTCTCCATGGTTGTATCAGATTGATATGACGGAACTTGAACTGCAATTTGGATCTGTTTGGCTAGAAGTGTAGATCAAGGGTTTATATCTTTAAGAAGCGTTGAAAACTATTTAGCTAAGAAGAAACTAACACAGCATATCCATTTTTTGTCTCCTTTCAGCCTCTAAAATTAAATCACGTAAATTTCTAATTAATGAATAATAAATCCTCGGTTTGACCAGGGTCAACGATAAGTTGGTTTTGAGGTCAATTGCATAATTAAAACTAATGCTTAATACAGATTTACGTTGTATTTGAAGTTGAGATTTGAGCATTTCCAGTTCCTGCATTTGTTGTGTTACAACCGCTAAAATTTAGAGTCATTTATTGATGAGCGAAAGAAAAGTTTAGTCATTTTGAATAACAGTGGCTAAACTTACCCAACTGTTGTTTTAGTGATTCACTTCTTTGATTGGCCTCAGCAAGAGCTACATATAAAACATACCATTGTTAATCAACTTAACTACTAACATATCGTTTAAATTGGACAAAATCCGTACCACTCTCATATTTTCTGCGTTTTTCAGCCTCGGTATCTCTTAAAATTTTCAGCTTTTCGCCTAGATTAAACACACACATCGATTATGAGAAGGTAAGCCAAAACTATTGAAGAACTAGAAGTTGTAATTCTTACAGAATTGTTGCATAAGATCTCGCTCTTGTTTCTTAAGATCTCCTTGAACCTCTGTAAAATAACATACCAGTTAGCCAATTACCCAGTTTAATTCAAATAAAAATTGCTTATTGTGAGACATACTAGATATTCTCTCTTTAATCTGAGCATCTCTTTGTCGCTCAGCCTCAGCTTTTCTTCTCTCATATTCCTCCTCAATTTGCTTCTCCATTTCAGCACGTTTTCTAGCAACTCCCTCATCTCGTTGGCGAATTAGCTCTTGTCTCTTTTGTTTAGCTCTCTCTTCAGCTTCTTTCACCTTGCGGTTATACTCTTCCATGTCGGCTGTGAGAAGAATATCTGTTATTTTTGCCGAAGATCGGGATATATATATTGACATCAAAAACGGAGCTTACGTTCAATGTATTGAATCTCATAGTCACCATCGTCCACTATATTAGTATTCAAGCTCAAGCCTACGGTTCTTGGAGGCACAGAGCTTGATCGATTATTTCCTGAAGGATTGCCTGATTGATTGAGATAATAGACATCAAGGCCGGATGTATCTAAACATAGTTTACATAATACATTAACAAAATCGTTTACCTCCATGAGTAGTTTGTAGATTAACCATGCTTCTGCCGAAATTGTCATCTTGTCCAAAAGAACTACCAATACTTTTCTGAACACGTCCGCCGGCATCCACTTTGCTATTTTGACGAACATTGGAGATATTTTGACCACTAAAGTTCATTCCACTTCCGACGCTCAAAGTACCGCCAACACCTTGCATACCAACTCCTATGTTTAGTCCATTAGATCTTCCAGTAGATATCATCCCACTATTCATTCCCGTGTTTCCTCCCATTCCTGCTCCAACAACAGAGTTCATATTACCAAGTCTGCCACTCAAATCACCGAGTGCTCCATTAAGAGCATTCAAGCTGACACAGAGGCCACTGAGAGCAGCTAAGTTGCCAACACCTGCAATACCATTGAGATTTTCAGACATTCCTCCTTTTATTCCAGCAAGAGGACCTCCTTGTATCCCTAAACCCATTCCATTGTTGAAACCACCACCCATTCCATTGTTCATCCCACCATTCATTCCAAAGTTGGGAGCCCCTTGCACTCCACCTTGGAAACCAAGATCCATTCCATTGTTAAAACTCCTGCCCAGTGCACCATTATTCATTCCACCGTTGAAATTTCTGTAAAAGTCGCCCTCGTAACTTCCACTGAATCTGCGAGGACGGCTGAATCCTTCATCGAAATCTCGATTAATTCCAACTTCCACATCATCATCGAATCGACCATCGCAATCACAATCTCCGTACATTCCTGTGGTTGGCCAAGTGGTGAAATATAATATACTCAGTCATAAATTATACTTATTAGAAAACAAAACAAACACATTTACTGGCAAGTTGAAATATTTTGATGTATATTTGGCATTTTCAGTATTTTCGTTAGTTGTAATAATATATATAATTAATTTTTTTATTCGTATCTCTTCTTTTTAAACTCTACTAGAACTTATGAGTCAACAAATAATTTAGAGCAAAAATTGAAAGTTTAGTTTACTTACTAGCACCACAACAACAATAGTCTAACCCATAGTGTGGTCCTAAAAATATAAATATGGTTTGTCAAAGAATACAATCAAACGAAGAAACCTAAGGGTTTAAAGATCATCAACAAATTGATTGTGCCCACCTCCGCAAGATTTCATGCACAATTTCCGAAGACAACATTCGGTTTCTGGAATAAAGTAAGACAAGGTTAGTTTTAAACTTTCCTTCAACGATGTCCTGATCCCCATGTTGTAAAGTAGACAACTTACTGGGTGGCGCAGTTTCTGAAATCGAAGAAGAAAGCATCTAATTGAACAAAGGGTTGAAATGTTTAACCTTTTTTATTTGATGAGTATCAGTCAAAATGTTGAGATGCTGCACAAAGGCAGAAACATTAGCATTTCTCAACAAAATATTGTCTTGTTTGTCTGAAACTTGCTCTCAAAGTGAAATACATTTGTCGTTTGTATGTATCAATTTCCATTTCCCTTATCCTCAATTTCTCCCCTATTTCCTCTTTGTCGATTTTATGCTTTCAGAATCATGCAAGTAGTTATATTTTCCTATATATCTGATTTGAGCTTTTCACCCGCCAGTAATTTTCGATTTATTTGTTAGTCTGGTCATACCCTGTTTATTATTATCCCGTCTCCTCAATACTTTTGACAAAACGTTAGCCAGTGGATTATCAGATAACTTATCGTATCCTAATAATAATGCCACTCATTTTGAGTAGTTAGAAAAGATCCTTAATTTCGTTCAATCGTCACTAGACTCTCCCTTTAGGGTAAACTTAGCTACCATAGTCTATATTTGGATTTTTAGCAAGTGGTGTCAACACATTCTTTATAAAATAGAAATTTCATAATTGAACTGATTAAACAAACAACTTAGAACTTACGGATTTCAAAATTAGCATCTCCTGAGCAGCATCCACTTGGAGCGCAACGACTTCCACCACTGTTGAACCTCACTCGAGGGACCATACAAGGTACCATGTCCATATCCGCTTGGTAGTGGCTGCCAGCTTCAAAGTTTGCGTTCATTTCTCGATCACTTTCCATCTGATTTTCCATCTGAAAGTCAGCTTGCGCCTTGGACTTGCGGAGTTTGGGCCAGTTGAATTTCTTTCTATTACCACCTGAGAGATAATGAAAAATCGTAATAAAATTACTTATTTTTGGCTAATATAAGAAGAATAATGTAATGTCCTTCTTACCAATCATGCGGAAACTGAAGTTTGATTGGGCATCTCCGTCGTCCCTTTTTCTTGACTCCCATCGACTTCCAACTGATTCTCTTGGCCGACCTCGTTGTGGTTGCATTTGGACCTTGTCTTCTCCATTCTTGTCACGGTGTTCTAAATTTGTCAAACGAAAATTTAATACAAGGATCATTTACTGAAAAAATGCAAAAACCTAATTGACATACTCGGCATTTCATTTATGAGTTCGATGAGTTGATTCAGTTTATCTTCATCGATACTTGGTGCTAAAGAAAGAAAATGTTAGATTTATATGCGAGATATAATGTTTCCACAACAATATGTGCCTCCTACGCGTTCCCTTTCCACTTTCCTATCCCAAATTTTCTACCTTTCTTTTTCATTAATAATTGTAATTTCCAAGCCTATTTGTTAAGCATTTTCCAACAGTCCTCTTGGGGAGATGAGTAGAATAATGAAGCTTTCTTAGTGATAAACCCGAATTCCATCACCTTCTTTGTCAACTACTTAACCAATGCGACTGGTCATTTCGTTCATTGGGGATTGAATCCCTAATCACTGTCATAAAAAACGGTCACACAGACTGAAACACCATCTATCTTCGCATACTGTGAGCATCGCACACCTTTTCTCCTATAAATGAAATATAAACTCAATAGTTATGTCGGTATTTTTGAAGTCTTTAGAACAATACAGGTGGGGTTTTATTTTGCTTATGAATTAATTATAATCACTTACCTTCCTGCTTATAACTACGAATCTTCACTTCGGGAGGTTTGAAGTCGTAATCATCTTTGTGCCGATTTCGATAATCGTAATCAACTCCTGGACGCTCGTACTTAGGATCCAAATTGATCTGGTTATTTTCTATCAATCGATTCATTTATTTTTATTATCAACGTTTTTCATGATTATATTTTGAAATATTTGATAATTACCATAGTCATGTCCGGATCTCTTTTCGTTCCCATTATTATCTTTTTCCCCATCTAAATAAAATTAAAATAACGATTAGCTTCTTCTTAATTCAGAATCAAAATTCAATAAACGACAAACCAACCTTTATTTACTTTAATCCTGCGACCAGATTTTCTTGGATCACTATCTAAAAAAGTCATTTTCTATCACATAGCAAAATGATAGCGGATATGGTAATAAATTTAATGAAATATTTTTCATACTATTATCCCTTCTATCACCTTCTTCAAGGCGATCAGGCCTGCGATCTACAAAAGGGGTAATGTTAATTTGTGGTAAAATACTTATATATAAATATTTTGAATACTTGAATACTTAACTTACTGAAATCGGTTTGAAAATTACCATCCGGCTGAGAAGGCCTCGAATCTAAAATCAAATGTTTATTTTGAGCTGCTAAGTAAAGAAAATTGATACCATTATGCAAATGAGTCAGATATTTGAATACAACTGTTATACAGACACAATATGCTGCCCTTACAGAAATCACTTTGAAATCCACCATTAAATATGTCCGGTTTTGTGCCTTAAAGGAATATTTTAATGAACTTTCTAGTAAATAATGGTTGAACAAAGAGTCGATTATAACTATTAGTATCCAAAATCTTACTGGAACCCCCTTGAATATCGTTCCTGAAAGTACCCGGTTTAAGATCTGAATAAGAATGAACGCTTAATTATAATGAGAAAAAAGATTTACAGTCTGGATTAAGTTTAGCAAATTTCATTTAAATATACAATATTGTAATTAGAAATTCACTAATCCATAGATTATTGACCTCCCAAAATTAGTTGTCAATGCCCAAAATGATACTTATAACTAATTTACAGACACTAATTGACATAGTCCAAGTCCACACAGCCTGCATTTCTGCAGATGGTTTTTAAGCCGCCCAGCATCCTCAGCAAAGTATCGTAGAGTAACACTATTTTTCTTCTTTCTCTGGGTCTGTATGAACTTTAGCCCAGCAACATTTAGTGAGCGCCTAAATCATTGAACCTAAAATTGTTTTTAACATTAATTAACAGTTCATTGATTAAACTCAGTTCATCGATTCTGAAATCCTTCCATATTTTAAGATTTTAATTCTCAGATACTTACATAATCCAGTCTGATTTCCACCAGAAAAGTGTTGATCTAAATGCAAAAAATAAAAAACATTAATGTCGAAAGTAATATCAGATATATAATGTCTTTAAAAGAAACTAATCAATTCATTTTTTTCAAGGTCAAATTTATTTTCTCTGGGGAAGCATTCACAAGGCTTATCTATGATTCTAAAAATGTAAGATATGATATATATCGAATCGAACTGAGCCTACTTACCTCTACTCAGATTCACTGAACTTCTGTACTGCGTTTTACCAGAATAATCCCTTTCTGGAAATTCTGTGTACCCTAGTGGAGGATTATAGCCAGATCTGCCATCTTTAAAAGAAATTAAAAAAGCAAAATTAAAATTAAAAAATTTTTTTTAGCGAAAGTTGAACACTTACCACCGCCGAATTCAAACAAGGGCTGGTTTTCTTCTACAGTGATGATTTCACTACTACCGAATCTAACAGCGTTTCCAAGCCCTCCAGCTTTATTAAAGCAAATAAACTTTTATTTTTTGCAGTCCAGGATGGGAAATTTTCATGTTCGACACAAACTTACTCGTGGCGCGAACTGCACCAGCTGCAGTTCGACCAACCGTGTTTACCGCTCCATCTAATTAGAAAAATCATAAGTTAGCAAATTTTATAAGTCAAAAGTTTGCTAAGATTATTTATTCAGTAGGCTTTATTAGAACCATGTTGTTTAGATTAAAATTATGCGGGTATTGAATATTTTAACGGTATTTATAAAGACGATAATAGAAATTCTACCTAAGAGGTCTTTATATCAGTTACAATTATTGTACATCTAAAACCAAAACTTTGACTGTATTTTATGACTAATCATACATTAGACAGAATCATTATAGATTACTTTATATAATTTCGAAATAACAATCCTTAACTCCTTAAAATGCCACCACAGTTTGAATATTATATGAATGAATAAAGTACACTAAGAAGGTATGTGTTCAAATGCAACGCTTCATCCGATAGTTGCATTTGTTAGCATTATACTAGACTCCAATAGAACATAATTTTCGAACATTTTATTATAAAGACTAATTGGGACCGGAACAGGCAGTGCACAAAGAACTTTAGCTCCAGAAGAAAGTCAACTAATCTTCGCTGGTTTCGCATACCGAACATTCTACTCTTCTTGTTTGGATTGGGTTCCTTATGTGAGCTGCAAATGTCCTTTTACTTACTTGCCGGACGAACTGCATCTGTGGCGACTCGATTAACTCTATTTACAGCTCCAGCTGGTTAAAATGAAAAGAATTTGATTATTTAACTGTGATATCTATATATTTATATAATGTGCGCTATAAGATGGGCCCTTAACATACTTGCAGAATCTGAGGCAAAACGACCAACAGTATTCACGGCATCAGCTATAAAAAGTGTGAGATTCGTATGCTTAGCGTGTATTGTAATTTCGATATAAAGCTAAATTGTAAAACTCACTTGTTCTGTGAACAGCCCCACTAACTGCGCCATTTGCCAAACCGACAGCTCCACCTAATTTGATTCAAGATTAAACGATCGGGATAAGTAGAGGGACAATTTAAACGGAATTTGGAGATGACTATAAACTTACTCGCTCTTTGAACAACGTAATCGACAGTCTTACCAATAGCTTGCATAGGTTTTGCTCTCGTAAGGATAAAATTTCTCTCTAACTTTGTGGATAATTGCCAAACTGACATCCTTATATACACTGATAAGGAAAAAGAAAGTACGAAGTAGTGATTATTTTCAGATGATTATAGTCTTGCTTGGTCATCATCCTCCTAAAAGTGGGAAAACTCGGTAGAAACTACTCACGTGTAGAGCATAATAGAAATCACAAGTTGCAATGGGTAGTTCTATAACAAACTGTACTTTATGAAACAAAGATGACTTGATTTTTTTACTCTTCCCACAATTATTTTATTTTAAAATTTGAAAGTCATATTATGTATTAGTGCTGTTAAGAATTTATTTTAAATGCTGACTGAATGCGCATAATATCAATATTTCATAGTAGGCTGACACTTATCAAGTGTCAGATGCCATTTTAAACATCACATTAAAAAATTTCTCTTTGGAGCTAATTCTAAGTATGTGGTTCATTGATTTACCTACTGTAACAGTGGAGTTCATATTTCAAACATTACAATATAATGCATAAACTTTTTTTAATTTCCATGAAAATCGACTGTTAATAAAGTGATTAACTAAGGGAATTTTGAGTGGAAATGTAGAAAGACCTCGCCATCTGATTAAATTTCGCTAGTTATAAACGAATGATTTGAGATGAAGTCTACAATATGTAGCGCTTATTATGTCTTTGGTGGTCTTCTACACATTAGAGAGACTCCTTGAGGGATAGGAATTACTGGAATATTAATTGAATGTTTATTTCCAACACTGTAGAAAGAATTTTTCATTCTTTTATTCCCTAAACAAATGTGAAATTGTGAATATTTAATAAGGTTGTGATAAAACACAACTTGCAGAGATGTAATAGGCACAAGAAAATAAAATCAGAACATCTTCAAGGGGAATAACGGAATAAATTTTTAAATTTTACGAGCGCAATCGTTAATTCGGAAATTTGCAGCCTTTACTAGCAAACTACCTAGGGTATGCTGCGACACAATCTATACTTCCTACAGCTTACTGTAATAGCCAAAGAATTGACCTGCTAGCCGAAAGTCTGGAATGACTATAGGTATATACTCTGGAAAGATCAAATATCGGACAAAATATTCCTAAAGTTAGAAGATAGAAGGCAGATTTAATAAGAGGTTTATATCTTTGGCAGACCGCTTACCAATTTTAACAGATATAGGAAAAAAGTGAAATATCTCAGACACTCAGATTCCCACGATTAAGACAGGATAAAGGGAAAAAAGACATATAAACTCGAGAAGCTGGGAAAAAAGATTTAGATCCTTAATTGAACTATCCGAGTAACGCCGTATAAGGCTGCCAGCCTTTTTCTTCCGCAGGTAATTACACCAATCTTCTATAAAAATAACTTACAACTGCTTGTTTCTTATAATTTCTGTAATACCATTAACTTCTAAACGAATCCTGTTAACAAAATAACAACTCATTAAGATTCTTCCTGAACAAATTTATTTCATCCAAATCAAAAAATCATATATTAAAATAAGTGAAATTGTTAGGCATTTTAGGGAGGAGAATAGGGGTAACAAACGAGGTAGAGAATATGCAGATTGTACACAGAACCCAATCAGTTCACTACTAATTGGTTCACAACGGGTAAGAGAAATGAAGGAACAGAGAGCGTCAATCACAGTCACGCAAAAAACTACATATATTAATATGTCTACTTAAATTATTTAAGTAGTTAGCTGATTGCAAATCATGATCGTTGTACAAAACGGAAGCCGTGAGAAAGGTAGGAATTAGATGCGAGTTGAGGATGTACCTCCCTCTAATTGTGAGCCAATAAAAGGTATAGTGGAGTCAGAAAGCCCCGCCTCTGCCATTAGAGGATGTGATGGGGGGGTTACTGGCCCCTCTTCTATAACAGCACTATCTTCAATATGCTGGCACCATGGAGATCGAGTTCGTTGAATAGTGCCCTGGAGAGTTGGACTAGCTCGCGTGGAGAACTTACGACGATTCAGGTGGATAGTGTAGCGCGAATGTACAAATCGACGAATAGGAGCTTCAAGAAGGAAGACTAGGCCACCAATTAGGAGCCAAAGGCCGCACAGTCTCATTGACCACACGTAGGAACCTGAGATGTCACTGAGGTAGCCTGAAATCGAAATGAGCAATTTGTCACTACTAACAGGTTCCTTCGCTCAAATAGTTGCGAGTGCTGCAAATTGTTAGGTGAGCTAAACCACTGATATTATATAAGTTGACATAGACTCACCGAGGATAGCTTGAGCAGGCACATAGAGAAGACCGAGGTTAACCATCATAATGGCTAAGGATTTGGCCATTCGTTCAGGTCCGACCCAGTCTGATAGAACGATAACCATCTGAGTCATAGCGGTACCACTGCAAACCCCTTGAAGAGCGAAGCAAATAAAGTAGGCCGCTATTTGGAAATTATTTGGTGGTCCGGCCATATGTCTCTGAAAAAAGCAAAATTTTTCCAATCTTGTAAAGTTCAACTCAGAACTTGTTTATTATGCAGGATGAAATTATTATCATCCGATCATCTTTACAGTGAAGCTCATAAGAAATAAAATTTTAAAATTTCACTATCCTCTACCCTCAGTAGAAGTTGCATTGATAGCCTTGTCTTTCCAAATCTTATGATCATTTTTAATCACATGGGAAAGATAGAACTGTTAAAAGAGGATAAGCCTACTGAATTACATAAAATTAAGTAATATTCAGTACCCAATAAGTGGTAAATAATCTTTACAAGTTTGTGATCAAAGCTCTTTCGTTTATTTGGTACAAAATATCATGTTTACATTTCGATTAGTTAAAAACAGTTAGGTTCAATGCAATAAGACAAGAGGCAGAGAGAAAACAGTATTTTCATTTTCACAAAAGGAGATACTAATTGTTACCACGTAAACTAAGTGGATTTAAATTTAAAGAACTATTTTTTAAACTTCGATAATGGCATTAGATGTCAAAAATTGCTTTAATTTTGTAATGTTGCAAAACGGCAATTCAAATATTAAAATCCGAATATTAATATTTTCCTCAGGGCATTCACTTATACACGTTCATTTATTTATAAAAATATACGGAATATTCAGAGATTAAAACAACGAGGCTATCTAAAGATATCACTTGCCGATACCTGGAAAATATATGGGCGAATTTCATTTTCCATCAAAGGGGAAGCAGTGAGTATCGTCCTCTGAACCCGAAGTGTAGTCATCTATTAATTATCGATTTTTCGCGTTTTCAGACTGGGTCATGATTGGATAAAAGTGTGCTCAACACAATGTCACTGTTCCACCACTAACTAATGGATTAGGCTGTAACTGTCATAGACACCACCTTATAGAATCATTTGTAGTCTCTGATCCGTCTTAAAAGGTCACATCTTCGCCTTCTTCCTCCGTTTGCTTAATATCTGAAGAAAAATTAATCTTAAATACAAATGATCTTCAGGAATTCGAGGCAGAACAGATAGTAATAGCAAATTCCCAATCAAAAGTATTATTATTTTTTTGCTATTAAATCCAGTTCTAAAAAGGTAACTGAATTCCAGAGAAGTACAATAAATGAAAACAATAACAGCTAATTTGACATAGAGGGATGAAAAGTCCACATAAATATTAACGAATGCGTTTGTCTTCCATCCATCAAGTACATCGATGGGGAAATAATGGACTGATTAGTAAGTCAAAAAAAAAGCTTCAGACCAACGTATTAGTCGAGTTCAAAAGTTTGGCAAAACCGCAGAATAAGTTCGATAAAGAAGCCTAGAGTAAAAAATTTATCCACAACCGAATTCACCACGCTAACATGTAGGTAACATAAGGAACGGTAAAGGTTTGCTATACTCGGATTATATTATGATTAAAAAATATTGCTTTTAGGTAACTATGTTGTTTACCACTGACAATCAATTTTTCGCAAGTCCACTCCTTTAAGTGTACGACTCATCTCAAAGCTCTTCAGGTGTCTATCAACTTCATTAATTTTCGTTTTCCAGTTTGAAGGCTACACTACCTCTATGTTCTCGCCCACTAAAAATATCCATTTACTGTATTCTTCCGATCTTGGAATAGAGAAGAGCATTATCTTAGGAAATTGTCCGGGCCAAAAATTTCTACCTCCAAAGTTTTAACCCTTTCTCCAACACGTTCAATGAGTACATAAGAATCAATGAAAAATTTCAGCTAGATGCTATAGTAAGGGAAGAATTGAGAAAAAATCTAAGATTCATTCAAGTTTGTGATAGTTTATTAAAATCTCAAGATATCAAATTCCTTTTCCGGGGCCAAATATGGATGCGAATATATATACAAACCACAATTAACAATTGGGAGCTAATAATGGGAAGGGAACCTTGAAATAGTATGCCTTATTGGGAGAGTAAGATAGTTTAATACCTTAATTGACACGAGCATGTGGTAAGGTGTGTAAAATAGGCTATTCAAAATAAAGCCTCATTGTGCTAAAGCCCTACTTAACAAACTAATTTTTAAAAAAATGTTTATACCGCTATTTAATTTCAGTTCCTACATTAGATGGAGGAGAAGTTCGCATAGAATTCGAGCTATGGAATTCGAGAATTGTATAGGGAATGCAATATTCCAACCCCTAGATGGAACTAAATGAATTCGACGAAACAAGCCTAAGAATGGAGCTACTTGGATAATGTGAATGGAAAATGAGTGCCAGGAGGCATTTAAAATTGAGAAAGGACACCTTAATAAAGTACTAATTTAAATACCGTCTGCTGTGTTCTCACTTCAATAATGATAAATCAAAATACTGGCTCAGAAATCTTGCTCTACAGGTTGAATAGTTGCTATTTATAAGTGCCAAGAAAGTAGTTAAGAAAAGTCCCTTCCAGATATTCATAAAGCATCGCGTCCTCCAAGGCGTATGACATTTATTTAATAGTAAAGCATACGGTGAAAGGGCTGTTAATACTTTTGGATCGAATGAAATTTTTATAATAGACGTTTCGTGAAAAATGGCAAAAAATAGGTCCGCGAACTACTAAGAGAATAGATTAGCCATTGAATGAGTACAAGCTCGAATTCACAATCTCACTTAAATAGTTGGTAAGGAACAAATTGGAATGTTTTCGCACATTGAACAGAAATAATAAATTTTTTTTCTAGTGGCGACAGTTTTTTATTAATACCTACATGGGCATTAACTACTTCTAAATACCCACACGTTTTATCTTCAGAATCTACTTCTAGAAATTCACAAAATGTTAATGTCTGCTGATGCATGACAAAATTGTTTGACGACATCAAATAAAGATGAACAAGGCAAACAACATCACTAACGCCAAGAATGAGCAAACAAGTATAACCAGGTGCCACTGATATAAGTCAAAAGTAGTATCTCGATGTAGTTATGACAGTTGTTTGACAGTAGTGGCAGATGTGTCTCGAGGGTCTTATTTGGTTAAACAAAGAGTACACCCAACGACATGAGCTTGATCGTTCGGTTCTTATTAAACCTAAAATCAAACTAATATTGCCTACTGATACGGCTATGACAGTTAAATGGTGCCACCAGATGAACGCGAGCAAGTATGCATGTCCCCAATTTTGGGTAAACACGGGTGAATGGGCGGCCACCAAGTGTACTGGGGCGAGTACACATGCACCGATTCGCAAATTTTGCATGCTTTCCCTGTGTATTCACGACGAGGGCAGGTGAGGCTTAAAGCAGTGGAACAGTTATTGGACTTTGTCAATTAAATGGACTTTGAAATGCTGGCAATATTCATATAAGAAATTTGGAGCTTCGAGAGTGTTACGAAAGGGTATTTGTACATTATCAAGCTGGCTACAAAATCGTTGAAATCACCGGGAATGTCTAAATCCCGAAATTTAGGAGCTCAATTTTTAAAATCATGTTTCAAACTTCACGTGGTAAATTGATCTACAGGTGCTTAAATTAGATTTACAAATTCCCCTTTAAAAGCTGTCCGACTCAATACGGTAGTCTAATTTCTTAAATACCTGTACACACCAGAGTACTGACTTTAACCATTTGAAAAAAAGGAGCACGGCTTAGGGTCTTTTTTAGTTTAGAAACACAGAAAATAAATTGCCGTTAAAATTTCAAATTCAACGAATGTAATATCTGTCCAATACACTTTCAATTATTAACATCAATCAGCAAAATTTACATAAAAAGATCGTTTCTAATTCTGATTTGTTAGCCATGCTGTATGTATCAGGCAGAAACGGATAAATCATCCCGAAATATAAATGCCAAATCAGATGACAAATTATCATGGGGAAAGGGGAAGTGCGGAATAGGAGGGGAAGAGGGAAAGAAAAAACCCTAGCTTCTATCACATGACCTTTATGACGCAATGAGGAAAATAATGGCACACGTCATAAAAAAAAGGGAGTAGAATGGGAAATCTCCCATAGGCTGGCGAGAAAGAAGGCGAAGAGATAAAAAAAGAAGTGAAGGAAAGGCTAGAATCAATAACAGATGAAATACAAAAAGAAAAGTGGGGGGCGAAAAAATTTAGAGATGTAAATTTTCTACTCACAATAAACCTTCGGATATGGATCAAACGAAAACAAATATACATTTTAAGCAGATTTCCCAAGGATCCTACAGTTGGAATAAGGGTTCTTCTGAATGCCTGCCATCTCCACTCCCTTTTCCTACGTATTTAGATATTTCACATGAGCACAACCAAATGACCTTTTAGTACATGACATGAATCTCTGCAACTGATCCGAATTGAATATATGAATCGTTATTAAGCTAAATTGCCCAAAAGAGGGATTAAAGATTAAGAGAGAATTGTGAAAATGTAAAAATGTTCCTCAAAAATAAGGTAGGTAGGTAAGAAGCAGGAAATGCAACGTGGATGCTCGTATAGAAAATAATTACATGGCAATAAGATGAAGTTTTGAGCAATTATGAAGCAAAACATAGGTCAGAGTAAAAGTATTGTTTAGCAATTTGGATAAATAATAAGCTACTTGCAAGAAGCAGTTAAACGTGAACACGCTAAAAGTAAGGACTTCCTATTCAATCAAGTTAAAAGACATTTTCAATCGACAGATTCAGCAAATAAAATTAGGCTATTTAAATAAAGTCATGTGTTGCTTTTTCTACTCAGAACTATTGAATAAACTCGCCTATGATGCACATGTTCTACTATCTTTCGTAATTGTGGGCAATTTTAAAATCATGATGATCGCAAATCCAGTTCGGACGCATTATTCGTTGAATAGACAGTACAATCTCTCTCTCTAACCACCTTAGGATACATGAAATTTCAGTTAATAGCTGAAGATGGCCAGTAGTCTTAGGCATAAATCGAATGATAGCATGAGGATTAGAGAATGGCAGCACCTACTCACCTTCTGGGTCATTGAAATTGATTTCAGTTCCCAGCCGACTCCGGCAATTTCTCCAAAAGCGAGCGCGGCAGTGGCTTCTACCAGCCAAGTACATGCTAGGAAGTTCCCTCGACGTCCGTTGCAGAATGGTCGGTCAGTTAACCATCCAAAGAAAAGACGAGAGAGGAGATCCACAACTCCGGCTATCGCTATTGCCAAATTTGTCTAAAAAGGAAAGAGCTATTAAATGATAGAAGGCGTAAATAATGCCCGTGTTCAACGTGGAGGACTGAGAAATCAGTCACGAGATCAATGCTCGTTGACAATGTGGATGACAAAATGCATTACTTGATTTTGGTCAATAAGAGAGGTGGTAGAATGTGAGTTTCTCATCAGACCCGCTTCCAGGTACCGAAGGTGGATGTTATTAACAGTTTACATAATCGATTTGAGAAGCACCCAAACATATTCCGACCTGATGTAAAGTGAAGTATCCACTAGGATATTTTACATTCCATTTAATTAGCATAGTCGAAAATGATCGTTTAATTGATTTAAGGTGAAAGAACCACTTAGAAGTTTTACGCTCAAATGAAAGCTAATCTTCTAGACGGTGTTCCATACTAGCCGTACATCTCTGAATGCTTGCCTCCTTTCCTCTTAGACGCACCTATTCAATGTACCTATCTAAATTTTTTTCTGGATCCTCCCACAAATCTACTTTCTTTCTATATTGTGTGATGAAGATCGTGAATAGCTAGAGTACCTATAGCTTTGAAATACTCTATTTTCCAGGCTCTAGAATTCTAAGCTACTTCTCTCTTCAAAAATATGTCAAATCTATCTCTTTTAAAGTAGAACCTTTCAGAAGGCATGTAATGACTCAAAATTTTTTTCTGACGCAAACAGCAGTACAATTCTCTTCCTCTTAAATAAGAACTGTGCTAAGGTGACTGGGAAGACTTCCCATACTTGTCAATATTAATCTATATAAGGATGGTAATATTGCTCCTTAGATGGTGAGGTTTCAAGGTTATTTGCTACCGAAATTTAAACTAATATCTGATTCTGATATTCTATTTTGAGATGTAAAATAATTTATTGATTATGTTTTGCTCAAAATGTGTGCAGGGGGGAAGGGGAACGTTATCTGTAGAATTTAATTTGAACAAAGCATAGAGTCTGGTTTATATTTGCCCTAAGTTTAGAATAGCGATCGACTTTTTGTAAAATTCAATGTATCCTAAGACTGGCAGAAATCCTTTTTGCGTTCAAAGTACGGTGAAGCATTCCCACTGTTTCAGCGATATCGATCATTTGAATTCGACTTCTTTCAATTTCTGTTTCATTGCTTTTGAAATCATTGATGTACATGGAGTGAAAGAGTGTTCAAGTCTTACTAAGATCGAGACGGAATCAGCGCCTTCTTCTATTAAAGGTCTTTCTGACTTGCGATAACGGATGATAATTATAAACTGTGAGTGTCAAATTTTATGCTCAAGGAATTGGATTTATTTTTGATTTTTATTATTACAAAAACCTTCTCCGATTCCTATGGAGCAGAAAAAAGCGTACATCAAGAAGTGTTCTAGTTAATATTACTGAATGATGGAATGTAGTCTGTCTTTATAGCAACCATGTGATTACTCAAGATATACTAATATTTGAAGTTCAAATAAAACCAATCGACCATTGTGTTAATCTTAAATGGGCAGAGTAAATACAGCAATGGTTGAATAATAATATAAAACAAACAAATAGGTTACTATATCGCATCAGCTTAACACAGAGTAGATGGTTTGCCAGAAGATTAGAGAACATATTCAATAAAGAGAAAGTGATTCTAATAATATATAAGTATATTAATTTAGATCAGTTTCTGCCTTCCTCACGCTATCCTATCCATAACTCATCCCTCGGTCTACAGTTGTCTATCCATATTTCACCCTTGTCTAATCCCTACTTATTATACTGTTCAGCAACTGGCAAAAAACTGTCATTCTTCTTCTAATCTCTCATAATGCAAATATAGCGTAGATCTTAAGGCATAGAGGGGTAAAAAAAGTAAGTTGTCTACTGTCCTTCGTTAGTGATTTTCAAGCTGGGGTCTTTCTCATTATAAAGTCATTTGAGGGCTCCGATTTTTTTATTCACCATAGGAGGTCACGAGAATTGCCATTAAATTCAACAATCTTTTATCCCACTTTCACAGTTTTTTATAGAAGAAAAGACTGCAATTATTTGACATACTTTTGCTAAATTAAAGATGACTATATTGCTTACGGAAGAACGAAAATGTGCCTTTCAAGTTGACAAAAAAAATACCTTTCTCCTGCGAAATCGGAACTTGACATTTTGAAATAAAACTATCATGTGTATTTTTTTAATTAAGGACTACATATTTAAACGCTAGAAAGCAAAAATATCACTGGATATTCTGATAAAAAGCGAATATCGAATGTAAAACTACTGAAATACCTTCACCATCGTTTGAAAAGTGAAAGAAAAATTATGTGAAACGATAGCATATGCGCTAAATAATTCAGGAAGTATCCTCATCTAAATTTTTCTATCAAGTTTTTCGTTGCTGATGGGACGAATTTTAGTCATTTCTGGGGAGGCATAAATTTCCCAACCTATTCGTATTGAAAATATGTTGTAAAAAGGAAACCATGCCTTAATCTTAGTAATATATTAAAAAGGTCAAGTCACAAACGCAGCCACATGATTTTTGCTATACATCATTATTTAATTAGAAAGATGACAGGATTATCCTTTTCATTCAACTATATCGTCAAAACTCGAGATTCGAATTAAAGGTATTCAAAATAAAGTTGTAAATAAACGCAATAAAAACTAACGCGAGATATGATTAGATTAAAATAGCAGAAAACAGACGTTTTCTGTTTCCTATTTTGAGCACTAACGGATGTCGAACCCATGAGACCGAGCTCACATTCCATAATTAGTAAATATAAATAAATACACAGTTCAGTTTGCTATGTTAGAATTCACAAGATGAACGCTTATCAATGCATATTCATTGGCGTGGATGACAAACAATACTCTGATCCACAAGAAGGGTGGTAGAAATACTAATTAGGCAAGACAGCCAGAATCTTGCGGAAATTTCCTGTTTTTTCACTCAATTACTTTGATACACACCTGGATGCCTTGTTTCTTGACTTGTCGCAAATCTTTTTTCCCAGTTTAAACTAAATCAAAAAGAAGTCAAGCGCAGGGAAGAATAAATGCCTACGATGACATGGAGATTATCTTTATTATTAAATTCTTTTTTATTATACTATCGTGGCAGCAACCGAGATCGCAAGATTCCATCTGGGCATATGTTGACTGGTCTAAATGCAATATTCGAGTCAACTAAAAGCTCTTCTAGTGATGATTGCAATTTGATTGGTTAAAAACGGACTTACCATGTGAGCTGAAAAGCCCAACTGGGAGCCATAAGGAGGAGCAATGATGGAAATTCCTACATCTCCGTTGTCAGCGAATACTTTGCCGATAACGTAAATTATGAGAAGAGCCGATGCTATCCTTTCGCTATACTCAGCTCGCATTGAGAAAGTATCTTCTCTAAAAAGAAAGATAAACGCAGATAGGATAAGAATAATTTCAAACAATATCTATTTAAGATTAGCCGATAATGAAAAATGGAAGGACAAATAATTGTAAAAAATGACCAAATTGAAAGTTTTTTATCAGCTTAACTCCATACTGTTGGTTAAAGAACTACACATATACAGTTCCTCTCCCTCAAGGAGTTATAGGAAGAAGTTAGAAGAAATGATAGTTATTTTCCCCCATTCCCAATATTTCTTTTATGAATAAGAATTTGTTTTCTTTATTTCCCCACCGATAAAAGACATTTGATAATTATTCTTATTTGTTTAAGCCGATATCGATTGAGAGTGGGTTTCGTTAATACACTCCTGTTGACTATAACGTGTCTTCTGATCGGCCGTGGGTCATTAGCTTTTGTGTTAAGTTGCTACATTACCGAGTTTTCTAGATTGTTGGCTCTGCGAGATTACTACCAGAACTCCTAGTTGGTTACGTTATAGCAGTTACTAAATGACATCACTGAATTTCAATAAAGATGTTATTTTAGAAAATAGCATCCCAGGACCTCAAAAACTGACCATAAGCTCTTTTGAGACATGGTAACCAGATTATGATTGGCTTTCTTCTGTTATCAAGTATATCCACTTTATTAACAGCACGTTTTCCAACTTTTCATAATATATTGAGCTGTGGCCTAGTGAAAATGTGTTCCCTCTTTCTCTCTGTGCCTAGTTCCAAATACGCAAATGGACCAAAAAATTTGCCGTAGAAACCGATTATAGATCCTAATTAAACAAGAATGAGCGAGTATGGAAAGTGAAAATTATGTTAAAGAAATATCACATTGTGTCGTTCAGTTGCCGATCAAAGCAATACCATGTTAATTTGTTGGGGTTAACAAAAATTTTAGAGCAGAACACCAGGATCTAACAGGCCAAAATGTAATGATCAAACCACAGTGGGGATTCGAGGGAGTACGAGAGAGATGAGGAACGAAGGCGATGAGAGAATAGGGGCCTGCGGATAACAAGCGTGAGACTGCCCATGCGTTAGATGTGGGAGTACAGAGACAGTTTATGAATCACTTGGGCAAGGATGTGTGTGGAAACAAGAATGCAGATGCACCTTTGAGTGAAATGAGACGGTTATAAAAGGGGGAAATCGATAGTCATCCTTCCGAATAAATCTGTGAACAAAAGAGAGTAGTCAAAACCGGATAAAACATAATGCTAAATATGAATTCTTATGAACCTGACATTAATTACTTCCTCTCCACTAACAGAAATAGGAAATGCAAGAATTTCCTGATAATTTGAAAGAAAATAAAAATAATGTTCGAGGTCAAACTTCATGGCGACTTTTGAAACAAGCAGATTTTTCTGCAAAGGGTCATAGAACGCATGTTTGAATGAGGTTGCAGAATGCAGTTTTCCTTACTATGTTTACCAAAACTAAAAAAGAAACAAATGTATCGAGGTTGAAGGACAAATCTCTAAATTTAAATCCAACTATTCAAAAGCTCTGAATTCAGAAGGCATGAATCCACTTAAGCATTTAGGGATTAAATTCGAGAATTTGAAACTCAGTAAACTACGCACATTAATCAAAAAGTGAATAATTTGATTAAAATCAAACTCAATTAAAGTAAGCTATTAATGATATTCAGATATCTCTATATTTACTCACTCACTCATATCCTTCACTCTATAGTGGATTACTTCACTGTTCACCACAATTACAAACTGCTGGTTTTTCGACATTGCAATAACTACATACTTGAAGATACGGACACTATTTAGTGCGAAAACATTTAAACAATTTCGCAATAATATAAGGTGCAAAACACTGAAACATTTTATAAGAAGGCACAGTACTCACATGTGCTCAAGCTATTTGAAAGACCTAAAAATTAGATATGCAAGACTGATGACTTAAAACAATTTCACCATCAATCATTTCGAAACGATACAAATGTGGGAGTTCGATCGAAGGTTCGAGAACTTAACTGTGAACTCAAGCGCTCTCATGGAGATTCCAAAGGCCAATTTCTAAAGATTGGACTCTGGTATGTCAGGTCATGTTACAACGAACTGAAACGCTTACCTATAACGCATCAACTGTTTGCCCGAGAATCTATTCATTAGTTCTAACAGAAACCGAAAGTGCTGAAATACCAAAAACTAAAGTGATGCTTTTGTTCACTACCTATAATTCTGGATGTAAAAAAACACCATATCAATCGGTGGTGTCGCAATTCTCATCAGTGAATCACGACTTCAAATTCAGGAATTCAAACATACTTCCGACAGGTTAGCTAAAATTACAATCAATGTTGGCAAGGTATCCCGTGGTACGATTGGCAGTTACGTGACAACAGGTTGCTCTCCCAACATCTTAGAAATAGAATTACTTTATAGGCAACTAGATACCGTATTGAGAGATACGAAGTGTAAATGTGAGAATATTAATAGGACGGTAAATTTCGACTGATTTGGCCAAGATGTTAATGAAAGTCATATGAATGCAGTGGAGACTGCAAAAATGGAATTCGCCTGTTAAGCTCGTGCGAATAAAATAATCTTAATGCTGTCATTTCTTTTTTCTAAAACCTAATAAAAGACGGCACATATGGTACCATTCAAGAACGTGCTAAGGCACTGTCCCGGATTTTTATCTTATACCAAGGAAAAGTAGGATCACATTTTCCAACATATGAGCATCTGAAAACGTATAAGACCCTGAACATAGCCTGATCACTTAAAAAATTTCAGGATTGAAGGTACACCTATAAATTTACATAGATGCATAAATCAGACAAGAATTGGGTAACAGGATTAGAAAATTGACCTCTTACCAAAGCAAAAATACCAATCACAATGATAAATTAATAAATATTTTATATTAACAAAATTATTATCCCATTGTATGTTTTCTTCATCTGATTATTAAAAATAACGCCTATCTCTTAAATTGTTTATATTAACAATTAGGAATTACGTTATACAGCGCATAGATCGAGTTGAACAGTAAGACGTTTTCTCTATAACAACGGGAACTTGTGTTTTCCTTCTTCCAAAGGAAGATATCGGCTTGCAGATAGTAAAAAATTCGAATTTCAAATGAACTCCATTTTATTTACATCCTCACTAAATTATAATATTTGGATTTAAGTTGTACAATATTTACTTATCGGGCGGTTCACCCTCTAAAATTCAATTTTCGTGATCTTTCCCCTGGATTGGGGCAGTGCTTTGTTCACAATCTCCGGTGCTCATTGGGAGGTCCCCTTCGATCTTGATGGTCCGTCCACATTTTCTCAACAGGTTGAGATCTTAACAAAGCAATGCTGAGACAAATAAAATGTTTAACTTGGCAGAACTCAATAACATGAACATAAGATAGCTCAGTATAACCAATGCAATATGTAGTTATAATGGGCAATAGCAGAAATAACTTGTTACATAGAAATCACAAGTTATAATCATTCATTTCTCGCAACTGCATAAACCAATATTTGAGTTATAAAATTAGGACACTATTTCATAGACTTAGTGGCTCAGAGTTGCTTAATGACTACTTTTTACTTCTTTCCTATTACAATTCAGACTCAAGTCAAACTCAGACTCTTTTGTGAATGGGTTTCGAAAAACAAAATATGGCCTTTTGACCTCTAAGGATGACGACTTCTATTTTAAAAATTGGGATAAAACTTGCCAAAAAACAATTGCTCTCCCAAGATTTGGTAACTTAAATATACCACTCATATTTAGAGGGAGATTTTAATAGAATTCGTCAGACCGCAAACGTTTATTAGTGATAGAATTCAATATTAAGGAACACGATGACGAGGAAAATCAATACACTACTCAAAAACCGAATAAGTAGTCACATGACAATAAATGAGGCTCATTATTTAAGGAACGTAACATGAGGACAAACTGAAGACGAATTGAGGTAACAATGTAAATCAGTAACAGTATAACTCAAATTCCTCATCCATCATTCACTTAAGAAATACACTATTCTTTTAAATCCATAATTGCAATTATCCAGATTTTGTCACCATTATGGAAAGTACATAATAGAATGGACTTCACAATCGGTAGTACTTAAAAATAGTATGGAGGGTCAAGTACCCCGTGATACACAAAGGACAAAATTTCCCCTCTTTTGCCAACTCAGCACACCTTTGTACTCTTATTCCCATTGAATCCTTTAGATGTACTCTACTTTTGCAGTAGTATTTAAGTATCGTGCGATTTTAAACAATTAAACCTGTTGAGAGCACACTACTCACTCAAGGTAGGTGTCTAATTGCCTATGACTGGGAAATCTTTACGATTTCTCATGTACGCCGGTGGTGCAGTGGTTACCGTGCCTACATGAAGTCACGGGCTCAATGCCCACCAGTGCATACCCAGTAAGCGGAATGGCCAACCGCTCTGGTCTTCAAATTTGGCTGATAGAGGAGATGTCAGAATTCGAGATTCTCATCAGAGAGACTCCATCTTGCAGCTCCTCTACCCAAGTTGGGCGCTCATTACAATTCTTGTCACTTACTTATTCACAATTCTCTCTGCCGCCTTAGACATGGGACCTTGCGGTAATATATTTTCTTCAAGTTGCTCTGGTAATGATATGGATGCGATACGGGGACTGATAGGCACTAATCTGTTTCTCTTTTTGGTTGCGGCCGTATTCTCCGTCCTCTATATTATGAAAAGATTCAAATGGGCCTTATGGGGTGAAATTGGTTTTATGGTGGCCATTTCTATTCTCCTTCTAGCTGCTATCGGACTCTTATACGACGGGATGACATACCTCACAAGCCTATTCATGACAATCGCTATGACATTTGCAGTCGCTATTACAGGAGCTTTACTTGTCGGCCTTCTGAAATAAATACAAAACGGAGAAACCTGCCTCTTCGTAGGATTTCGATTCTCGTATTTCAGTCATTTTAACAATCTTTCATTTCGCATGCGCATATTTGAATAGAATAAGCTCTCATGTCTTTAATACAAACATTATCTTAAATGTCAGTCAAATTTTTGTTTCATGGAGGGGTTTTTATCTTAATCATTAAAGTTAGTAATCTGTCGAGTTCAGTCACTTTGTATAAACTGTTGTAAATTAATCTGTCGAAACCAACTGGTGGCGAAATAAGCATATCTATGAAAGACAGCCTCACTTATGCCTGCACAAAATAGACCCACTCAATTGCTCTTCGGATTCTTAACTTTGGATATAGTTGCCTTTAAGGGACGCTGGTTTAGGCAGTTAGATTTTACAATTGATAACTGAATACTGTTTTAAGACTTAAGAAAGATAAATCCTACTCTTGTTCTATATTTCCACTCTAGAAATTTTAAAATCACGGATGTACGGGTCTCCAGAATGGGGTATAACAGTATCCGACCACCTCCTGGTAACATGTTATACGATCTAAAATGCTACAAAGGAGCAGAATCCTCTCACCAAAACTGAGGGAATTGAGTCAAGAATTTGATCGAATTGGAAAAATATGATGGTGAAAATATTACTATGAACAATCTTTTAATATTTCCTATTGACAAAACTTTAATCTCATTTCATGTTTTCTTTCCATTATTATTGACACCGGCGCTTATTGTTTAAATTGTTTAGATGAATTATTACGAATCACATTATACTGCACATAGTTCTAATTGAACCCCAATAAATTTTTGCTATGCCAATGAGAACTCGTGTCTTCCTTCTTGCTGGCTGGGATATCGGCTTGTAGATCGTACGAATAACGATATGATAAACGTTGTTACGAAAACTGCTGATAATGTCAGAAACACCGTTCTAGAGTAGGAAAAATAAAGCCGTAATATGAAATGGATAGAGTAAATATGTGCCCAAAATTACTGGAGAGGAAAAAGCTATGAACAAAATTTTTCAGCAGATCAATCCCCTAAACCACATGTCAACCATAAAAGCTGTTAAAATACAGTGAACTTGTTCATATTGAATGCAAAAAGAGTATACTTTGAAGAAAAGTTGGCCAGATTTCCAGAATGGTTGACTATTAATAAACCCGAAAATTTCTACGGACATCCCAAACACGATTCAAATTGAAAGGTAATAAATTTCTTTGCTTATCGCGACTATCTTACTAAACATTTTGCTGAATTATTCAGTTATCGGATTGTACAGTTTGACATAAACTTAAACATTACAGAGCTATCTAACTATACAAATCCGACACCAGATGAACTAAATGAACAGAAATAAAATTGAAAATTTTGAAAATTACTGGAGCTAATGGTTTACAATCTGAGCTTGTCAGGTAAGGCGGACAACAACTAGGTACCTACTTCCTGAAATTCTTCGATTGTTGGTAGCGCAGGATTCCTACACTCTGGTCCTAGGTGCTGAAGTACTCAGTACTTACAAGGATAAGAGAGTAGGAATTGACCCAGCTAACTGCCCAACTATTTTTCTTCTTGGCACGTTGACAAATACTTCGTATGTATAGTCTGTAAAAGGCTTAATTTACATACAAGTGAACGATTATCAAATGAACAACATGGACCTCGTGCTGGAATTTCCACAGAACAGGCGATCCTTACTGTAAGAACAGTAACTGAGACAGCTTTAGACCGGCATTGTATAAGAGTACTTTTCTCGTTGAAGTAAAGAAGATCTTTAACTCACAATCCATCCTTATGATTTTAAGAAGACTGCGTAACTAAAGCTGCCTGGAACACAGTCAACTGCTTTGGATAACTCCCAGGTGTTCCAAAAGGTCTTATAAGGGACACAAGTAAAGTATTTTCTAAGAGGGTCCTTTTGTCTTTAAAATAGTATTCCAACTTATGTTGAAGGAAGTCTATGCAAACTGCGAGAATTTGCAAGTCAGACTCTAGAGCTCTGTAGTGATCACTGGGGAATTTAGAGTACGTAGACTACTTATGTTTTAATATTAATTCGACTGAGCATGATGAAAAATTCCTACATAGGTGTAAATTAATGCTAGGCAAAGATCCCATGGAAATGGCGCATGAAAAAACCAGTATGGATGTACGCAGTCTCATACTTGGAATAGTCATATCTTTATTTAGATGAACACAGGACTTATGGAGTGAGCTGGGACTGTACAGTAGAATATGAAAATGCTGGCAGTAAAAGCTCCCCTGAGAGCTCTCGCCGCACAATTAAGTCCTGGGCACGTCTGAACAAAAATGGGGATGAAATCGATAAATTTTTATTGAATTTCCAATTATCAAAATTGGCAAAATCTAAAGTTTCTCATACATAGAACAGGCGTTCCGTGAGAATGAGGGTGCGGTTCGGATATAGAATCTTAAAAAGAAGACTACCTCACGCTTACACGAACACCAAACACAAATAAGAGGTGTTAGAAAAGGGGAAATAGTCTGCATGGGCGCTAGGTATCATCGAACCTTTGCAAACGCGTGTAAGATTAGAAGACATTGACGAATAGACAATCATCGAAGAGCAGACATTCCACGAGCTGAAAGTCTCTTACCTAGTGGATGGCTGTTACAAATATGTGAAAAGAGGGTAATTACGAAATCATTTGAAAACACGCCACCTGGAATTTTAATGTAGCGATGATAAGAAATAATTAAAAGCTTTATGAGAGGAAATTTAAATGCAGACGAAAGAGTCCAGATGAGTAAGGCTTTGATTGTCGATTTACCCCAAAAACTTTCTGACATTACTTGAATCGTTTCTATCACCCATTTTGTATAGACGTTACTCATGATTAAAAAGATCAGAACCTTTTGCCTTGTCATGGCTAATAATAACAATAATAAAAGGAATGCACTAACTCCGTGCCATCTAGGTACATCCGACCGCATTTTGTTTGTATAAAAATTACATCTATAAACATCACTCCATCATCGTCATCGCCATTTAATATCGGCGACGTCATTTTAATTCGTTAAAATAGTCCGTCAAGTGTATTAGGAATGTAAACAATTTCATCCAAATATTGTTGTTGTATTCCATATTTTTATATCTGTCTTCTTATTTCAACACTATTGAGTTAGTTAAGTGGTAAAAACTACATCTATTTCGACCAATAAGGTGGCTGAAGGTGGATAATTAACATTTTACGGCTAAGATTATTTTCATGTTAATTCAAATTTTCATTTCCATTAATAGCATTATATCAGAGTAGTGAAAAGGATTTAAATTGATATCTGAAGAGATATTTGCTTATATGCAAGCATTAGGCTACTGAAAATAATGCACGAAATAAAGTTAGCCAAATAAACAGCAACACCGTTTGTTAATTAATGAGAGTGAGAGAGATCGGATGTTAGAGGCCAAACGCACACAGGTAAGAGTTGATTTGTGAGCGGTGGTTTGCATAAGATATACATCAGAGTGTCTAGTCTTTTAAGCATGTAATGTCATTTTTTCTTCAAGTACGAACCGCCATGAACTGGGTTGAATAAAGAAACTTCCATTTTCGCATTATTCAGTGAATTGGCTCTCGGTTATATTACAAGATTTCAAGATAGAATGTGCTTAAGATACGAGTTGTTTTGAATGGCAGAAACACATTAGATGACCTGGTGTAGATTGACGACCAAACTATCTTGTAAAGTAAATCCAACGTAATCTACTGAAGTTAAGATCAGAATTTTAGAAACCAGTTGACTTTTAGCTTGTATAGAGACAAACAAAATGAAATAAATAATGAATATTAAGGTAGGGAAACGATTTGAGACAACCTGTCATAAAATGAAGGCGTTGGCTTCAGATGTACAGTACAACTTCCTGTGCAAACATACCATTTATTTGTGTATTTTATACGCAAGGAAAGACAGAAAATGGTTTAGCTTGTGCACGAGCTATAGCAACTACCTTTTACCACTTAAATAAAAGCAACTTTAAAAATCTATTTTAATGTTACTACTGTCCCTCATCATCAGATAGGTAGGGAAGAACTATTACAAGAGTATATATGCCCAGATGCCAAGAACTGTCATGCAAAATAACATTAGAGTTTCTGTAATGGAGCCCCGGGTGATATGAAAATCGACAGGGAACACTTATGTATAGAATTCTAAAAAACCTAAGGCCATATACATACTCCTTTTGTGTTTCCTGTTATGAAAAAAAATTTAGTAATTAAATTGTTAGATTTCAAAATCGGATTTTACTTTTTAGCATTTGTTTAACTTATAATCTAGAGTGATTAGGAGACATAAGATTTGAACTTAGCAACTGCGGACTTTCTAAAAGTGGTTGAATAACATCTCATTCAACAGCGATAAACAGTGATTGCATGTCTCAACATTTGAAAATGTTGGAAAACTGCTCAAACAAACCGGTCAAAATGCATATGTAAAAATAGGAAAATTCAGAGGAAATTAAATCTATAGCAACTGCAGAACACGCCAGAAAAGTCATCATTAGATTAGGGGAATAAATATTACAAGGAAAATCGAGAAAATATGCACAGATGACTCATCAACCTACAAAACGGATTAGATTTTAACTCAGTCATATCACCTTTATCACCCTAATCCAAGCCCCAATGAAACGAAAGCAAAAAACTATTACCTCTGCAAATGCTAGCATGACCATTAAAAATTGTAATTTTTCATCCCGTAAGAAATGCGCATATTTTCTTCCCAAAATGTAAAACCGGATAAAGTGAAAAAGATATTGTCACAAAATCCAGGATAAAACACATTCAACCAAAAACTCTTGATTTATAAATCTGCAAGCAAATTGATTCATTAGACAGACCATCTTTCCTAGCTTTAAACTGACCTCACATAACAAGAAATAGATTATTTTCTCCTTAGGGCGATTTATAAGACGCCCTGCTCTTACAGCTTCCATCTAATTACATTAAGTTCATACCTTGATTATAACGTTATTTTTTGCATTTATTATTCTGTTATTAATATTCCAATATTCGTCAGGATTAATGAATTGCAAGCAACATATCGGCTTAGAGAATCTGTTTATATTTGAAACAGGAAGTCAGGCTTCTCTTTCACGATTTGGCTTAAGAGTGTTTATATTTTCCAACAAAGTAGGTCTTAAAATTCCATTTGTAAACACGAGAAATGCCCGATTCAAATCTAGCCGTTTATCAGTTCAAAAAGAATTCATGATATTTTCACATCATTTTTCAAGCAACAAATCGTAATAATTAAAAGACTGTGTCGATTTTAAAATATTAATAAAATAAAAGACGATTTGAAATAACATTAATAAGGCAAATAGTAAAATAATTCTTTGGCTCAAAAATTATTAGAGATAACTAAGGGTTTCCTTGAAAAATGTTCGCGTCATTATTCTCCAAACCATTAACACTAGGTGAATATGATCATGCCTACCCTTCAATTAAAAGCATTGAAATGAAAGAATAGTTTCAATTTCCGGATTTAAGAAGCGACGTCCTGTATCCTATGGCTGACCTTGCGCTCAAATTAACTCACATACCTTGAATATACAGGCATCTTATTCAAATGTAGCCCGTCCAATATGATTCAAAATGATTCATACATAAATAAACCTATTACAAATGATAATCTCGCATCACTGATTCTGACTTGGGCATAGCCTTAGAGAAACCAATTAGGTACTCTGAAAACACGCTGAAGGGGACCAATATTGTAATGGTTCGAAATCCACTTATTCACACAGCGGTGGAAACGATCAATTACACTGGTTGATACGCCTTCTAAAGGATAAAAAAGGACGAGGGTGTTAATGTTGATTTTCTCTTACCATTATTTTAAAAGTAAATTAAGATTTAAAAGGCCGGATATTCCAGTTTTCTAATAATTTATTTTTAAAGTAGGTCAACCGACTAAATTCATTTGGTTCATCTTCTCTACGCTCGTTATTCAATCCCTGATAAAATTGACATGTGCCTGACATCCAACTAGAACTATGACTTGAACAAAATAAGACAAGAAGAACTTTAACCCATCAAGACTGAAACAGTAAAAGAATTATTTGATCTAATGAGATCTATAAGGTACAAGATATGTATTTTACATTAATAAAATTCGACTTCTGCCACATTCTCAATGGGGGTAATAAGTTATAATTCTCCTCAAGAAATATGCACTATGAGAAAATTTATACCAACAGAAAGCGCTATTGATATCTCATACCCTTTCTGTCTCAACATAGCATCAATTTCCTTCTCGTCAATATCCGATGAACTTCCACCGATAGGACTGGGAAGAGCACTGGACGAGGGCTCACCAGTTCGCCTGGAAAGAGACGATGAGCTGATGGCAAGATCCTGATCCGTTGATTCTGCTTCCACGACATATCGTGGCATGAGGGCTGCAGTGACACAGAGGTGTAGAGAGAAGGCTGACATGATGAGGGTGCCAGAGCGAACTCCGTAGTTTTGCAGGACGTGAGTGACAAGGCTGGGGAAGGCCATTTGACCTACCGAAACACCCGCCACACTAAGACCGTTGGCTAGACCCAAGTGCTTGCGGAAGCACCGACCGACTACTGTAAAGATATTGAAGTAGACACAGGAGAAGGAGAAGCCTGTAAAAGATAGAGATAAGAGTAAACAGATCTACTTGCCAAATACTGTCCGCCGATGATTCAATTATCAATGTACAAATCAGCATAATTCAGATTATGGAAGCAATGCCAATCAGTACACATGTAATGATGCTGGGGGCCAACCAATCTGGTCAATTATGGTAAACAACAGAGTTTGTATGACATGGGTTTCTTATAAGAGGGACCAGAGGATACCATTCCCCTACACAAGTCAAGTGTTGTGAACACTTATTCTATTTCGAAAGTACTACCACCCCCAAGTTCAAACCATTATTCATTATTACTTATCACACGTTAATTAAGACAGACCGGGGCAGACAAGTCTCAAAACCGTTTTCATCGAATGTTATAAACGCACATTTACACGACGAAAACGAGGATAAATGGCGTGACAGGTCTCGTGATGAATGCTCATCAGTGCAGACTTAGGGACGTGGATGGCCAACCAATTTAGCCAATGTTGGTTAATAAAGGAGATGATGGAATGCGAGACTTCTAATAGGAGACTCCAAGATTGCTTCAAGTGTTGCGAACGTTTTCTTAGTGGGCCTGAAATATTTTCGTTGTTGAAGGAAAATGAAGGACTAATTGCTAGTCGTCTAACATAAGCAAGTCGGTTGAAGATGATAAGAAACTTGTTTAACAGTTGGTTCGCCGAACACGAAGATAACTTTAAATAACTTTAGAAATATATTAATTGGGTAACATTATCAAACCCCTTTGTCTTTCATTCTCCATCACCTGACTCTCGAACACCTCAATATTTAAATCCTATATAGGCATTCAAATGAAATAGAGAGAATTCGTAAAATGCTCTAATTATAACTCATTCTTGAAGCACATTATTTTTAGATTAAATAAAGCCTCATAAGTGCTACGCTACTGCATAACAAGCTGAATTTCACAATACAAGTGTCGCTATTGCGTCGCAAATCTTCCGCCTTCTTCCTACTGGGTTTCAGCAATTGCAATCAGTGGGCAACTAGCCAGATCGCAGTGACGGCAAAGCTTACTTTTATGATGAGGGGCGAATCCATATGCGTTTCCAAGCTTTTCATCTGTGTCATCACTAACCGATTTCACAGATATGCTTGAAGGAGTTGACTCTACTGTAACCTCAAGCGTCCTGTGAATAACCATCACGTGTCCTCAAGTAGTTTATTTTAATTATCGAAATAAGCTAAATAAGTGGTACTTGAATGAGCGTTGCAAGGGTTCAGCTTTCCCGTAGCGATATCCGGAACCTGAAGGATGACTCTCTAACTCCAGAATTACTCTTTATTCGCATCCTCTATGACAATACTTCGGTTTTTCGTCCATGAAGCCGCAGTGATATTTGGATGTCTCAATGAGACAAAACCCCTACCAGTCATGTCTAAACTCGCCTATCGAATCCTCTCTCCCTTTCTATAACGGCCACGTCTCCCTTAACATCTGCGCTCATGTTCTCGCTTGGTCTTATCCAAGCAACCCATTTGAAACTCATTGTTTTTCCACTCATAACATAACGCTCGCGTGTCAGTTACTGTCACCTACGCTTCTATCTCATTGCCTCTGTTCTTCAGCCCTCTCCCCTCCCTCTCTCTCCCCCTCTCTTACTCGCTTCAATCCTCGTTGTGGCTTCCTTAAATACATTTTCGTCTAATCAACTCTTGGAGCTCTGCTCCACAATTGTTGTTATCTCTCCCTCAAACAGCTACGAACTGGTGACTGTTGTTGCTGCTGTTAGTTTTTAGCTACCAGCCATTAACCCCAACAAACCATTCCATCTGTTTATACTACCCCTTTCACGCCATACATACATTGGGGGGTGGAGACACGCACACACCCACTTGGCAATTACAGGCTTTTTCGCCTCCTTCTCATCTCCTCTGTCCCTCGCCTTTCTCTTATACTTTTTACTCTCTATTGTGGTTCGTTCAATACATTTTGCTCTAATAAGCTCTGGGTGTTCTACTCCACAATTGTTGTTAGCCCTTGCACAATTGCTACAATGGTCATGTACCGTTATGTCACATAATAACTATTGAGCTTAGTGGTTCTTTCAAGCAATATATGCATTTTGTTCACAATCGTACCAAGCAGGCACGAGCAATCGTACAAGCAGAAGCACAACTTTTGCAAAAAAATTTGTGGCAACGCAGATTTTATTTCTAAGGAAGAAATGAGACACTGAGTAAGAAATGACGACAATTATCTGCTTATTGGACAGTTCTACAACTATCAAATTGCATTAACTGATTTCAGACCCGTGCTAACAAATTGACAGACTATTTACATAATACAATGGATGACTTTAAAAAGGACCAATTTGCAGCCATCATTCATAATCAGAAAGTTGAATTTTAAATTACCATGCTGAAAATAAATCGCTTCAAGTAAGGCAAATAAATATGGGTACTGACTAGACAATTTTCTTACCTTTTAAAGAAAATGACAGAAAAGGAAATTTATCCACCTACCAGTTTTTAATATAGTGTTTATTAAGAATATAAGTAACTATAAATAACACATGAGAAAGAACAAAAGTTTGCTTTTTAGAGTCTTCAATATTAATGAAGTTAATAGGTAGGATGACCAAGTAGTAACTCCCTACACAGACTCTAGACATTTAAATACTTAAAAATATTCCAAGTCATTGGAACGCAATACGAAATTCGAAAAAGGGGTGTTCTATTGCAAAGATGGTGGTGCTTAGATCGAAGCAAAGACCATCTACAGTGGGCAATTGATGGTGTATAATATAAAGTTCCGTGTATTCTCCTACTTGATAACACGAGGTAGTCAGGAATAAAATTATTTTAATATCAAAATAGGGCGTTACTTTTCTAATCACTCCGTGTATTCTTACATCTGTTTATGAAGATAATGAGATGATAAAATTCATTAAATCGAGAAGAGCATACTCGTTTTATACCCGTTTAGAATCACCAAAAATATTGACTACAAAATAGTAAAAAAAATAATTAAGCCAGATGGTTGCTCCTAGGTCAAAGAAAAGAAGGGGGAAACGGGATTTATACGTAAAAGTCAAGGGAATGTTAATAAATTTCAATATGTATATTCCAATATATAGGTCATCAACCGTGGCGTAAACGTAAGAAATTAAAGCTTTTGTGAGGGAAACAGCTTCCTTAGTCAATTTACCGCGGTAAATCGCACTTTGTAGGCACAGAGTAACAAGTGAATATTAAAAACACCTATTCTAGGTAATATTAATAACTCCATTGAGAGTTGTGAAAAAATGCTTATTCTATGGCTTGAAGCAGAAAGTGAAAAGTCTAGAACCTGAATCCGAAAATCAAATTGAGTACAACTTTTCTCAGCTTCTCTTCCCTTCCCTTAATCCCTTATTGAACTACTGTACTATTCTCACGATGTAGTATTTTTTGTCATGGGTAATAAATAAATAATGAATAACCGAAGAGATCGCTAATTTTGATTGTAAAGCAGAGGAAGATCCTAGATACATTAGGAAACTCCAATTTACTAATAATTTCAAGAAAACTTTTTCCTGGAAACTGTGTTCTTTCGAATTATCTTAATAAAACTAAATGACCATAGAAACAGTCATTAAATATCGTTACGAGAGTAAATAAATAAAAAGGACTGAAGTGTTCATAATTTGAAGAATAAAATAGAACCGATCAAGTCAGAGGTCAAAGATCCAATGTCCATCGGTGGACATCGGTGGAATGGTCAATGTAAAACATATTATTAAGAGAACTAGAAAGTTGTAGTATTACTATTCAATCAAATCGTCAGACCAGTTGGACTCAAATAAATTAGTGCAAACCCAGTGAATTAATATTCACTTTCAAATGCCATCGTTCAGTGATCTTCGATCCCAAGTGATGAAAGATTTCAACAGTGGACAACAACTTCGTACTCAGAGATTAGCTATGCTCCAAATATAGGTAGTTATCCATGTGCTTCGAAGATAAATATAAAAGGAGTCGATTCCTAAGCTTCTGGGTGAGTAAAGTAGCAAAATTCAGAGCTCATTGACCAGTTCACTTAATGAAATGACTGATCATGTCACTTTGACTCATTCGTACTTTCTTAGGGCCAAGAGCATGTAGATCCTATTAATGAAAGATTTTCTAAAAAAGAAGAGCTACACATTTTTGCGTATTAGCGGTTTGAATGTGATTTGCGTTTAGATTAATACATAGAATAGGAAAAAAAATGTCGCATGACATTCGTGCGATTTTTGAAAGTGTAGATCCAGCATTACTCATCTACCAGTGCAGCTGTTCTTCGTGAGAAATACATGTCCTTAATTCGGAACTCAATATATGCTCTCAGGACCCTTTATTGCCATTATATACACTAGGTTTCTTTACTAGATTTTAACATTTCTACAATCAGGTAAAAGGTCTAAACAGTTTTTTAGGTAATCATTTTGAGGATTGTGTTTGCTGTAGTTCAGGAAATGTGTGAGATGGATATTAAAATGAAAACATTGAACCCTAATGTATATATGTATATTCTATTTTTAATAATCTTTTAACCCCCCTTTTCCAATTCATTTTATCAATTATGCCTGAGCATCTTGTGATATAGGTTCCCATAACTTTCTCAATGTATATTCTGATGCACACCAAATTAAAACTGTAAATAAAGGAGTATTCTTCAGCGGCTTACTCATATTTGCTTGCATGAACTATGTATGTCGTTTGAGAAAGTGGTATCATCGTTTGTTAAGTAAACACAACGAGGTAGTCAAATAAGGCAGAGGAGTATAACGTATAGCATCTTCGGAAATACATGCCTTTAAAAAGGACAAGGATCAACTAAATTCCAGCTTTTAAGGGAGATTTTCTCCATTTAGTAGAGCTCAAAATGCATACTTTTTATGATATGGAATAATTTTAAAAGAAAAGGGAATGATAATTTACATTTGGAGGTGAGATCGAATATAATCAAATATAACAGATTCCAAAAGGGAATCGCGTTTTGACTCAGGACAATTATGCAGGCACAGATAAACAGGATAACAAGGGGTTCTTAATTAGGCGATTTAAAATGAAAAGGATAAGAAATGAAATATAGTTTTAACTACCTTCAGGGATGTAACTCTTAGCCTATACCAGCTAAACGCTCTACTGAACTTAAGATGAGAGTGGTACAACCGCCAATTCTTTGAATTCGTGCAATTTCAGATGTTAGCTTTCTGCTGGCATCAGACAAATTAGAACTGAATTGTGAAATAAGCGACCATGAAGCTAAAAGAGAATTCCAATCTCCTCCCATGAAAAACAGCTCCATTATCTTCCATTTACCCTGAAAATTATTCTCCGATAAAAACGAACTTCTCAAGTATCCTGAAGATAGTAAGGACAGTAAGGGACAAATTTCAGCTCGAGCTCCAGAGATATTCTTATTTTTTTAAGATAGGCATTCTCACGTTTTTAACTCCCTCCCTGGTACCTTTAATATATTGAAAGCTTTACACTTATATGTCCAAATCGTATTTGTAATACAACATTAACTTATCGCTTTTCGTTGATCAAATGGACTTAATAATAAAGGTCACTCCATGTTTTCAATTCAGAACTCAAGAGCCAAATATGCTCTAAACTCAACTACCCATAGACTTATAAAATATCGCCAAGTGTTCAACTGTACTTATGCAAAGGGACCTAAGACTAGAGAAAAGTGCTTCCGCCTTGTATCTACAACCTGCACTGCTTCAACGGCTGTGTCGCAGCATCTGAGTCTTTGTAGATATCAGCATCCCTCAGAATTGCATATATAAATTCGATAAGCTCTGTAAGGACAAAAATCTAAGCATGTTAACCCTGATCTTCTTCTATCCGGGTTCGGAATTGTCAGGTGAACTATGTAACTCAACAAGAAAAAAAACAAGCCCCGAAAGATAGGCATTTCTCTGTTCGATTAAGTAAAAGTTGAATTCAATTGCTAGCACTTTGAGATTATATTATAAAATACTTACTCAATATTAAGAGAATTCCAGCATTGCTTTTCGATCACTGACAATGAATATAGTGAAGTAAGGCAGCTACCTATGCTACTATTGACTATTCTAATATGCTCCTATTGTTCTAACTTCTATTATTCTCAATGCAAGGTTAAAACTCACTCGATAGTTACATTTCCTATAACTGCTGGTAATGGTCATTTTTTTTATTTTCTTCCACTAGCCTTGAGAACTTATCATGCACTCCCCATTTCAGTATGTCAATTAAAGTCAAATTTCCTCTAAAGTGCATTCATTTATTTTCTATCTATTTTATTTTAAGCGAAGACTTGTGGGCAAGTAATTATCCACACCTACTACTCATTAAATGGTTGAATATCTCAGCGGCTCACCAAAAATTACCCAGCAAAAAGGAGTCAATTATGACAAAAATAGGGATTGTACCTAAATGGTTTTGGAGATTGAGACATTGTTGACGTAGTGAATTAAGTAACGATAAGCAAAGCAAAACCCATCTAATTATCAGAATGGCCAAAGGCACCAATCAATATTGATATTGATTGAGGTTGAATGCGATAAATTAATCAGAGAAACTCAACGATTTATTCATTTGCGCAGGATGATAAGGAATTTGGTCAATGTGTGGTTCTACCAAATCAGAAACACGGGATAGATGCTCATCGACATACAATCGGTGAAGTGGAAGGTCAGCCGCACAGATTAATTCTGGTCAATAAAAGGGATCGTAGAATGCGAGAGACTTCAGGAAATTTCCCCTTAACACAGGTAAAATTGTGTTGACGCTTTCCTCATTGAACCCACTGTAATCTTTTCAGTTATAAACTTGACTACCTTCCAAATGAAGAATTCACTTTTTATAGGATCCAACAATATCAGACCGAATTGCCAAAAATAGCCGCTATCAAATAATCATCGTTAACTTTCACAAACTCTTAAAATAATTTCAAAATTTACCTCAATAATCTGTGTATTTTGGACGTGATATTATTCTGAGGGAAGACAAATGAGGACAACTGCACTCATTGGTAGCATGAATGTACCTCTATAAATTGTTGGAATTACTAATGTACTTCTTTACCATGTACCAGAAAGATAAGATAACCCGAAAGGTAATATTAGTGTTACATTTAATTAATTAACAACTTTATTCCACCTAAAGTTAATATCAGAAAAGGAAATTGTCATTTTAGAAAGCTACATCATTGTTATACATAAAATATATATAGATCCAGTCGCGATTACTAAAAACAAATCATCTTTATCCGGATAGGAAATTCTCCTCTTGCATATTAGGTGTTTTACGTCACAGTATTCTAAAAGAGGTTTAGGCATCATTCTTAAAAGTGCGCTAGCTGCACATGAATATTCGAACGTAACTACCTTCGGATCCAGATGCGGAAGTCTCATCCACCGGATGTGCATCAACGAGTCTTATTCCCTTGGCTCTCACCGAAAATTATTGCATACAAAAACTATGCCAATATACGAAGTTTGGAATTTCTTAAAAGTGCCAGATATTAACAATGAAGAAATAAATTTATTATTCAAATTTTAATTGTCACTTTCCTCTCGATCCCTACATTTTAAGTTCCTAAGTATTCACCAAAGGAAAATGAGAACAACCATAAATTGTTTTAAAGCCTATTATTAAGTGAAGTCATTAAACTTCAAATTGAATAAAGCCTTCGACCGGATATATGATTAAGAATAAAAAACTTTGATGTTATTCAATGGCGAATAACTGAGGAATTGATTACAGATATTTAAGGCTACAGGTAAAACGGTCTAAAACACAGCTTCTATAGCAACGTGTTAAATGCGAGTACAGACAACGAATGAAAGTGACTGGCGCGAGTGTACTTTTTGTTAGGAAACCAAAGTGCATCGCAGAAACCATCTGTAATGAAGATATGTCGACTTAATTAGAAAGGAGACTTCTTCTTAATTTAAAAAACATAAAACCTGTAACATAGCGGTCAATATGAATAATTCCTTAAGAGGCGTATAAATTAGCTAAAATTACTAATAAATAGATAAAACAGTTTGCTTCTAAGTACTTACCACCATTAAATCTTTTTCATCAACTTCCATTTACGTCTTCCAAAAAAAATGTACAGATAAGTAGCCGAAAAAGGCACTGGATTAAATAATGAAAGAAATCAAACCTTTTACTCATAAGTCTAATGGCAAAGCTAACAACAGGTCCTAATTAAGGAGGTGAACCCGCTAGTGAATAGGATAAATAGCCAAGCCAATGAAATTAGATCGAACAAAGGGAAGATTCTTCAATATGCATAAAAGGAAACCGTTATCTAGTGCTAACGTTGTAAAAGGCACTGAAAGAAAAACCAAGAAAAAGACAATAAATGAAATAGCTAGAATAAAAATGAGATGTTAATCGTCTCCTCCTGTGAATACAGGTTGTTGACTTAGCAAAGTGACATAATTCATCCTACCTACACGAGATTCTATATAAAGGTAGCAAAAAAATGAAATAATACCTTCTATTTAGGAAATCTTTTTCAACACCCATCTTAGGTGGAGCTGGAATACTGGGTGCATCAAACGTGTGACCTGACTTAGTAAGCGAGCACCTTAACAGCTGCGTCATAACTAACCGGTATTTCGCAGCTAGTCTGTTCAATACAATGATTCAACAAGTTTAGTCGGCACATGTAGTCCCTGCATCAGTATTAATAGCCACGCTAAACAGTTTGCACATAAGCACTTAAGAATTTATATAAAGCGACTATTAAAACTGAGGTGTTTACTCCAAAATGATAAAACTGTGAGAAAGAACTGTCGGTCAATTGAGCTGGCCAGTCAAGTATTAGGATCTAATCCTCCCCACTCTATTTAATCTTCTTTTAAACGCTTACTTGAAATTACTATAAGATTACCGCAGCACACGATTAGTAAACGTTTGGTGGTTAAATGTCCATTGAACTGAATACTTCTATCAATAATTTAAAAGTGTGAGGTTGTGTTTTAAGGAGTTTGTCCGTCATAATCTAAACGAAAATTTCACCAAGAGAACTGGGATATTTAGGGCACATATTTAAGAAAAAAGAGAATACTCCTACTCATTTGAGATACCCCAGTAAATATACTTATTTGCAAAGTTAGCATTTAATAAATTAATCAAATTGGAGGGGCTTCAGAAAGTTTGAAGAAGTGAGACTACTTTTTTTCATTGAGCAGTTGAGACTTGAGTTCTTATTTAAAGATTCAATTAAAGTATTTTTCTTCATTAACTTATTGGAAAGAATATTACACAATGCACAGTTGTGTCAATGAATCGACAAACTGTAACTGCAGTGAGTAGAATTAGAATGTTCTGTGACCGTAATGAGGCACGGTTTATTACACATCTGTTAGGGATCTAGAACACGGGTAACTATATTTACTATTAACCTATTTAACCCCTTATACCTTATATTTGGACCATGAACCTACCGATTGGCTTCTGCTCCTAAAAAACTGGGATACGGTATTCATTATGAAGCATCTACTGTCTATCACGTCTGTTTATTTTAAGACCCAGATGTTAAATAGAAATAGAGGATATCGCTATCGTCTTAATTAGTCTACTAGAAATTGAATTTTTACTATGACTCGATTGAAAATAGACAGTAAACAGTCACAATAAGGCGGTTACATACAGATATTTTAAGATTAGTGTTAAACAAAAATAGAGCAAAGGCATCTATTTATATATCTCTATAGATATAAGTAACTCACTATTAGTTCATATTCTTGACGCGATTTCTCAACTATTTAATACCTCCTGTTGTTGCAAGGCAGCCAAATAAATAATGTGACTGTCCCGCAACATACAAATGCAAACGGAGGGAGAGAGAGTTGTTAGGCCAAGACAATTTCAGCCAAGATGACTCACACACTCGTATAGCACGCAAACATACACGTTATACAAACACATCACAACCATAAGCCAAGTCAAACTTCAATCTCAACTGGAGGCTTTGAGGACAAGGTTAGTGGACTTCCCTAGATAAAATGATCTAAACAACAAACGATTACAGGCTTTCATAAAGAGAGTGAATTAATGAAGCAATTCCATATTTAGAATAATAAAATTCCCAGTCTTATTGGAGAAGCTAAACTTGGATAAAGAGAAGGTATTCTGGAATTGTTTTAGTACGAAACTGCCAATATACCATCTCTCTTGTTGACCACAATTAACTAGTGCGATTAGCCATCCGCACCAGTGGAGGTACGTGGATGAACATCGATCATGTGGCTTCTGACTCAGCCAGAACTTGGACTACTGCATCACCGATGGATAAAGCTTTAACAAAGATGTTCCATACCTTCCATATCAATCTAGCAAGCGGAATTTTCCCTTTGACTGATTAAAGGGTTTCAAGGGTTACCACATGGCTATTTTCGAGAGAATTAGTCACTGAAATATCCCTCCTTGTGACAAGGAAAACGCCTCTCATATATTACAATTGTTAAACCTTAAATTGACAGATCATATTGCTGCTGAGTAACATAATATCCGCTGATATTTTTTTTATTTTCATCCTACGAAAACCTGAGAACTTTTACACGGGATGTTTCGTTCTACTGACGAAAGTGGCCGTAGCTGACTCATTGAAATTTATGCATTAGTGGAAAAAGCAGATAGTGTTCCAGCTTAGGCTGGCTGAGGCTGTCAGTCATATGTGACAAAAGTGGCTGAATCACTCAATTTTGCATTGAAAGAAATGTTATGGGGAAACATACCCACAGGATATATACAAAATGACTAAAACACCATATTGTTAGAAATGGAAGAAACTTACCAACTCCACCTCCTATAGTAATTGCCCAGACGGTAACTGTGGGCGCGACGGAAGCAACTAGGAGACTGATGCAAGCGCAGATACCGCCGATCATCACCACCGCCCGATCTCCAATGCGCTGAACCACAAAGTGATTCGGGAGGGCTGTGATGATAAGATGCAACAATTCGTTAGAGTAAAGTTAAGAGCTAAGGAACCCGATACTTATGACGTCATTTTGAAAACTGTTCGTGCAAACAAACAGCGAGAATAGCGACCACCCACACGCTGACTGAAAGTCAGCCTATCAAGATTGAGAGCAAAATGGGAGGGCGGGAAGTAATTCTAAATCTACAAGAACTGTTGTGTTGAAATTGTGGGAAAATAAAGATGGGTGACATCGTCTTCCAACTAGGACAAATAGAATGGGAGAAAAGACACAACTTCCGAGTTCATCAACACCCATCCTCGAGAGCTACTTCGTAAGTCTGTTGAAAGAACGTTTCATTTTGAAACTTGCCTTGATAAGAGAATTAGCATAATGGAGCCTCCCATTTGGTAGGGATGATCATACCATTCATTACATATGCGCCAATGAGTATTAAAGTCAGTATCACTTATATTACAGAATTTTTCATTGAACACTACATCTCCCGGCGCTTAATGTAAAAAACCTCTTCGAATTGCAAATAGTTATAATTACATTTCGAAATTCTATCGTCCTTTTTCGTCCGATACAACCAATACCGATTTTTCAGGTTTTACTGATTGTCTGTCTGTCTGCATTAAGTATTTATATATATTTTTTGCAAAGTCACTTCAAATCACAACAAAATCAGTTCATTCGACAGTAATCCTAATTAGCCTTCAAACAAACCTTTCTCTCAAATTAAAATCTGTAATATAAGGAACACAAATTAGTAGGGACTGTAAAAACATCAACACACGTGAATAGTCTTTTTGTATAATCATTCCAAGCGTTTTTAAGGAAATATTCAGTAGGAATAACTGAATAAAGTTAAGATTAAGAATGAAGCAGCTTGAATACTAAAAACTGTTGAATTAGGTGGTTTTGTTTTCTATAACCTTCTGTCCCCTTATGATTAAGCGTACATTTAAACAATTAGGACAATTCAAAAGACATATTTAACTTCATGCACTTATATAAATTTAAAAAAAGCAGATGAAGATGAAAACAGGCGAAATACATTTCTTTCAGTTTCTTTTAGCAAACAACTAAATTAATCTACATGAATTTCAATCAAATTTTAATTTATTATTTTAATCACATCCTGCGTTTCGGATATTACTGACTTAAAACCCTACATTACTTTAAGTAAAATTAAAGCACGAAATGGGAAGATTTAAATTTGGTGTTTAAAAAACATCATAATAAAAGTCGACTTAGCAAACACAGGACTTCGAGACACGTCAATGGCCATTTTGTAACTAGAATGAAGACCGAACGATAGAACCTTAGGCAAAATAGCCTAAAAACTCCTCAGTTACATTGTGGAAAGTGCCAACAAGACTTGACTTAGGTAGAGCGAAGGTATTGTGTAATCGCTCTTATGAGAAATCCGCACTGTGGTTGATCAGAATTAAACAGTGTTGGAACTCTGGCTTTGCAAACGGTCAAATTGATCACTACGCGACCGGCGTGGTGAAAAGAGACTAGGGAGATCAATCAAAGTCAATTAATTTTATCATAAATGTAGCTATCACCCCACTGCAAAATTCTGCTGCCTGATGATAGTTAGGCACATGAAGAATAGACAGACATTAGCGAGTTCTCCAAAGATAACAAAGAGAATAAAACACTCAAATCAGCAAAAAATGAACACAAATAAATAAAGATTCATTCTCAAGCAATAAATTTTATTTTGTTTACATAATGTTTGCGGCATACGCAAATACGTAATTGCTCACATATATTTGCATACCGTGGTAGAGAATAGAATAAGATCATTACAGCAGGATATAGAGGAGGGGAGGGAGGGGATGCTTAATGATTACATTCAGTATTTACTAAAGTTACTCAGATGAAAGTTGGGGCTCAATAGAGTGACGATTTTTTTTATTTCATTACCATAAATAGGAAATTAGGGACATTAATTAGTATTTATACTACATAAGAAAATATTCATATTAAGAATCACTGAAGACGAACCATGATAATTATATTTTTGCTTCTATCTACGACGTCTAAAAAATCATTGCTGATCTCATCCACCTACTCTTGGATGTAATAAGGTAAAAATAGATTGGGGCAGCAATACCATCCACAGGTTTAAATCAACCATTTAAAAGCTCTGAATATTGTGGACCTGGGAATTAATCCATGAGATTTGAATATTACAAAGTAAACTGTACTCCTTATACGTACATAAACAACTCACTTCTCTCATATTTAAACAAAGTAAGAATCTCATTACTTCATTACTTGTTTTTCTTAACCTCCTCCCTCCATCTCATACCTTATTGGATTTCTAAGATCAAGTTTACGTATTTTGTCATTAACCAGCACGCTGGTAGAATTCGATAATTTTGTCGGTAGAAGCAGTAATGGCACAAAAATGGACATTGTGATGCAACGCCGGTGGCGTAGCTGTAAAATGTCAAGTCGGGGACCATGGACTTGAGATTCATTCTTGGAAACTCGGTGTTTAATGCTAATAGAAAAGGAGATGATTGAAAGCAAATTTGTCAAATAGAGACGCTTCAGAAACTATACAATATGCTTGCCTAGCGGGTTTTGATTTAAGAACCCTGTAGCCACGATGACGATTTGGACAAATTTGAATGAGATATAGGCAAAGATAAAAGGAAAGACAACAATCTATGCAAAAGAAAACTCACAAAAAATGAACATGAACATGTAGATAACTCCACCAGTGAGTGTGAAAATGGCTGCCGGAGCATCAAATTCATCTTGAAATGCTTCCATAATGATTCCGTATGATTTAGCCAATCCACCCAATATAAAATTGGCTATGAAACCACCTGAAATTAGGAGAAAATCTCACTAAGTAAAGTTATTAGTTCCATCGGAATACAGCCAGATTAGACATAGTTTTAACATTACGGTATAGGGGATATCCGAATATATCTACTAGTACGTCTCCTCATTAAACGTAAATATAGATATAGGTAAATGAGTATAAATTAGTACCTGAACAACCACAAGTGGTGACTAGTTTAATTAATAATTAATATGACCGAGTGAAAATGTATACCTATAACTTTATAAATAAATGGATAAATTACATTGGTAGCGCAGCTATCAATACGAGATTAAACAGCTCGGAATAATACTAGCATTTAAAAGGGTTGTAGAATAAACATTTCTCCATACGGAAAACTTCATAATGAACTACCTTACTTATTCCGTCCGCCGGAGTTGTCAAAATGCACCTGTGCCAAGTCAGAGGTAGCCAGATCGGTGTTTATTAATTCTGGTCGGTAAGACGGGCAGTAAAATGTGAGTGACTCTAGGATATCTTCCCACAACCCAAATGCTGTGAATAGGTTTTGAGAAAATAATAATCACATTCCTTTTTAAGCTCTTTTTGAAGATACCTTCCAAAAACGTTGAACACAGGATGAAAAATACTCATCTGCAGATTAAAAGTGAACATTAAGTGCGACTAATCTAATTTGTCACTTATCGGAGTAGACACATGGGCAACCACTGGATTACCGGGTCTTCAGTTTAAGTACTTAAATCTTCATTTAATGGTGAGATCAATGCAGTAAATAATTTTCAATGAATTGCACACTCATTGATGGAATAAATAGTAATGCAAGCTTCATCAGCAATAACCATCGAAATGCACACAGTAAAATTATCCGAAAAATTGCTTCCTTTTAACTGAAAAATATACCTGTTCTAATTTGAGTAAATTAATTAGTATAATAATGGTATTAGATTGAATGATCATCCTGTTAAAATAATTTCAGGTGATTTTAGACCTCACCTCTATTCAATTGGTTTGAAGGTTACTATTTTTAGCACGGATAAGGAATTTTCACAGCCCTAACTGTTATGACACTTTCGTAGCTAAATAAATATATGAAAACATCTAACTTTCTATAGAATACAAATGGGACACAATAGAACATAACTGCCGGAGAAATAACTGAATAAGCGTCTTAGTATCTAAATGCTTCACATCAAGATTTCCGTGGACTTGAACATAAAATGTGAAATTTTTATAATTTACTTAATACCTGAGATTTCAATGCAACCTATGATAGAGAACAAGCAGCTTAAATCTATCAATATGTTGTTTGGCATTAGAATGTCAATAAGATCTATTCAAATTTTAACACACTTTCCTTGTTGCGAATTTATCATGAAAGTAAATATTAAACCACTTCATTGATTCTTTCATCCCTTAACCTGGCAAAGTCCAGATATTTCTACTATGACAGAACATGCATGCTTTTTGCTTTTATTAATGAATAAGGCTAAACTAACGACAATATCGAAGGTAAAGTAAGTAGTTAAATTAATTTTTAATCCTAGATATCTAAACTTTAGAAGCACTTACCACAGGATCGCGCCGTGAATAACAATAGGGCCTCTTTAGATGAGAATAGAAGTGATAATTAGAAAATGAGAGCTCCGGAATTACCAAGCTACCTGCTTTCTCAACTTTAATTTTGATCAGATTCATCACATCTTATCTTCATCTTCGTCAAGAGGACAACTTCTGATAATAAAGCTCTTATTTGATTTAAGTAGTACTTATTACTACCACTTAAATGAAGGATTTGTAAATCACTTATGTGTATACTAAAGTACATTGCCATGCTAAATGTCTGATAAATAAAACCGAAATCAAATAATCACAGATAATCGAACAATTATAACCATGATGGGACCCAATTGCGCTGAACAATTTGGATGTTCCATTTAATAAGTACTTATTAAATGCAATTAAAAGAAGGATTAAAATTCACTCACGCGTAGACTGGAATGCGATGCCATGCCGGAAGCGTGCTTCGCCCACGTGGCCAAATGCAAACACACCCACCCATCCTTGCGAGCATCAGTTCCCCTTTCCCAAAAATCTGTCCGGCATTTTTACCAAATAACTAACTGGAGAGAGGGATGTGACATATGTGTACTTAAAACTCCTAAGCCCATTTAGGAGAGCGCTTTCCATCGCAACCCTTGGATAGAATAGTAGCATAATTGAGCCATTTTGGTAAAAAAAGCTCGAATTACGCCTCCTCTCATCTTTATTCAGACATTTAACCATTCCGCTCACTGGATGCGGCCATGGACATTGAACCCTTGACATCTGTCTTCGCAGACGTGCACACTAGTTATTTATTGATTAAGTAAAGGTTTGACTTTCAAGTCTATAAGTGAGTAATGCGTTTCAGAGAGCTTGTCTTGTAGAGAGGAGATAGACACCTCAAAATGAAAGGGAAAATGTGCCACCATGTTTTTTTTCGATTTGGGCGTCGGGAGTCAACATAGTTAAAAGAAGACCCTTGAAAGTTTGTTATCGAACTCCGCGGTAATACACCTTCAAAGATCTTAAAAGCTATTTGGATCTATTTGTCTCTTCCTCATGGAAATGAGAAACTCCAAATTTTGGCTCTCACTCGGAAATAGCTAGCGTGGAATGTGCATAGGTGATGTTTAACCAGCAAGTCTTAAAAAAGGACGATGAAGTTGCATCTTGAAGTCTGATTCTACCAACCACTGCCCCGGCGACCATATTTCGTGTAGACCGATATCATGAGCTAGGAATTGGCAGGCGCCCGTTGACCGATAGGCCTCCACCGTACTTGCATGATTATTGATAACCTTTAGACTGCATGCATGTATTTTTGCACTTTTCGACTTTTAAAACAGTAATGAAAAAAATAATTATAAAATATTAACATAAACAACTTTTTTCATTCGGGGTTGAGTAAACATAGTTCGTTGCCTTTTTTCATGTTTAAAGTAATTTTATTGCTTTTATCATCTAAGAAAGAAAAGTTATAAAATTTTTACTGTGCTCAAAGATCAATCTTCCGTCTTTAGGAATAGGAATTTCGTTTATCGTGAAACACTTAAGTTATTAATATATAGTATAAAAATCGAAATGTTGCAGTTTTCTTTGTCTACCTCTTATTTAAAAAAAGCTTAAGTGTACAGTCAGACGAACAAATCCGGTTCCTTTCGAACCCTAAAGACCACCTCCCTCCCGCCCCCCTCCCCCTTCTACAAACAAATTCATAATTAGATATTTGCAATATCAGTGAATAATATTTAATACTACTTAACTGAGAGCTGTCTTAATAAATAAGTATCCAAAACATCCTATCAGAGCAAATATTTCTTTAACAGATATCACCATTAAAGTTAACACAATACTAGCTGATAGCGATTTAATCATGCTGACAGGATTTCACATCTTACTGAACATGCATTTTTACAAAAATGCGTTTGCCGCCCAGAAAATAGTAAAAATCCAAAAATTGAAGGAGTTATATATTCGTAGTCAGTAATGATTGAGAAAGTATCGAATATTCTCACAGTAATCCCCATCCACAGACAAAAGCCTAAAAGGTAAAGCGCTCCCACATATGCCCTCAATATTAAAGCACTTTGAAAGTACGAATTTGGCTAGCTTTCTATAGATTAAATCCAATATAGGGAAAAACTTACATCAACTTATCAAAGATGAAAAAATGAACGCGTAAAATAAATGAAAAAAGATACAAAACGATGAACAAGCTCTTTTATTAGGGTACGAGCGGCCTTAGTGACAAATGGACAAATCAGATACTATCAGACATAGACATGGATGAATATAAAACACACCCACAAATAAGAATATGAAAAAGTACAGAAAATCCATATAGAATAGGTAGAGTACCTGTGGCAGATATAAAACAAAGATGAAGAATACAAGTAATTTTGGCCAAAATAAACACAAATAATTCACCGTTATTTTATCAACATGGATAATTATCAACAAAGTTGTTAAGCGTATTCATTGACCTCCTAGCAACTCCATTTAAAAGAGAAGAATGGTTACAAACAAGAGATTAAAATACTTTAAAAGAAATATTATATAGAAACACTCACCGACAACAGTTCCCCATGCTCGTGGACTATCAACGACGACTGTTGTCATATTCTACGTAAGGGTGATTTACTAATGTTAAAATAAATGAAATAATAGGTTACACAGTTATACGAGAGCAATATAAGAAAATAAATATCACAGAAACATGAATTATCAATAATATATACATATATAATGGAGTTTGTAGTAATTACAGTAAGTAATACCTATAAAAAGCAAAACAAGAACACAGGAATGGACACTAATCATAAGCAAATCAAGAACAATAATTTAACAAAATTCTCAACCGGGTATTTTTAAGCAAAACTTTAAAAGCATAAAAGCTACAGCAAAATCACGCAATAAATTAATTTTTAATAAAATAAATCTCAACATCCACTTTTAAGTCACTACATGTATCCGAACTCAATTCGGACGTCCACGAGATGGTCACGCATTTAATTGGTCAAAATGCAAGATTATATAAGGGAATGGGATTGCACATGAAATTTTCAACTATAAAACTTATTGATAAAAATTTAATAAAAATACATTAGATAATGTAATTAATATTAAAATACATTAGAAATCATACACGGAAACTCGAGAAATACCCAGGTTTTAGGCTGGAAATATATGGATTGAAAATTCATCAATATATATTTTAGCCAATAGTATTTCAGTCTTTAGATTAGGTCACTTATAATAATTAAACAAATGAGAATAAACAAATATTTTTCTTTTTAATTTCTGCTAACCTAATCATTTGCTAAACATTAAGATTGATTAAATTATTCTATTTTAACATTTTAATTGTTTTAATTTAAATATCACCTAATCTGTACAGCCTGAAGAAAATATGAATATTTACTGAATGTCATAAATCCACGTAAATTTACAATTTTGTGCGTTATTTAGAAGAAAAAGCCTACATTTCTATTGGATTAGCTTTTTTACGAACTTTAATAGTTATTGTCTACGTTGACTTGAATATTTTGTACGGGAATATAATTTTAACTATTACTTCTAAAACTTTTATTTTATTTTGTATTTTTAAACAGATAATATAGAGAAGGTACAGGGGAGGCTAATAGCCTTATCACAATACTTGTCTCTTTCTTGTACTGTTCCAGTTCAATTTTAGCCGTGAATTATTGCATGTCTCCAATATTTTAAGTAAGGCCCGGTTGCATCCAAAGTCTGTTATTGCTATAGCCAGCAGATGTCTATCAACACCTGGCGATTAGAAATGGTTGACTGACAATAAGATTTCTGCTACAGTGTCCACGAGTTGTTCCGCTGTGTGTTTGCATGTTTGTACATAGATACCTAAACAGATGTCGATAATCACGCCGAGACACCAATAACGAGACATGACTGACGTCTAACAGAGAAATATTTTGTATATAAACCTAATTTACGTATTAATAAACTGGGTTTGGCTTGTCAGCCACCTCCAAACTGATTCGGCGACATGAGTGACTTGACTTATTCTATCTATTTGATCGATGTGATCCCGATAAATGTTTCACGTTATTACAGTTATTGACCAAGACAAATTAGTTTTCATTTATTGTATCATATTCATGACAATACCTCTGTGATTTCAGCTTTACAATGACATCCATCTATTAGATATTTCTGATTTTCTTAAACTACTGAGTTAATATGCAAATTGAACTGCATGCTGTACACATGTTGTTGCTGAGAAATTGGAAACGGACTAATTTATTAACATCACTAGCTAATAGAAAAGAAAATGCACCATGCCGATCAACAAAACTGTATAGTGGATTAATGAGAAGCGAGAACCAGAGATAAACTCAGCCATAATAGCATGCTGCTCGAAACAGACATAAGCATTGTGGCAAGATAGTTGTTCGCCCTCAACCTTAAAATCTTTAAAGTTTCTTGGTCCGTCTTTCTATCTTTCTAACTTTTCAAGACTTTAATGTCTCCTCATCCAACACTGTGCAATAATTCTTAGTTAGTTTGCATTGTTCACCAAGCACAGACTATAGTTCTTATTAGATTGTGTCGACAATAAAATATAAGTATGCTAAGAATTTTTGATAATATATTTTACTCATTTTATATTCAAAACCTTTTGCAAGCTTATCTTGTCAATTTTTAAACCCTGATCACGCTGGCCCAGCATTATATTTGATTACAAAAATACGGATTTCTAGACAAATAAATGTAAATTGCATTTGCCCTGTGAATTTTTAAATGATTTCTAACGGGACATTTTCATTCCGTCATATGTTCAGAGTACGATTGTTATTCAACAAATCCTATGAGAATCGATAGCAGTCCACTTCTATTTTTACCTTCGGTCTACTAATCACATTTTTGAGGTAATCTAGAGGTTTCAGTGCTAAGATCCGAGATAATTTCGCTCAATATATGATCACAGTATTTCAAAATAGAATATACGTTGGAGAAAAAAGATGCATTCAACAGCAGTTAAACACTGTCGAAAGAGACTGAAACATATAGGACATTGTTGGAAAATTCCATTAATGGTGAGAAATAGGAGGGAGAGGGGGGGGAGAGACTAACATTTTTACTGATAGAAGAAATATTGGGAGAGAAAAATTTTATTCTAATATAAGTACTAAAGACAACTATCTCGGTGTTTAAATTAATTTATTATTCACATTCTCCATCTAAATTTATTTATTTGTCGATAATGCGGCCTAATTTTCTTATCATGTATATTTTGCAAAAAAAAATAATCTGTAATGTCATAAGTAAGATTGAGGTCACACACAAAAAGGTCCGCGAAGTCAATGTTTACCTTTGACATCGTGGTCATGCATCGACTAAATGTCAGCAATTATTTCATTTTCTTCTCCATCAGGTGTCACCTGAAAAAAATATTAGAACTACAGCGTAGGGTGGAGATGATTCCTCTCAAATAAATATGTTTTTATGTTAGATCAAATGCATAAATAGACAAGGAAGGGTATATGGGTCAGATGTTATGCGATATAACCAACTTTGGTGATGGGTATAGAAATATTTTATTTAATATTACAGCTACAAATATTTTGAAACATTACAAACTTATCTTATAGCTACCTACAAGCTGGTCGCCAAATAATAATCACCAAGTAAGTATTCATTTTCAGAGGTTTTATAATCAATTACAACTTCAAAATCCTTTTTTTAATTCAGTTGATTGCATTTATCAAAATTGCTCTAACTACTTTCCGAACCTTTGTTGCCATTCCCTTCAATTACCATAATAACTCACTGCGAGGTTGAAGAATTTTGCTATTTTCACTGTGGTAAGCGATTGAAATTGGTTAACAGTAAGTAAAATAACTGGTAAAGTGGAGGCGATCGAAGATATTTTGAGATTCAAATCGACGTGTCAAAGTACTTCATTTGATTTTTGGATTTTGGTTGTATGATGTTTTCTTAATGGGGCATTCGCGCTCACTTATTCAAACTTCATGCTTTTAGCCTTGGATTACTGGGTCAATTCCTTTCCGATATCCGGTCCTTACTGGCGGTCGGTTCGCCACTACGATTCCTTTTCCGGGGGTTGCGGAAGTGGAATGATCTAACTAACTATCTAAATATATTAGATGACTTATTTTTATGATTCATACGTACTCCATAAACGTACTTCTACAATCAAATCACTACAAAAAATAGCATTTTTTCAAAAACGACATAATTAACCGCCAATATCATTTGCAAAATAAGGTCAAAAATTCCTCCAATATGACGTCGGCGGAATGACGTTTACCTTTGACCCACGAGGCCAAGCTGACGAGTGGCGAACTGTCAGCTAATTATTTGACCTCCCCTTTCAGGTAGTTCCCTATCCAATAAAATGTCGCCAGGTGCAGAGATGATTTTCTCTCGTACGAATAGGTTTGACCATTTATGTTGGTGAACTTCGTAAAATATGTGAGTCATATTATTTGCGATATCTGATATCTGTTAACTGTACAACAAGAATAAAAGGGATTCACCTAATGTACCAAGTGCAAATATCCTATTTTACTTCCATATTCAACGTTTTGTCTATTAAGAAACAACATAATTCTAATTTCGATCCTGAGTACTTCTGTCGTAGTAAACAGGATATCACCAATTCTAAGTTATTCTGTCCATTTTTACAGTAGATTTAAGTATGATTTTTCCAGTCTATGTGCCGATATTCCAGGCAAGAGGTCAAAACACAAGTTCCTGTTATAGTGAAAGCTTCCTACAACTGGATCCAAGTTATGAACAGTATATTCATATTACTTCATTTAAACAATTTAACGCTATTTTCGATAATAATGAGTAGAAGACTTAAAACAAGATATTAATTTCTTCTACTGAAAATAGTTAATAATTACTCATATTAATATTTTCACTCTGAACATAATTTTTACTGAATGATAAAGAAGAAAGGTTAACCGCAGATTTCAGTCTTGAAACCATAATTTTTTATCAGCTTTAGATGTGGTCAGAAGTTTGTTTTTTAAAACTTAATTCACTTCGAGAGCCTTCGCTTGGAAATTAGCTTTGAAGGTGCTGATTTTTTAAGATTGAACGTTTGCATCGTTTCGCATATTCTTAATCTAGCCTTTCATCCAACTATAAATTTGTCTATTTGTTGAAAAAAATGTGTATCTCAACTGACTAATTTTAAGGGATTGCGTGGTGGCACTACTTCCAGATCTGGAACTGTAGTCTTAATGAGTAAACTCTCGTAAACCCTTTTGTCATTTTATTATCACTCTACCATCTTATCCATCGGAAGAAAAAAAACTTACAAGCATTGACCTACAATTATTACTTGGGATTTTATAGTAGAAACTATTGCCTTCACAGTCTCTGATATTCTTCGCATGTGTTCTTCTGTACTGACCAATCGTCTTTCAAGCTTCACAGTGCGCTGATAACTAAGTGAATTCTTAGTCATATAAACGTATAAAGGTCTTTAAAAGAAGTTACTTTTCAAATCTTTTGTGTACTTAAGAATTCAATTTAATTTTTTAAGTCAGTGATGAAAACTGTGTAACTAATCAATCCCATAAATTTAAAACCGTCTTCGTTTCAAACTAAAAACAGCACCCTTTTTGACGAAAATGACCATTTATGGCTAAGCAACATCCGATTGCATCTCTATGCGTAATTGGCTTTCCGTTAAAATATGCCATATAAAGGAGGCATTTTTAAGCCATTTCTAATTTCGCAAATCACCAAATAAGTCAATCAGGGTTAAACCTGAAATCCTAAACTGTGGGGACTCAGACTGGATCCATTATTAGATGTCCTAATTCAAAGTTATTGGTGAAAGTTTGTAGGTAGTACCGTTTGTCCGCAAGTTTATACATTGCTTTAGATATCAAATTGAGTTATAAAAAGAATCAGTATTGAAATACCAGTTTATAGGAAAAATAACCAGCGTGTGAAATAGCATGATGAGATATTCAAGTAATATTATAATATTATTCTAATTATACCTGGTACTATTATGTTCGGTAGTTAACTTTGCGAATTTGAGAACATTTCCTCAGCTTATTTTCATATAAACATATATTGAATATTTACGCCACTAAACCAAACATTTATTATGTTGTTTGAGGAAGAGAAACTGTTATAGAGTTAGGACAGAAAGGTCGGCTGAGATTTTACCAGCCTAAAAAATTTATTAAAATAGTTTTCGAAGCAACTCTCACACAGGATGATGAAAAAGAAATATTCTGAAAATTTGATAATAATTAATAGTAATAATTTACTTCAGGAAATGGCAGGATGGCCGAGTTCTGATGTAATAAAAGTAATTAAAGCTTTCAGTATGAAAGTCATGTCCTAATTAAATGATGTAAGGTCAAGCCAAAATCATTAAAACCCGCATATTTTTATTGCTTAAACGTACCACTGGGACAAACGAAACACAGCAGCATGCGCAAGCTACCTCATATTTTGGTTTGTATATGTTAAAGGATACACATTTGAAACAACTAATTAAATTAAAGTGCATACATTGGGATCAGACGCATTTTCGGTGGTCAAATAATACTTTTAATTCTTAAAACATTATTCGTTCACCTTGGCTGAGTTCTAGTGATCTCTAAAAACTTGTATTATCCTCCTATTTCGGCCATTAAAAGATCACTTGCGTTAGCTTAAATTAATGAGCAGATCTGCAACTCCAAAAATGAGGACGCCACCACCAAACAACATTTTAAACTTTTTCAACTGAGGTGCACTCTTCCTTTTCAAATCAGACAAATTTGAACTGAGTGGGATTATAAAAATGAAAAATAATGCTAAACTTCGCTAACCTTGAAAACTAACATCAACTACAATTCTCACTCTCTCCCCCTAATAGCTAAAATTTCAAGGAATGAAGTTTTTAGGGCTAAAGAAAACCCGAATTGAAACCAGAACTGGGTAGAACTCTTGCTTTTAAGACCAAAACTTCCCAAATTCAACGCTTTCCACGCACCAGTAAATTTTATATTAATAACTAAGGGCTACTATTCAAATTGTATTTTGTATACGAAAGTTAGCTAAAATAGACTTAAAAAAACTAATTCATGATGCTATTTGTCTATTACTGCTAACTTAAATATCAACAGTTTTAATGTGCTTGCCACTTAACTACCAACCAAATACATCAACACTATGTTGGAACTTTGTCAAGGCGAGTTTTTAAAACACTTTGATAAGCAATTAACATGTCTTTTATACGCATCGATTATTGCGACTCTCCGGTCTAAATGAACGATTGGTAAATCAAATGTCATGAGATCGATGCCTATCCGGTGTATATCCAATAAGGTGATGGTTGACCGCGCTAGTCAGATCTGGTAGAAGGCAAATTCTCATCCCGCTATCGAAGTCATATTTTATAAAGGGGTGAGAATTTCTTATTGATTATTTTCAATTTGAAAGTGCCTGATAAGATTATAACCAACGGATATTTCACATTATTGAAATGCTTAGAATTATTTGCTGAATACTAATTACATTATTGTAAGTGTATAACAGAGGGCATTATATTCGTGACTTATTTAATCATGTAAATATAGTTGGCATTAAAGGCATAAACTCATTTAGAAACCCATTTACCAAATCCTGAGAAAGGACTTATGGAACATTTGGCTATTGCAAATTGAATTATATTATATATGAGAAAGTGAATAACTTAATAACTTCATATTTCAACTGAATTACGAGTTTTTATATCGTATATTTATTATAGACCCACCCCCACTCTGTGCCATCAATTTTACTATTCTGCACGTTTAGATTTTTTCTCATTAAAACTTATAAATTATTTGCTTATGCCATGAACAATAATTGGAAAACTATATGAAATCCATGGCCATAGCCGTCCGATTTCTAAGAAGCTATTCAGCTCAGATATTTCGAGAAGGCAAGACGTTTAAGGCGAGATAAAATAAAGTAACTGATGTTACTCTAAAACCATTAAATAATCTATATAGAAACGGCCGTACGAATAAACAACTGCCACCTGAATGAATGGAGTCGGAATTACGATATTGTGACTGTAATTCGTAGACATTGCTGATCTAGAAAAGTGCACTTAATAAAGTTATTAAGGTTATTTTAAACCAAATTAAAGTCAACAAACTTTGAAGTTAAATATTAGCAAATTTTAAAATAATAAAACAAACTTAAAGGAAAATTAATTTTTGATAGGCTTCAAGGTAGATTTCACTTGACCCTCATATGCTACTGTCATTCGAGCTAATATTAGTTTTTTAATTTAATTATTCAATTATCCACTAAATTTGCTTAATAAAAAGAGTCAATCAATACTACAGTCATGCAAAAAATATCACCTTCAATATTCTGTTGCTTTAAATGGAGCACGAAATTTTTACTTTATTTTTGTCTAATCTATTTGAAATTTTGTATGAAATGATTTCTTTTTGTCAGTGAATTAAAATATCGAAAACAAGATTAATCTTTTTCCTTAGTTTTAAGAAATGCCAGCCTGGTTGCACAAAGAAAAATACCGAATAAAAGGAAAGAGAGCAAATCATTTTATGATGTTAATAACAAGAAATATTATGTGAGGACATTTATCTATTAAAAATTTGGTACACTAACGATGTGAAAAACGAAATATCGTATAGGATCAGTTGCCTTCCCAACCATAGGAAGATGAACGAATTGAGGCGGCAAGATCGATCCTTCTTGATTGAGTAACACCAGTCAATAAGCACTTAGCATTGCAGACGAACATTCGCTGCAATCCAAGGGACATAATCGTGAAATTTGAGTTTTGGAGCGTGAACTGCCCATTTAGTGAATATTGTACAACCCGAATCCGAAAATCAAATGAAGTAGAACTCCCTGATATGTTAATATCTTTGCTCTCAATATATGTTAATTTATGCTCTCAATATCTTTCCGATCTCCTCCTCCTTATCATTTATTGGACCCTTTGTTAAGCAATGTCAGTTGCTTTCCTCAATTAAACCTTATTAAATTTTCTTACTGCTGTGGGTAATAATAATATTAATACCAGATCACACACACGGATATTTATTTCTAGGTAGTTCAGTAAAGTAAGCTTACAAAAATACCCAGTGAATTTGTTTTGCTCAATTATTATTTTACACTTGGCATGAATGCGAACATTACAATAAGAGATTCACCTAGTTCCTGAACTTCCTAAGCCATATCAAATTAAGTTACCAAAACAACACTGGATTAATTAAATCAACTTAATTTCATTTCTCGCACATAATGATAGTGAAAAGAATACTGTTCAAACAAGTGAATGCATTGCATCAGATCTAAGGATATAATTTGTGGATAGAGCAGGCAGATTTTGTCTCTGTGATTCGGAATTTTACTTCTATTCTCGGAAGGAAAAATAAAAGTTGCAGCATTTTCGAAGATCTTTTGAGGAGTCTCACAATGACTCAGATATCAACGCTAAGAATGGCATTCTGGTATGTGGCGTTTTAACCACTTTTGTCTCTTATAGGACTTAAAGCAAAAGGTAATTAGGCGTTAAGAGTCCTTGTTGAGCGTTGTGCTTGAGAAACAATGACCTCGGTGATAATCTAAAAGCGCTGTCTTCTTTTCTGCGAACAACCATTATGAATTTGACAGCCTTTACATTCACTATTTTGCTTAATTCTCGTGGAGGTGGGAATTAACGCCTTCAGAGATGGAAGTTGATGCTACTGAATGTTTTAATCACGACAGTCCAGTCAACCCGAAGTATACAGGCGTCTTGATTGACTAGCCGTAGTGATGACAATCTGAAATCTTTCTTTATTGTTCTACTTTCTATACTTCATATAAGACTTTCCCCTTTTGCTCCTGTATGTACATATATCCCTCATCATTTTTGTGAAAATAGGTTAGAAATAGAAATGAGGAATAACATTAAATCTTTCAACATGTGCTGACAACTGCTAGTGAATGATATACAACAGATCCTTAAGGGAATTTTTGTGGCCTTTGATAAGTGGACAAAATGGTCACCCCATCAAAAGTGATAACATGGCCAGAAAATACGAAATCCAGCATTTCAAGAGTTTGAAATACAGAAACAACCTATTTTTCAGATTTTGGGTGCGACCAAATGTAGTGTATTTTAAGCCCTCAAATTTCATTTAATTGTAAATTATTCGATCAAACAGGCAAGAATTTGCTACACAAAAATAAAAACGGTAAGCTTAGTCGAATTTAATAATCAAATTATTCAAATCAACACAGTTGACCGCTTTGTAACTTTATAATTCAACATCTAACTTCAAAGGTGCTGTAGAAAAACACTTAATTTTGATTTGATATATGCTGAAAAAATATTTTCTATTTGTATTTTCCATAAAATTAAGCTATACTTAAAGAAAATAAGGGAAAAATGAAAATCATCCTCACATTTGTGATTTATTTACAAATTGAACGAGCACAGTTTGAGGAATAGAGGTGAAGGGGGCGGGGGTATTTTCTCATTCAGGATTTGTACGAATTAACTTAAATGAATTACTATTGACATTTCTAACAGAGTAGAATAAAGATTACAATGAATTAGTACTTAAAGCATTTGCATATCGTCCATGTGATAGATGATAGGGTCTGCCTCTGTTGATTACCGTTGATCTAATTAAAATGAGTATATAACAATGATAATATCGTTCAGCATAATAATAATGAAAATTTTAATCAACACAATACCCTATTTCAATCGATTCTATCATTTCTTCCCCCATTTAAATGTATTAATTGACCAAAAGTTCAAATCAATAAACAGATCAATAATTTAGGGACTTTAGAGACATGTTTTCGCTGAGCAGCTTGAGCCTAAGGGTTGTATATGGGTTACAATGAATTTACATTTGTCCAAATTAACTAATGAGTTAAATTGACGGAATAATATATTTTGAAAGAATTATCCAGTACCCAGATATTATTTATTATGAATAATCATAGACAAATCCTTTAGAGTTTTTTTCGTTTACTACGACAAAATGTTTTTTTAACTCCGAAAAATTTGTTTTATCTACGAATTTGTTTACAACAGAGAGCAAGTCTATTTTTTCATTGAGAAAAAAAGCAATTGAATTCTTAACCATAAAATTTGTTCAACCCGCTGAACTATTGAA